>JAJOZX010000808.1:82500-172500 GCA_023014485.1 Bathynomus jamesi | reverse complement strand
GAACATCTACAGTTGAATTCCTCACTGACCTTACATTATATGAGACTATTTTCAACAAGTTATCCGCCATGACTGATAGAAAATTTATTATTAGTAAGATTATTATTATTATACACAGTACAACTTTCAGGCATTACCGTTAGGGCGCCTATTATTATTATTATTATTATTATTTTGCCTGTTATCAAATCTCTTGGAAAAGTGAATAAACTCCTTAACAATAATATCGTCTGGCCATTGACTCATATTATACCTGTACCATCAATCGATGAACTTTTGCTTGAAAACAATAAAAAAGTGCCTAATTCTTCAGAATTCAAAAAAAATGTCACCCCGAAAGCAAATATAGTAAAGGTTGTCAGGAAATGATTGCCCCCCCTGTAGAGCAAAAACTAGAAGAGATAGATAAAAACCGGCGAGACCACTTGAAAGAGCATTAAAATCTGAATAAAAACCATTATATTCTATTCCTGTGATTTTAATTCTTACCATTTTTTTCCCCACAGAAACCATGGCATCATCTATTTTGAACGATTCAGAGAAACTTTGAGACACTTCTGGGATCATACCCCCGTCGATTAATGGCCATCAGAGCTGCAAATGGGGGCAACACCCGATATTAAAACAAGTGTTTTTTATTCAAAATTAAACGCTCTTTCGCGTGGTTTTGTCTGTTTTTTTCTATTCCTTTCAGTTTCTTCTGTACAGGGGGGGGCAATAATTTCCTGACACCCTTTACTATATTTGCTTTCGGGGTGACATTTTTTTTTAATTCTGAGGAATTAGGCCCTTTTTTATTGTTTTCAAGCAAAGGTTCATCGATTGATGATACAGGAAACAATATTTATGACAAAAAATTAAAAAGTCATAACCCTAAATTATACTACATATGAGGACAAATATGTATGTGAAGCTTGTGTTTGTAATGTTAAATAAAACCGGCTTAATAACACAATACAAAATTATCCTATAACATAAACTGTTTACATCACTATAAATTAACATCATAATCATGAAACACAAAAGCTTTCCTCTAAAACTTTCGTCCCATATAATAAGTGTAAGGTAATATAGGCCTTTTATATTCAATTAGTTTTAATTAAACCGTAAAAAGTAAAACCTTTCTTTAATTTCAGACGATGGTAAAACGGGTGAAAATTGTTTGTACAACTATTAGGCTGTATGCACAGCTTGCATACTAATCTATTAATTAAGGAACACCCGTTTGCTTTGTGGCTATTGCCTTCATATATATATTATAATATATATATATATATAGGGTGAGTCAGAAGTCGTGCCTGAAAAGTATTTATTGTAGTTATTTTTTAGGCAGGAGTTCTGACTCACCCTGTTTATAAAGCAGAGAAACTTTTCTTCTGACTCTCAGAGTTTAATCTATTAACACGTGTTGTCAACATTAAGAATACAGGGTGTCTCAGAAGTCGCGCGCCATAGGCTTTATTCAGATTTACGAGGTTTACGAGTCGAAATGGTTTATAAGTGATGTTTAATTACAATATATGTTCGATAATTCACTGGGCAACACGTATTTTATTGAATGATATCTGACACTTGATTCTAGGTAATTTGGGTGCGCTGAATACGAATTTCAACTCGGTTTGGCTCTATCAGGTCCTGATTCTTGTCGACAGCCTATTGCCATTTCCAGATTTTTCAAATTAGGACTAAAAAATTAAGTCATGTGTTAATTTTTTTTCAAGTTTTCATGAATACATGCAGTTCAAACTACAGTAAAATTACATTATAACGATAGAAATGACTTAAAATAAAAAACAAACAGATATGAAGCTTTCACTGTGGCAAAAATTTTCTTTTGTAAGACTTTCTAGCGTATTTGCTTGTTGATGGCAGGTCTCTTTCAAGCACCAGCAGTAATCAGCCATCATGTGGGAATCCCGCGGCCTTGGTACCGTTTCCTCCATAATTTTTATATCTTGGTGGAATCTCTCCCTTGTTCGTCACTTACATCACCTAAATTACTTGGAAATTGGTCAAGATGGCTATTCAAAAAATGCATTTTTATGCTCATATTGCAACCTAACTCTTTGTAGTCCTTAAAAGTTTTTTTACGATTTCTTCGTAGTTATCTGCCCTATAATTGCCTAAAAAGTTTTCTATCAAGTCACGAATGAGAACCAGCCATTTTTTCGCGTTCATCATGACATTAGGAAAATTGCTGTCTTTAATCATTGTCTTATTTGTGGACGTCGAAATTCCCGCCTTGATTTTTTCATACTTAAACTTGGAAATTTTGAAGTTATGTTTTGAAACACTCGCCGTTCGTATCTAAAGCTTTTACATATTGTTTAATGAGGCCTAGTTTTATATGCAGAGGAGGAAATATGATTTTATCTCTGCTCACTAAAGGTGGATTAATTACGTTTTTTTTCTCCGACAGTAAGTGATGTTCGTGCTGGCCAGATTTGTTTGAAATAATGTTCTTCCTTGCTCTGCTGTCCCATAAGCAAAGGAAGCAGGGATATTAGTATACCCTCCTTGTTGTCCTAGCAGAAAATTAACCATTTTAAGTCAACACATATGATCCACTCGTGCTCCCTATATTTGATAAGATTTAAAACCTTTTCTATATGTTCATACTTTTCTTTTAATTTTGTTGAGTGCCCAATCGGTATCGAGCCGTATAGATTGCCATTATGCAACAACACACACTTAAGACTTCTTTTCGAACTGTCTAAAAACAAGCGCCAATCATTTGCATCGTAAGACTCAACCCCATCTTCTTTAACAAACCAACTATGTCGCAGCAATATACTAAACTATCGCTGTTCTAAAATATTTAACAAGTTCTTCTCTCTTTTCTGTAAAATGAAATGTATGTGTTTGAAGTAAGCAAGTTTTCTCTTAAGTCTTGAAGCTAAAATTTCCGCAGCCTTTTTGGTAAATTTAGATCCCTTACAAGATCATTCAACTCGGCCTGGTTAAACTTTTGCGGATCGTTTTTGACTTTCAAATACGCTGGGGTCAAAATCGGTGTCTGACTCCTCAAAGTGCATAACAATATTTTCAGGAACATCTTCAACTAATTCTTGAGTTGGCAGACCCTTAAATTTTGGAATGGGGATCTCATTTGAATGTAGCACAGGTCGTATCGCGGTGTCGAAAATTTGGGTACTCGATACAATGTTTATTTTCTTAGTGAAGCCCGAAGTCTTGACAAAGCAAAGATAGCAATCGGTCTCGTGGTTAGTAGGCTCTCGCCACACCTGATATGGAAAAAAAATTGTAAAGCGTTAACAAAAGCGACGAGAGACTTGTTTTTATGAATTTTATCAAAAGTTATCACCCAAACATTTAACATTTCTATGTGTTTCAACCTTATGCAATATTTGAGATTCTTATAAACATTTTCTGTAAATTTTTGTTTATGTACCTAAGTTACAATTACATTTAGGTAAGTTACAGTATACTAGTGATTAAATTACGTAGTTTATGAAATCATAAACTTACCATCGGAACTCCAAAAGGTATTTTTGAATCCGAACCCTTCGTCCAATGTCGCAGTCTTTCAATGCATATAGTGCAGGCTTTATGTGGAGCCCACGATTTATCTTGGTCCCCAGTTTTATGCCAAAATAAGCTAAGTAAGCTCTTTTTACGAAGTCAGTTATATTTGCTCGTTGATGTGGAAGTGTAAAATTTCTAATATAACAGAAGGAATCAGGGTTTTTTTGCATTTGAACTTTCTAGTGCTTGATGACATATTGCTTGATTGTTCTGCCAATTTGTAAGGTATTTAAAGCCCTTAATTCATATAAATTTAAGAAAATCTGAAACATAAACACAAAATTAGTTTAAATAGGTACTTATTATGAAATAGGTACTTACAATCTATGAAATTAACTAGAAACACGGATGAGTAGGTACAATAAAATTACGTCTAATTAAATCAACTATATTAAATCACGATGACAAAATTACTCACTAAATCATATGCAATTCAAAATTATGTTAATGCCCAAACTTAATTAACTAACTCAACTGACTGACTGACTGACTGACTGATTGAATGACTGATTAACTCTGGAAACGAGTCGCTTTTATATATTTTTAGTTGTCCCTCTAGAATACTCTACAGAGAACAGGAACGCTCGAGAAAATTTTAGAATTCTATGATATTTTTAGCTTAATTTACTAATATTAAAATGGGTTAAAATGACAAAATTAAAAATATTTTTAGGGTGTTACATATAAAAATTATACATAATACAACAATACCATAACAATAGGTACAAATACCTAGATAAAAACCTAGTTGCATAATGTGTAACTGCAAAAAGATTTAGCGAGTATTGAGAAAAAAACCTTTTTATGAATACGACGAAAGAGGAGGGGTGTTGAGCAAAATCAGGACCTGATAGAGCAAAACCGAGTAAAAATTCGTGTTCAGCGCACCCAAATTACCTAGAAGTAACTGTCAAATCTAATTCAATAGACAAAAATTTGAAATTTGTTCCCCAGTGTAATGTTCGAATAAAATAATAAAATTAATAGTATGTACAGTTAATGAAAAAGCTATTTTAAAATAATGAAAGTGAATAAAGCTACATTAGCCAATGGTGTCTCAGAAGTCGCGCACCATTGGTTAATGTAGCTTCATTCAATTTAATACTTTAAGATAGCTTTTTGATTAACTGTACATACTATTAATTTTATTATTCAAACATTATCGAACATACATTGTAATTAACATTACTTATAAACCATTTCGACTCGTAAACCTCGTAATAATGTTTAAACTTAGAAATGTAGTCCCTAAACAAGTTTTATTGACTCTTTATCATACTCGTGTTCTTCCTTATATAACATACTGCACCCTTGTTGGGGAAACTCCACTAACAACGCATTAAATGGTAGCTTTCATCCAAAAACGAGCAATAAGGTTATTATCTGATGCTGATTTCCTGATCACTCTAGTGCATTACTTAAAGAGCTAAACCTACTAAAGCTCAACGATATACCAAACTGGCACATTTTTATTTTTATTTACGAGTGTAAGAACAAAATCATTAATTTGCAATGGGTAAATAGATATTTTGTAACTCATCAAGAAATCCACTCGTATCAGAAATAGATCAAAGCTTGTAATACCTCAATTTAAATTGTCTTCATCTCAAAAACTACCCATTTTCATTGGATTGAAACTATGAAATGACTTGCATGCCGATATAAAAAATATTGTGAATGTAAATTTGTTTCAAACCAAGTTGAAATCCCGATTAATAATGGCATACTAACAAAAATCTAGGATTGATGTCCACTAATATTGTTTAATATTGTCATTAATATTGTTTAATATTGTAATACATGTTTTAACTATTAATAATACTTATTTACTTATTTATTATTATTAATTAATAACAACTAGCTGCTTATTTTTAATAAGAGCCCAGTAAGGCCTAAAGCTTAAGGGCCAAATTAAATAAAATAAATAGTCGAACTTCGCAATTATTCATGTCATTGTAAATTGAAAAAATGTATTTATTTTATTATTATTAATAAAGGTTATTCTATCTATTCTATCTATAAATCTGAATAAAGCCTATGGTGCGCGACTTGTGAGACACCCTGTATATATATATATATATATATATATATATATATATATATATATATATATGGGATTAAACTCGAATGGTCCGCTGAGGTTTTTTATGATACACACAGACCGTGCATGGAGCAAGGAACTCTTCTGGGAAAATTAAGTCCACTATAGTCCGAATAAGTAATGGTAAATGACAAACACTATAGTTTTTTTCTTTTTCATGATGTTGGCCCAACGTGGGCAACGGGTCACTCGCAAAGAGGCCCCAAATATATAACAGATGGGATACAGCTTTGGGACAGGATCTAGAATTTACAGCTACGCCTAGCCAACTATATTCAGAACCTCAATATAAGCAAAAGACTCGTTGCATTCACGTCGGATTGAATATATCAAAGAAAAAGGGGTAACTTTTGTATTTTTAGCCAAAAACCAAAACTTAAACCTCAACTGGCAAAATTGAGCTTCCACTTTTCAAGGCACATAACATGTCCGTTTCATGATGGGATTGAACTCAGAATGGTCCCCTGAGGTTTTTTATGATACACGCAGACCGTGCATTGGCTAACATCATGAAAAAGAAAAACTATAGTGTTTGTCATTTACCATTACTTATTCGGGCTATAGTAGATTTAATTTTCCGAGAAGAGTTCCTTGTTCCATGCACGGTTTGTGTGTCTCGTATATATATATATATATATATATATATATATATATATATAATTTAGGGTGCTTTTAAAAACTGAAAATGTGAATTTCGAGTCACGGAACCCCGCAAATGATGAGGTTCCGGGAGCAAATAAAGCACATGATTTTTTTGGAAAATCATCAAATATTTAGAGGTTGCCCAAAGACCCCAAAGTTTTACCCATATGCTCATTTATTTATGCGCCCTTTTTAAGTCACTTCTAGTGTTTATTAACCCATTGATACACAGCGTCCCCAAAATTAGAAATTGCATTTGTCAATTGCGTTCTGATAATCCATATTTCTTTACTTCAGTATACCAACAAATGAATTTTCTTTAATTCTAAATCGTTTTCTCTTAATTACTCACGTCTTTCATGCATTTACGTAATGGTGGCCAAGAAGCATCACAGTTCTCATAACCGTAAGTGTTATTTAAATAATTCATATATTTCAAACGTTTTTTTTACTTAGCACTGTAATGGATGGTATTATGAATTGTTTGTAAGTATAATGACTTGTTTTACCGGCAATATTTTTGTTTCCTAAAATAGTTATAAGGTTTAATTTTTATGCGTATAAAATTTTGGACGCTCTCTGCTTCAGCGTATTGCAATCATCTTTTTTCGCATCGTCTGAGTGAAATAGTGTAGTTTACCGTAGATTATTTTAAATTTATATATGGATTGGATATACTGTAAATGGTTATGTATGCATGATTTCGCAAAATTATTATAATTTTAATACATATTGTTTGAACACAGATTACGGTTACAAAGAGGGTGGCTTATTTCTACACATTTTCCTGAGGTACTTTATCCATGAATGGGTTAAATTAACTCACCAATTTCACTGTTTTGTCTTATTCACAGATAACTGGTGAACGATGGCGGCATGCACAAGATCGAAGAAATCAATCTGGCTTGTGGGGTCATCAAGTCCTACTATTGCCGGTCAGCAATTACCTTCAAGAGGTGATGTATTGAAGTACCTTTTCCATCTCCACAATGAAGAGAAGAAATCCTTAGCTGAGAGTGTGTCCTCGACATCACAAGCCATCATTGAAATCTGGGTGACAGATGGTTTACGCGACAAATCCGCACGACGTCAAGAAGCACGTCCGGAAATTGCATGACGAATGGCAGGGTTTGAAGAAGAGAATTTCGCGGAAAACGAAGACCAATTTGGACAACCAGGCTGCGTTCAGGTCAAGCTTGAACAACCTTTTCGACATTGGTCACCAAAATGCCCTAATCTTATCAAAATTCAGGAGGACAAGACTTCCTGCTTGCTCAAAGGGAGGAGGGTCGGAGAGGAAGGATTGTAAATGTCGACAAGAAGATTGCCAAAAATGTCGCAAGGGCCCAAGAAAGAACTGCTCAGGAATTGAAGCGGAAAGACAGGCATGTGCAGGAAATGGAAGAAATCTCTGCTACCGTTGTTATGGAAACCTCATCGTCAGCGTCATCAAGTGAGGAAACAAGTCCCGAAAGAAAGCCAGTTACATCGTCGGCTCCAAAACATCGCCGTGGGACGACGGCAATCAGTTCGGAGGTCGCTGCGGCATTGGACCGCACGCGGATGAGCGACAGGGCAGCTGCTCGTGTTCTCATCCCCTTTGGCATGCAAATGGGTCAGGACATAAGTGAGATGTGCCTCAGTCCAAGTACTATTCGGGCCAGCAGATCCAGGTACAGATCAGCCCACGAAGCAGAGGTGAGAGCTTCCTACAAGCCTGAATGCCCTCTTGTTCTTCACTGGGATGGAAAACTTATGGCAGACTTAATGGAAGAGACAAAATCGACCGTTTAGCCATCTTAGTTACCGGGGATGGGATGAGCATGATTCTAGCCATCCCCAAACTCCCAGACTCCAAGGCAGAAAGGACAGCAATCGTCATCATCGAAACCATCGAAAACTGGGATCTTGGCCAGAAGATCAAAGCTCTTTGCTTGACACGACAGCCACCAACACCGGCATCCATGGAGGAGTGTGTGTGCGAGTAGAGCAGGCTCTTCGGGTGAAATGATTTACTTTGCGTGTCGACATCACGTGGCTGGAACTGCTGCTTGAAGCAGTATTTTCTTTCCTTGTTGGAGACCTTTCCAAAGGACCTGAGATTACGATTTTCCAGAGCTTCCGTAATGTTTGGCCGCAACTGAAATTGAATGAATACTCCACTGCCGCGGACGAAGAGGACACGGCTGCAGTGATCAGTCCCTGGGCGTGGAATTTACTCTTTCAAGATTTGGATGTTCAGATACCAGTTCACGATGCTCATGAACCAATGTCCTTCAACATCTCGCGGAGCAAGTAGCAGTGACCGCCTGATTTCTGGGTTGCGGGACTTTTGTCTCTTCGTTGCTCAAGATTACGTCCTTCCGTGGTTTTCAGCAAGAGAAGCAGCAAGCGCTCCACGAAGCGACTTAGCCCTCCTTCAAAAGTTTCAAAACACCAACGCCGCTGGGTACAAGAGTTTTAATCGGCATCTCTGGTACCTCAATGAGGTAAACGTGGGCCTTGCACTATTCGATCTGCAGTCGATGATGATGAGAAGCGGAAAATGGTAGAGAATATGAATTCCGTTGAAGGGTCAGAAGCTCCCCCCCGACGAGTCTGGATTCCAGATCCAAGAGGAAAGACCCTGGCAGACTTTTGCTCTTCCAAACATACAATCTGTTCACCCTTCTAGATCTTCCGGTCAATTTCCTGCAAGACGATCCATCAAACTGGGAAACACACAGCTTTGGTTTCAGCAAAGATCAGGGTGGATTCCTTAAATGTAGTGAATGATGCAGCAGAGCGAGGCATAGCATTGATTCAAGAATTCACGAAGGCTGGAAGGACTCGGAACGAAGAGCAGATGCAGTTCATGATTCAAATCGTCGAAGAACATCGTAAAGTCTTGCGATAGCCTCCAAAGCCACTTTGATGAAAAAATGAACGCCAACACTCGAGGTGTCATGTACTTTAATCGTTAATTATGAATTTAGTGAATATACTCACACGATATATTTGTTCTGAATACTTATTGGAGATGTATTGGAGATGCAATTTATCATTTAAACTGAGAATTAAAATTTCCATTGCCCTATAAATTGAAAAATACCTATCAGCTGTGGACAACCTCTAAATGTTGTTGGATTACAAAGAAATTTTGCCTGTTCTGTTTTCTCATGTATCCTCACAAAATAAAGGGTTCCGCTCCCTTGCATTTTCATTTCGCATTTTTCACCATATACCATAAACACACCCTAAATTATACATATATATATATATATATATATGAATAGAAACGACATAAGTACTAAGGAACGTTTCTGCACACGAGGAGGAGAGATAACGAATAAATGAAAAATGAGGCGAACCGCCCGGGAATCGAACCCAGGGCCTTCCAATTGCCGGTTGGAAGCGCTACCATTATGCTATGGACCTCAATTAATCACAAATCGAAATTCTCCCACATAGGGCAGAAACCAATGCCCTGAGAAGGCACCCTCGCAAATCGTGAATATGCGCATATAACTGCAATGACCGCGCACTATATAAATGAATAGAAACGACATAAGTACTAAGGAACGTTTCTGCACACGAGGAGGAGAGATAACGAATAAATGAAAAATGAGGCGAACCGCCCGGGAATCGAACCCAGGGCTTCCAATTGCCGGTTGGACGCGCTACCATTATGCTACGGACCTCAATTAATCACAAATCGAATTCTCCCACATAGGGCAGAAACCAATGCCCTGAGAAGGCACCCTCGCAAATCGTGAATATGCGCATATAACTGCAATGACCGCGCAGTATATAAATGAATAGAAACGACATAAGTACTAAGGAACGTTTCTGCACACGAGGAGGAGAGATAACGAATAAATGAAAAATGAGGCGAACCGCCCGGGAATCGAACCCAGGGCCTTCCAATTGCCTCATTTTTCATTTATTCGTTATCTCTCCTCCTCGTGTGCAGAAACGTTCCTTAGTACTTATGTCGTTTCTATTCATTTATATACTGCGCGGTCATTGCAGTTATATGCGCATATTCACGATTTGCGAGGGTGCCTTCTCAGGGCATTGGTTTTCTGCCTATGTGGGAGAATTTCGATTTGTGATTAATTGAGGCCGTAGCATAATGTAGCGCGTCCAACGGCAATTGGAAGGCCCTGGGTTCGATTCCCGGGCGGTTCGCTCATTTTTCATTTATTCGTTATCTCTCCTCCTCGTGTGCAGAAACGTTCCTTCGTACTTATGTCGTTTCTATTCATTTATATACTGCGCGGTCATTGCAGTTATATGCATATATATATATATATATTATATATATATACGAGGGGCGGTCAGAAAATAAGTTTACACGGCGTATAATTTCGTAACTAAAGGACCTACAGTCCTACACTGATTATTATGTTTGTATCAGGTGAATTCGTTAATCATTTTGGTAACATTGCAAGTCGATTCGGCTGCCATTTACCGTACATTGGTTGTGTGATATATATATATATATATATATATATATACTGTATATATTTGATGGAGGTGTCTCTAATGTTAATTTAAGTATAATCTTGAATTATCAGTTTTGTCTAAAACATTATATTATTCTGTATGATATCATCAACATATGTATTGAATAAAAGTGTTGATTTTAGCTTTGCTTGTTGTCGCTAAATACTTTTAAATCTATGTGAACGGCAAATTAGATAGCGTGCAAACCCGGTTGAGTGAAAGGTTAATTTTAGAATATGTTATTCAAATATATAATTCGAAGGTCCATAAGGTTTTTTTTGGAGTTTATTATATACTCATTTCAATATTTCAGTGTGTTCACTGTCAAACGAACTGCATTGACACCACCTGCCGTTAATACAAATTGCGTATGAGCACACATTGCATGGGGAGTAGGGTGGCCCACTTTTCAATTTTTTTTTTAAAGTATAGGTTATCGTAGTTTTTCCCATTATTTGGCACTATACTAGCACATTGGTACCATTTTTACAAAAATTGATAAATATTTAGGGGTCTCGCATCGACCTGAAATTACCAGTTTTTTTAAAAAATGCGTACGTTTTAACTTTTTACTGAATCAAGATAAATCATTAAGTATGGATGTTTTCTGAATACTCTTGATGAGAGAAGTCGTTTGGTGTGCCTTCCAATGTCATACGACTAACGGTTTAAAAGTTGTGCCTGTATACAGGTAATACCAATGTGCTAGTATAGTGCCAAATAATGGGGAAAACCACGATCACCTATATATACTTTTCAAAAAAATCAGCAAATAGCAGACAAATAAGGAAGAAAGAAACAATAACTTAAACAATCACTTTTGCATTGAATTGACCACTATCACACGTCACTGGCTGCAACGTTGTCCCTCTGTGCTATGTCATCCAAGGGAGTTCTGAAACACATGCCATATATTTCAATTTCATGGTTGTAAAGTAACCTATTTTTGTTCACATTCAGTTCTCTTTTTAATTGACATTATGCTTCATGGATCTCATTACTAAATTGATAGCTATGAAAACTTAATCAACTGACCTTGACCATTTTGCCATCCCAGTGGACAACAGTGTGCCTCGGTGGCGTGAAGGAGTCCTTCACAGCCGTCGCCACTTCACGGCGATGTGACACTCTTCCCCGGCGAGCCGTTTCTTTCGAGATGCTGAACTGATTGAGGTCTGCTGGTGGATCCGCCGAACGTGTGAAAGCAGCCACAATGCTTACTACCTATGTAGAATGGAAAGTGGAAAGGAAACTGTCAAGAATACATGTGGGTTACGGGACACTTTAAAACTGACGCTATCGATAAATACTATACACAATACGCACCTGATTATTGGACATGCGGAAACGATCAGCCACTTCCATGACAGCAGGTGCATTAAGGATGCGGCGAGGAAGATTGACAGACACATTTGGCTCTTTCGGCAGGGGGAACGCTAGTTCTGTCTCCGACTCTCCTGACATGCCAGTATCATCATTCTCCATGGCCTCATCTCCGGTTTCGTATGCACACTTTGAGGTTTGCGGCTCCTGGCGAGGACGTTTTCTTCCTTCCTGTAGCTCTCTTTTTACAGCGAAAACTTTATCGTTCCCGCTCATCGTTGCCACCCGAGGACCACGTTGATCGAGGTAGAAGTCAATGTCTTCTTTCTTGTCCTTGTCGGACAGCAATCGATTCTTCTTTATATCTTCGACAGCGTCAGATGCTCCGATATCCCACAGCTTGTCCACACTGTCTGAAAACTTCTGCCGTTTTCCTCCGGCGTCAGTTTCTCGTTTTCTGCTCTTTTGGAGTAAGTGCCACTCTTTCCACAATGCCTCTAGCTTCCGTTCGCAGTTGAGCTTTGTGATTGTTTTAATGCGGGCCATGTTCCAAAACTTTAAGACGTTGTTTACGGTTTCTTTGAATGCGTCTTTCCTGTTAGCAGTGTACTGGATAACACTGAAGAAGTATTGCAAAACCTGCCGTGTTGTTGGCAATTTGCTATCACTGATGGAGGACGACGGTTGGCCAACTAAAAAAATTTCCGAGGCCGATCTTAGAGAAGGTAGCGATGTTATTTTCGCCTTTCCTTTTGATGACTCTCTCTCTATTTGTAGCTTCAAGAGTTCTTCCAGTTATGGTTGCCATCGATTTGTCCATGACAAAGGATGATGAACTCAGACAGAATTTCAAAATGTTATGATCTGCAAAAAAAGAAATAGGTTAGGTACCTGGCACAGGCATAGTGCATTTTCTAATTACCTATATACATTATACATTCCGCCCGGGTATGGTGACTCATTTTTTTGAAAAGTATAGGTGATCGTGGTTTTTCCCATTATTTGGCACTATACTAGCACATTGATATTACCTGTATACAGGCACAACCTTTAAACCGTTAGTCGTATGACATTGGCAGGCACACCAAACGACTTCTCTCATTAAGAGGATTCAGAAAACATCCCTACTTAATGATTTATCTTGATTCAGTAAAACGTTAAAAAGTACGCATTTTAAAAAAAAACTAGTAATTTCAAGGTCGATGCGAGACCCCTAAATATGATCAATTTTTGTAAAAATGGTACCAATGTGCTAGTATAGTGCCAAATAATGGGAAAAACCACGATCACCTATACTTTTCAAAAAAATTGAAAAGTGGGCCACCCTAATGGGGAGTCTCCAACCGCGCATTATATTTTTTTAGCAAGCCATTAAAATCATCGATTCGTTGACACTGGCACAATTTAGATAACCTTATAAATGAAGGGTTGGCCCCAATAACTTTATCAAAATCACACACGTAAATCTGTGAAATAATAACAAGGACTTTAATCGGGTTATTATGATCACAGAATTGGCAGCGATAGTCATCTTATTCTTACGTCTAGCTGAGTTAGACTTATCAGCATACGTAGAAGAGTTGTGTTATTTTGGAGACTTTACGGAAGCACCTACGGCAAGCCTATCTCATACGAGAGTAGGCCTTGGGTTTACAGGATGTTAACCACGGCCCTGTTTCGGCTTTGGGGGGGGCTATCTTTTCTGAAAAGAACCGATCTAATTTATACTGCTAAGATAACCGGAATTTACCTCACCCACTGTGAACGATACAACTACACTTTAGAGTCGCTCTTTGATGACGGCGTCGCTAGTCCCAATTAGGGTTTCTCTCCTTATGCAGCTTTCTTCATCCGGGAAATCCCGGGAATTCCCGGAAAAATGAAGCCAATTCCCGGGATCCCGGGAAATTCAGGAAATGGTTGTATATTTAAGAGAACGGTAATTTTTTTATTGTTCAGTGATAAAATACCCTTTTAGAATTGGGATAACCAATTACTTATGCCTAGATGACCACTTTTGCATTGTAATACTTGAATTGAGTTTACCAATCAATGGTAGCTATTTATTATTATTAAATAATATTTATCATGCTACTCATCTGCAGGGGACAAATAAAAGGCTAAAATATTATATTCCTTTAATTATAATAAATGCATTTGTAAATAAAAACAGAAAAAGAAAAAGAAACTTCATTAAAAAAAAAAATTTATACCTTTTATCTCAACATATTTTATCTTAAAATATTTAGCCAATACAAAAAATAAAAATAAAAAACTTCATTAGAAAAAAATAATTTCATCCTTTTATCTTAAAATATTTTATCCTAAAATATTCATCTTGAAATATTTAAAGAGTCAATCAACATTTTTAAAATAGCTTCTTAAAAAACATAAACAATCGATACTTCTATCACTAAGACGAGTTCTCAACTTGGTGATAAATAAACCTGCTGCAGAAAAGGCTCTTTCTGATTCAACAGAGGTTGGCGGAATGGTTTTCAGTGCATCAAATAAATTCATGATGTTTGAAGTTCTGTTCCCTATTGTCTCGAATAACTGCAGTTCTTGCTTCAAATGCTTGCTTAAACTCTGAGCAAGATGAGTTGCCGCGATCGCTAGATAATATACTGAGACTCGGTTCCTTGTATTATACGCAGCGCTAGCGACATTCCCTTGGCCAGTTTTTGGCATACGGGCCCACTTTTAGATTGCTCTAAGTTGCTAATGCTAGTAGGTGTTCATTTAAGAAAGCAGAAAAGTAAAATAAAATGTGGTAAATATTGTGCAGTTTTCTTTAATTCTACCCAAGAGCCTTCTAATAACAAAAGAAAAAACAAATAAATCAATAAAAAATAAACGAAGTCATTTTAAAATTCAGGGATTTCCCGGGATATTTGTCCAATTCCCGGGATTTTCAAATCCAATAAAAACAGCCGGGATCCCGGGATCCCGGAAAAGAAACCCTAGTCCCAATGCATTCGTTTGTTTGGAAAATATTACTATTCTGAATCCATTAATTGTTGCTATGGTAACGAAGTCAAAGTGTGTCCATTTAAAAATATCACTACTCCACTTATAAGCTTTACTCGAACCACATATAACTCACAATTGGATATGAAGCACGTTGTTAGAAAAACATTATTATACACTTAAGTCACAGACATTAAACAATATATATATATATATATATATATATATATATATATATATATATTATAATATATATATATATATATATATATCTATATATATATATATATATATTATATATATATATATATATAATATATATATAATATATATTATTATATATATATATATATATATATATATATATATATATATATATATATATATATATATATATATATATATATATATATATATATATATATATGGGCCTACGGATCACCAAGTTGACGTGGCCAAGAAAGTAAGCGTACTATAATTTATGAATCAAACTGAAATGAATAATTAGGGGTCGCCAGCTTGGGCCCACAGCCCAAACAAACAATGCTTAATAAGGAGAGAAATTGTTTTGTGTTTAATTAACAATTTTATAACGGTATTTATACTATGTTAAAGATGACTGATTAATAGCAATAAGAAATGGTTATACAGTCTAATTGTTAAGTAATACACTAATTCAGGTAGGCTAATGAGATATGCAGAGGTGAACACAGAATAAGTAATTAAGCCAATAATAACTGAAATAATGAAAGTATGGTATGGTACAGTAAATGGATTAGGTCGGTAAAAATGAAATGTATAAAAGAGCACATACACAATCGGATGCAAATAAGTAAGTTATATGAATAAACACAATAACAAAGTGATACAAACTACTATGATTTGGTACAACACTTGAATAGTCCTACTGTGGTCTTAACGGGAGAGTTAGTTTGAACGGTATTGAAGACACTTTTTAGGGCCGCGCGATTAGGCTGAGTTTGTGGACTTTTCAGCTTTGAATCCTGGATAGTCTAGTACGACGTAACAAAACACTGTAGGCCGAGTGAGGGCCAACAAGAGGCTTACCGACCTGCTATTTCGACGTGGATAACTCTGGAGACTGAAGAAACCTACGTGAAGGTTTACTGTCCTGCGTTTTGACGTGGATAGCTATGAAGACGTGTTGACCTACTGGCAGGAGGATGTGCTCAGAGTCTGTTGAGATACTTGTTGAACTGGCGCCGATCGAAATGTGGTGAAGGATGAAATTGTAGGTCGCCTAAGTGTTGATTCGCTTCGTGTATTGTTGAGGTGCTGCTTGAGGGACTGAGGCCGGCTGAGGTCGAACGGCGCTACGTGAAAGAAGAGATTCACGAGGAGTAACGAGCAAAGTGAGTGCGAGTTTAGTGAACTATGGCTTATATAGGCTCGGAAGACGCTAACTTTTCGGGGGCCTTTTGGGAGAAGACAAACATCCTTTTGTTTCTCTCTCCTTGAAAATCACGTGTGTTTTTCGGTTTCTGACGATTCCTGGATGTTTGTGGACGTGAGGAAAGGAATTTTAGATCTCTCTCTCTCTCTCTCTCTCTTATATATATATATATATATATATATATATATATATATATATTATATATATATAATATAATATATATATATGTTAAACACAGACCGTGCATGGAACAAGGAACTCTTCTGGGAAGTTACATACACTATAGTTCGAATAAGTAATGATAAATGACAAATACTATAGTTTTTTTTTCATGATGGAAAGCCCAACATGGGCACCGGGTTACTCGCAAAGAGACCCCAAATATAGCTTCCTTCACCAGCTATCTGCAACACGGTCTGTGTTTAACATATAAGTTTCTCAGGGGACCATTCTGAGTTTGTATATATATATATATATAATATATATATATATATATATACGGGGTTCCAATAAACATTAGCCCCCCCCCCCCGCTGGCCTAAACCATTAAAGGTACAGTAAAACTAAACATACCTTACAAAAGAGAATTTAATCCTACATTTAATGAGAAATAATTAAAACTTGGTGTTCCCGCCATTGGCTTCCAAGACAGCCTGAATTCGCTTTGGGTAGCTTGCCAAAAGTGACGTGAATAGATCTTGATCGTTACGCAAATTTGCTAAAACAGTTTCAACGTGTTGCGTCATTGTATCCTTCGAAAATCGATTTGCTGCAGGTTCTTGAAACAACTCAAACAAGAGACATTCAACCTTGTCCTTTATAACTGATCCAATGTGTTCACAGACGTTCAGGTCAGGGGAATTTCCTGGCCATTCTTCATTTCAAAAGAAATCGATCTCATGGTTCCGCAACAACTGTTGAGTGGCTAATGCCTTAAAGCAGGGGGCCTTATCGACCTGATCGACAGCCATAACTTGTTTGGGTTTCTTAGAAAAGGAATTACATGCTGGGATAGAATAATATCACGAAAATACTGTCCATCCCAAGTCTGACCATTTGGCTTCAGCACCCACATGAGCTTCTTTGCAGTGAACAAAACAAACACCCAACACAGTCTGGACTTTTTATAATTCGCGATAATGTTCATTGTCATCGATTTCATCTGGTGTTATGGCCCACATTCGATCATTTTGGTAGTTAGGCCGACGTGTTACGTCAACAAAAAATTCATCGGAGACAGCTAAATGCATGAAATCATCCACATCCCAATCTTCAAGATAATGGGCAAACCACATTCTGTCATCGATGTTAAGTTGAGTTTTTCTTGGCTTTGGAAGTTCATGCCAAGGCTTTAAACCTTGCCTATGACGGTACAGTCGAATGATCTCACAACTAACGATCTTTCCTCTCAACACTTCGATCTCTCTAGAGTCTAGAAAGTTTAGCACAGCTGTTTTTCCGCTCACGCGTACCGCTTTCAATGATGTCCTTTGTTTCCTGAGAGAGTGGCAAATTTGGGCGCCCAGATTTGGTTGTATCCATTTCACATTCATCCAAAGTTTTATTCCAATTTCTTTTGACGAAGTCCTCACTTCTTCGCAACTTTTTGGCAACCCATGAACGTGTTATAAAGGTGGCTCCAGCATCACGAGCTTCCCGAAATGTTATTGCTCGTATGCGATCTATCACACGTTGCCTCTCCGAATCACCAATTAATTGAGAAGCCATTATATTATCACTTTATCAGCTAGAGTAATTTTAATACCTGCAATAAATAAAGAATTTTATATATTTTTATAATCACTAAAAACTATTTCGATATAAGTAAACATGTTAGCTGCAAATGGGAGGGGGGGGCTAAGGTTTTTTGGAACCCTTATATATATCGCCACTTTTAATATATATAAACAATATTTTAATTGGCTTAGATCGAACTTTTCATTGACTCTCGGAAATTCCCATGAACTGCCCAGGGAACTGTTTGATTATTCGTTTCCCTCTGCTTGGCTGTTACCGACGCTCTCTCTCTCCGATGAACTGTTCTCGACTATCTTCCAGTCTTCTTGTGCGCTTTCTTTCTCCCTCCAGCCTCGAGAATTCGGGTTTTCATCTCGCATTGAAACAACGTTACATTTCTCATTTTAGTAAACACAACATTATCCTATAAACCCATTACTGTATGACAGTGTTTTCCAAATTTTATGTTACCACGACCCCCTAACTCCCCAAAATTATGGTTGCGCCCCCCTCCCCCATTAATTATCAATGATTCAACTAACTAAAATGGCATGTACAATTATTCGTACTTGTATTATTAATCAGATTTTTTGAGGTAACCAAAAAAAGCGCATGTGGAAAGCAAATGAACATAATATTGTTAAACAAAACACTTACTTTCATCAATGTGATGTGTGAGCTTGTTTCTCCGCACAAGTTTCCAGAATCGCGGAGTCATTGATGAAATAGCGATTCTTAGTTCTTTTTCAGTAATTAACCGAGATCGGTATTTTGTTTTCATGACAGCAACAGCAGAAAATCCCGTTTCACGTAAGTAGGATGTAACAAAAGGGAGAAGAGTGTTCATAGCCTTGTCTGACAAGTCTGGGTATTCTTTTTTTATATTCAACCAAAACATAGCCAGATTTCCTGGATCAAATGTTTGTCTTAGCAAACCATCACTCAATAAATGTATAAGTTGTTCTTTCTCAGAAGTTGTCAGTCCAAAGTCAGCCTCAGCTGACTGACACAAAAACTCAAACACTGGTGGTTTAAACAGTTGAGTGCGTTCCAACACTCTCACGCGGCGTGACTTCAGTATCCCTAGCCAACAGTACGCGCCCCACAGTTTAGAAACCACTGCCGTACGAGATTATTGACTCTACAAAAAAAAAAAAAAACACCCGAACCTTCGAATCCTGACATCATTAATAATTATATATTAAAATAGAATCCTTCCCTCAGTAATTACTCTCTCCGACTTTTAATCTAACGATGCAAAATGACATCATCACCAAATAACCAAGAAATTCTTTATTTTTATTTTATAGTTTTTAATTCAAGAAATGAAATTTTTAAACTTTAGTAATTTTCATAAGATGCGTAATAGTAAAAATTATATTAATTCGTTTAAGACACAACTGCTCATTAAAAGGTATCTTTATTACTACAAATTAAATTTTCAAATTTTCCTTTATATATATAATATATATATATATATATATATATATATATATATATATATTATATATATATATATATATATATATATAATATATATAATTATATATATATATTTATCATTTGGCCTTCCTTGAGCAAACATGTTATCTTGACTCGGTTGTACTACAATTAAAACTTCCATAATTGCTCATTTGTTCATTTTGAAGAATGAATGAATCAGTTTATAAAAATTTCCCCATTAAAGTAATTTTCCGGAACCTATTTTCTTTGTTTAGGAGGTAAACTGCTTTGTTTATTGAAAAAATAATAATATATAATTTAACTTCAGAAGAATCATAGGTTAAGATTCGGTAGAATACATCCACCAAACTCTATATTGATATTTATACAGCGAGATAAAGCGAAAAAAAACAAGGATCACCTGAAGATCAGGCCCCCAACCTCAATTACCAATGATATCTTTTTAAATCTAACGAAAATATCCGACTTAACCTAACAAATCGTCAAGGGCGTACAGTTGACCTAACCGGGCATTCAATTGATTTATTATTATATTTGGTGCTGTAAAGCAAAAAACAAGAATACATGGGGGCCCTAATCTTCCGGTGATCCAAAACAAGAATCTGTATTCTTTATTAATTTTGGACGGAAATTCCTATTTATCGAGATATTTATTTTCGAAATTATTAAATTTTGGCGCCATTATTCACTAATCAAACCTGCCGCCGCCCACCTCCCGTACCTCTTTCAATCCCAGCACCCCAACAAGAACACCATCCTTCACCACTTTTTACTGCAAGTCATCTCTCTCTACCGCCACCCTCATATAATTAAGGTAAGTGCACTGATAATATTTCCAACTAGGCCTGGTTAGGTTAGGTTAGGTTAGGTTACTTTTGCTGTGAATATTACTGACAAAAACTAACTAACGAAAGGTTAGGTTAGGTTGCTTTTGCCGTGAATATTACTGACGAAAATAGGTTTTTCTGGTGTATTTCATGCTGTTTCAATTGATTCTGGCCTTTTTAGCCCACAATTTCCCTCTTCTTCAAAGCCCTGCCCACTTACAGGAATCCAAATTGTTGGTAGTTTGGTAGTTAGGGGGGGGGTATCTCCATAATGGGGCATTTGCGCCAAAAATGAAGGTCAGATTCAATTGAAACAGCATGAAATACACCAGAAAAACTTATTTTCGTCACTAGTTTGGGTGGATGTGTTCTACCGAATCATAAAATTAAATATTCTCGCTGGACATATTTGGTGTTCATAGATTGTAAAACATAAAATGTTCGAAGGTATTCATATATACAGTAGCGGATTAACCTCTACGGGACCCAGGGGCTAAACCAAGTTTGGAGGCCCTTTGCCCCTCATTAAAAAAAATTATTCTTTTCCACGATTAAAATAGCAAAATCAAATTTTACTTCACTAAACTAAAGCATGTTTGACACAGGCAAAGAAAAACTGTCACAGCAAAGAAAAGATGACGTCACAGTAATATTTGTACCAAGAAATAACTTAAATAACACGAATTTGACTGTGACATAAGGGAGGTAACTACTTATTTGGCAGTTTTAGCAATACTGAATTTATTAAAAGAAAATAGAAAAATTTTCTCTTCTCTTTTTTGAGCCCCTCTTTATTGCGTGCAGGCCCCTGGGTTGTAGTCCCGTTAGCCCACGCTTTAATCTGGTTTTGCGTACATGCATCAGTTTGTAAGAGGTTTTTAATGATATTTGAGAACGGGGACATGATACGGCTTCATTAATAATAATATAATAATAATTATTATTATTATTATTATAATAATATTATTATTATCATTATTATTATATTTCTCAGTGCACTCCATGTGTATTTTTAGTAAGGCCTTCAAGAGTAAACGAAACCGTTGTGAAATCTCCGTCTGCATATTCGCAGTCTTGGGACTTGAACTCTCCATTACCGTGAAATAATTAAAGGAAAATTAAGGTAGATGAACTTACATTCCCTGTAGATATTAAAACGAAGGAGCGTTTAAATTACTTTAAATCACTCCTTTAAGCTAGAGTTAATATCAAACTTTAAAACTTTGAGAAATAAAAATATTTGTAAAGATTAGAAACTGCATAGAAACTGTAATAACAGTTACAGTGATAGAAGATATATAACATACGAGTATAATACTATTACTATAATATTATATATACAGAGTGAGCCACATAAAAGTAGCCCCCCAAGAAAATTTTACGCATAAAAAGAAATATGAAATATTTTCTTGGGGGCACTTTTATGTAGCTCACCCTGAAGGCTATATAATATTATTCGTATGTGTATAGGATATTTTATGCATAGAAAATAGCCCCAAATTTTGTTCCAAATTATAGGAATGAAATTTTAGGTTCTTTTAAGAGGAAATGTTGTTAAACCCAAAACAGAAAAGAAAATATCCTCAAAGGACAAACAAGTAAAAGAAGTTCTAAAATTCGAAGCATTAAACTTTTTATTATTTTCTTAAGGGATTTTTGAAGATTTCATATTGTATAATTTAACGTTGAAAACGAAGGTTGTCAAATGCACCACTTTAGTCTCGGGTCACTCTTGCATGAGTCACGCAGTAATTACGGCTCAGAGATGGGCGTAAATGCTTTGGAATGTATTTAAATAATAAATACTAAATACTGACGAGGATTGTAATTGAATACAAGATACATTACACCTAAAAGGAATGTAATTAAATGCTAAATACATTACTGTAAAAATGTATTTAAATACATTTCCAAATACATTATGTTAAATCATCTTAATTTACATGATCGCTACAAGACATGGTTACATTACAACCTTCCAACTTACAAAATAAAAGTTACAATAGAACCACATTTTATGATGATCTGTTACTCCAAAAGGAGAATATTTTAATAAAAAATAAAGAATTCTTTTGTAATAGCTGAAGAGATGATCATCAAGAAACTAGATAAATAAAAAATAAGCGAGTCTCCTGGTCCTGATGCTATACACCTAGGCTTGCCAACTTTCTGAAATACAATTCCGGGAGATGATATATATATACAGGCCATAAAGTGGGGTGGGGGCGAGCCCATCCAACTGGCGGGTTCGAGAGGGGGGGGGCCAATTTCAAAGGCATTTTGAGGCCATATGCAGGGGGTATAAAGACATATTCTAAGGTTAATTAAGTCAATCGACGCCCCTCTGTGTGTGTATATATATATATATATATATATTAGTGATGTAGGTCACATCCGCATCCGCATCCGCATCCGCGGAACATCCGCACATTTTCTCGCATCTGCATCCGCATCCGCATCCGCACTTTGGACTGCGGATGTCGTGCGGATGTGGACCGTTGAGATAAAACGTCATTAATAAGAGGAAATTATCAAATTCTACTATAATAATAGAACTAGTTCATTGTGCGCAAAAGTGATGCAAGCGACAAGACGAGAGGCTGTTCTTGTATGAAGTTACTCTCTTGCAACCTACTTAGATCCACGTTACAAAGCTAAGTTATTTTCGCCTAGTACATTAGAACGAGTTAAATCATCACTTGGCAAAGCAGTTGAAGAGCTTCAATCTCTTGAATCTGTCGCTTCGCCACCCACCAAAAGAATAAAAGTTTCAGTGACAGAACCAACACCTTCAACAAGCAAATCTATCACAGAATCTCTCTCTCAGTTTCTTGAGTGGAGCAGCGATGACGAGACCTACGCGATGTCAAAAGATGTAGTAAAAATGATCGAGAGCTATCACCAAGAAAAACGCCTGGCTGCATGTGACAATCCTATTAGTTGGTGAAAAATACGCAGATATCTATCCATACTTGAGTAAAACTTGCGAGGAAACATTTAGCACGTCCTCCAACAAGCGTACCAAGCGAGAGATTATTTAGCAGTGCTGGATTAATATATGATGAAAAGAGAAACAGACTGGCAGCAGAAAAGGCAGAAAAATTAATGTTCCTTAAGCATAACCTTCCTATAATTAAGTTTGAATATTAAACGATGAACATCTTAGTTTACTTTATTTTAATTACTCATTTATAAATATGCCTAATAAAACTTTAAACTTAATATAAATAGTTATCAGGCTAATTAAAGATCTCTTTCTATAAGGGTGGAGGTTGGGGAAAGAGGTCGGGTAACACAATTATGGTTTCTAATTGTGGCTGAAACTCAACAAAATATAACGAATTTATTTGCAGACGAATTCACTAATTGATTTCTATATTAGTTAGATGCTTGCTATTATTTTATATGTTCAGGGAAAAGTACAGCAATTATGTACAATTAATCAATTATACTACATTATAGCTACAGCTCTCTCTATATAACTTATTATATACGTTAAACACAACAAATCTCGAATATATCCTAAAAATAACGAAAATGTAGACATCCGCATCCGCATCCGCGGATGTTGAAATCAAACATCCTCATCCGCATCCGCATCCGCGATGTGAAAAAAATGACATCCGCTACATCACTAATATATATATATGTAAAAATGAACCATAAATAATTCCCATATTCCTATATTATCTTATCCTTCATGTAATTCTTGTATTCATTTATATAGTCTCTGTATCCATTGTAAGAAAAAGTATCCATTTTAAAAATTCATGTGTTATATGGTTCATGTATAATCTTATATATTTAACTTTATATAATGCCTATACTCATATGTATGTACGTGTGTGTATTCATTTTTACATAAGGACCAAAATCGCCCAACGCGAGTTTGGATAAAATATTTGATTCACTTTCTACTTTGCTAAATAATTGGTGACCTGTTGTTTTTTAAAATCTCATAATCATTTTTTAGATTTCGCTTAATAAGGAATCCTGTTAAGCTTTGCAATGTTCACATTTTGTATACACTCTCTTTCGTTATAAACAATGAGATCATGTCTTGCCTAAGCATTAAAATTGTACATCTTAAACCTTAAAATTTCACTCATATGCATATTTTAGTGTAAAGATGCATAGTCCGATTTCCACTTTTAGTTAACTTGGCAGATCATGATAACATCAGATCTGAAAAGTCGCGGTTTAAGATAAAAATATGGTTTCGTCTTCAAATATTTTGTTTACTCGTTCAAGCCTTACCACAGCTAAAAAATTTACTTATTTTCAAATATTGTGCAAAAATAATACAGCCTTCTTAGCATTTAATAATAATAATGTTAGCAGTTTTTGGGTATATAAACCCATTCAAATTCATCCATTGTCATTCAGAAGCTAATTCAGAGGCTGAGCACTACCTGTATTTTTTAGCAGTAAATTTACAGTGAAGAAACTTTTTATTGTCCCCTTCGAGCCTTGCTCTCTTCAGAAAAACTTAGAAAACTTTCCGGATACGCTATAAGAAGAATCCGGAACCTTCAGCATTTAGATTGCAAATCTACCAGAGTCCTCCGAGCCACTATAGAAGAACTCGGAGAGTAACATAGAAGAAAAACCACTTCAAGGCACCTATCCGTTGCTTGCCTCCTAAACCAGAACCCCCGTCAATCCGAACCACCCCAGGGCCATAGACGGAGGGGTTAACAACTGGCGACCCTTTAACCAGGATCTTCACGACTCCAGGATTCTTCCAGTCCTCCAGACCCTTTAACCAGGATCTCACGACTCCAGGATTCTTCCAGTCCTCCAGACCCTTTAACCAGGATCTCCACGACTCCAGGATTCTTCCAGTCCTCCAGACCCTTTAACCAGGATCTTCACGACTCCAGGATTCTTCCAGTCTTCCAGACCCTGGAACCAGAACCAACACCCAGTTGACCGGCGTGTCACGACTTCGAGTTCGTCACATCCACCCGTGAACCGGTGCGTTACGACTCCAAGTTCTTCACGCCTACTTTTCATCTAGGAACAAGTGGCCAGCCAGACACGTCTTCAGGACACACCTCAAAAGGATTTCGCCATAGGAATCTTGTTAAGTACAAAACTCTTTTTTAAAATAATTTCTAAACATTTGAAAAGTCATTATTATTAACAATTAATATTTAGTATTGAGCCAGAATTAACAAAAAACACAGTGAACACTACAGACACCAGTGATACACTCTTTTTATTGAAAACAGTATTGTCACAGTTATTTTCACAGTTATTTTTACTATTCTAGTATAGTATAATTTTATTTAATGTACCAAACATAGTATTACCATACCATCACGTACATTTGAGTGAAATTTTGTTTACATTTTTATTTTTGTTTGCAATCTTTTCAAATTTTCCCCGAGTTAGGCAAATTGTTGTGCATTATTTTTTTTAGATAGTGTAGTTAGGAAAACCCCTTAAGTGATCATTCCATGAATTAAGATCGGTCAAGCAGACCTAATTAGAACATTAATAAGTACCTTCACATATGAGCGATTCAGACGGTGCGCTTTCTGACATCGAAGAATTACCTACACCCATTTTTCCACCTACCCCGCGCCCTTCAAACATATTCCCAAACACACAAGTCAGTATGTCTCAGTCTCAAACCCCCGCCCCAGCATATATTAACTTAGGCAGATTAGTAAATCTTCCTCATACTGTTTTAATTTTTAAGGGGACCATAGATAATCGTTTTGTTGAACCGCGCGTAAGACCTTGGGTTGAGTCTTTAGAGCAACATTTCTTACGCGAGAATATTACCGATGATGATATAAAAATCAGAGAAGCAAAAAGATTTATTGACCCTAAAGAGGGAAATGCCCATGACACAGTCACTTACGTCCCATCAATTAGCGAAGCTATAACATGGGACGATTTTAAACAAAACCTATTAGAATTTTTTAAAGAAATAACCCTTGCACAACCCTTAGCCACATTAGAAGCAGTCTTCCAAGTTAAATGGAAGAAAGAGGAACACGAGGATTTAAACAATTTTATTACACGTACACACAAACTTGTAGGAGAAGCCCTCCGGGCCGCAGAAAATGCATGTGGCATAACTTTTACTTCGAAACAAAGAAATCTAATAGTAGCCACAACCATTTACCAAAACTTACCCGGAGCGCCTAAAAAAAAGTTTCAGGAGTTTTTAAATGTTGACAAACCTGTCAGTGTAGCCATAAACAAAACACGGGAACATCACCCCGATTTAGCAAACCAAACCTACCGAAAGGGTAGAGAAACCCCTGTACAGTATATTCAGCAGCAGCCACAACACCAATACCAACAACAACAACAACAATATAAACCAAGGCAAATACAGGGAACACCCCAGAAACAAGCCCCCCAAACCCAGAATACACGCCCTCCTCCACAGTGTTTTAACTGTGATAGTTTCGGGCATATGATAAGTCAATGTAATTACCCCTCGTATTGCTCCCACTGTCACGAACATGGTCATCGCCGTGGCGATCGCCAAAAGTGTGCTGATAAAGCCCCTGCAGGGTATAGACCCCACTTTCAGAAACCAAACCAACCACGTCCCCAAAACGTATCCCAAAAGTCAACCAATCCCCAGAAACCAGTCCATTCCCAGCCTCAGTCGAACTACCAACCCAATAAATCACGACCACAGGGTCACCCACACTCTTACCCCATGTATAAACCCCAATACAACCAGCAAGGTCAACTAGTTCGGTACGTAGAAGTACCCGGGGAGGAATCATTTTCCCCAGAGAACAGTTTTCAAGAACACCCTTCAGCGTATGATATCCCCGTAGAATATGATCCAGGTCCTCCCATAGAAGACCATGTGATCCCTTTTTTAGACCCTACATTGGAGGCAGCAGTTCAACCTCCTCCCTCCTAAATTACAGTAGTAAGCCCAGATACGCACACAAACTCCCCATCAGGATAATAGGTGCGGACCTCTTAGATTTAATAATAAATTGTAGTACGGATAACCAAGATTTAACTGCTCTCCTAGATACAGGAGCACACGCAACGTTAATTAAGAAACAATGCGTAGATGAATTACTAGAGAGTACAATTATAAATATGAACTTAAGGCACCATCCTGCCAACTTAGAGGAGTTACGGGCACACCCATACCCACATATGGAGAAATTGAGTTATATTTAGAAATTGGAAACGCGGTATACCCCGCGAAATGTTGTATAGTGGACACAGTCGCCACCTTTCAGACAGACATCCTACTAGGGATGGATTTTTTTAACCGGAATCAATGGGAGATTTACCCAGCCGGAAAGTTAGTAAAGTGTCGAAATAGGACACACCATCTCCGCGAGGATGACAGACAACTTAATGCTAATAGACTTAGCTCAGTTCAGATTTCCGAAAGAAATAGGAAACCCCCTCTACTTGATAGCAGATCAAGTCGGCCGGTTGCATCCAGAGGGACAACCGCTCCAGAAATCAGACCCCAGGGTAATCAGTTCCAGTTGTTGAATCCAGTTGGATCAACCCAGGCAGTTTCCAGACAGTCAGTTTCCAGACAGTCAGTTTCCAGTCAGTCAGTTTCCAGTCAGTCAGTTTCCAGTCAGCCAGTTTCCAGTCAGTCAGTTTCCAGTCAGCCAGCTTCAGTTCAGCCAATAAGGCAAATTTTAGTCGCCGAACCAGAATCAGATTCACAATTTTTCATATGCCCTACCGAGCATATAACAGTAGCACCTTATGAGAAGATTTGTTTCCTAGCAAAAGTAGTTAACAGTCAAGGAAAATTATTAGAGTCAGAGCGTACTCTGATTACAGAGAAAAGTAATTTCAAAAGAGATGTTCTTATTGCCCAAGTCCTTAGTCAGAGTCAGAATTCAGCTATCCCTGTTGTTTGTTTAAACAAAGGAGAAAGATCTATAGAATTAACTTCAAATCAGAAAATAGGAACTGTTTCCACAGTAGAAATAGATTCAGATTTCCCCATCAGTACGATAAATCGTGTTTCCAGTTCCTTAGAATTAAAGCCTTCAATATTAAAAGAAGAATATAAGAAATGTCTGAAGCACTCCCTTCAGGAGTCACCAGCTTTACAGGATCCCAAACTAATGGAATCACTTCTCGATTTCCTGATAAGAAATAAAGATGTGATTGCCCTAACCGGAGATCCTCTGGGCCGAACTAATTTGGTCCCTTTTGAAATCAAGTTGGAACCCAATTCCAAACCCATTTTCATTCCTCCCTATCGGGTTCCACATTCTCAGTTAGTCACTATTGAGGAACACATCAAGGACATGTTGGAGCAGGATGTCATTCAGCCTTCAGCTAGTCCCTGGTCCGCTCCTATGATTCTCGTCTCCAAAAAGGACGGAACATCTCGCCCTTGTATAGATTTTAGACGCCTGAATAACATTACCATCCCAGACCGTTTCCCGATTCCAAACATGCAGGAAACAATTCTGAACGTAGGGAAAGCGAATTTTTTTCATCCCTCGATTTAGCATCAGGTTATTGGCAAATGGAGGTCAGTCCCGAATCTCGGGCATGACTGCTTTCTCCACTAACCGAGGCCATTACGAATTCCAGGTTTTACCTTTCGGAGTCCGAAATGGGCCTGCTAATTTCTCTAGGTTGATGAATATAGTCCTTTCCGACCTATTAGGTGTCGAAGCTCTCGTGTATCTTGACGATATTATCGTCTATAGTTCGGACATAAAAACACACTTTCAACGCCTTCATAATGTGCTATCACACTTGAGAAAAGCACACCTTAAACTGAAGCTTGCAAAGTGCAATTTTTTACAAGAATCCCTGGTATACCTAGGATTCCTACTCTCGTCCACAGGAATTAAACCTGATCCAGCCAAACTCGAAGCCCTGGAAAGGTACCCTGTACCCAAGACCATCGACGACGCCCGTGCATTTATTGGTTTTGTCGGATTCTATCGGAACTTTATCCCCCAATTTTCGAATATTGCTAAACCCATTACTAATTTGTTCCAGAAAAATTCGAAATTTAACTGGGAATCCGATCACCAACATGCCTTTGAAACTTTAATTAATAAACTAACCTGTCATCCCATTTTACAATATCCTGATTACACAAGACCCTTCATCATAGCCACAGATGCTTCCTCCTATGGACTAGGAGCCGTCCTGTTACAGGACGTAGACGGTGTGGAATTACCCATTGCTTATGCCAGTCAACTTCTCTCTGCACCTCAACGGAATTATTCCACTACGGACCGAGAGGCCCTAGCGGTATATTGGGCTTTGAAAAAATTCCGAAATATCGTCTATGGCTACGATGTAACCATCAAGACTGATCATAAGCCACTCACGTACCTCTTCAAGGACAAGCTACTTGAAGGACGATTGAGTAGATGGGCTCTGTTGATTCAGGATTTTGCAGCGAAAATCGTATACAAACCGGGAAAACTGCAAGTTATTCCAGACGGATTGTCGAGACTCAAGCCCGACGCCCGAGTGAATAAAATAGGACTTCTTCCTGTGTTCGACTACGAGTGTCTGCAATACTCCCAACAACAGGACCAACACACCCAAACCTTCGGGCGCGCCTGGAACAAAAGGAACCATCGAAGGTAAAAGAACAGTACAACCTCAAAGATGGGCTCGTACATTTCAGGAACGAAGATGGAAACGACCTCGTGGAGATACCAAAGGATCTCGTTGATATAGCCATTGGACTTTGTCACGACTCACCTTTTTATGGACACATGGGGCCGGATCGCACCATCAAAAGTCTTTTGGAGCGATACCATTTTCCCGAGATGAACAGAACGGTACATGAATACATCGCCGAATGTCCGTCGTGTTTAAAGCATAAGGGCAACGTACCATCCACCGCTCCAATGCATAAATATCCAGTATGCCAGAGGCCCTGGCAAAGAACTGGAATGGATATACTGGGACCATTTCCCAAAACATCAAAGGGAAATCAGTACATCATTGTGTTTACGGACCACTTCTCGCGTTACAGCGAAGTAGCCGCCATTCCAGATCAGACCTCGGAAACTGTGGCAAGAGCCCTAGTGGAACGCGTCATCCAAAACCATACCACTCCTTCCATCCTAATCTCGGATAACGCCCGTAGTTTCACTTCCAAACTGTTCGAGTCACTTTGTAACATGTGTAGAATTAAAAATACACACATTGTGGCATACCACCCGCAGGCAAACGGCTTAGTGGAAAGGCACAATCGAAAGATCTTGGAAGCCCTGCGCCACGTTGTCGATGCATCCTCCCGTACATGGGATGATTCCCTTCCCATGGTACAAACAGCCATCAACAATGGCTATAATGTGTCCATCGGGGACACCCCTCATTTCGTTCTATATCACTACGACAAGCGTCTACCTTTTGATTTGCCCGACCAAACCGACCCGGCAGTCCTAACATCTTCCGAAATGGCAGAAGCAAATCAGCAACTAGCTGAACGATCTTTCAAGATTTTTGACATAATCCGCTATGCCCTCGACCAACGAAACCAACAGATGGAGCAAGAACAACATAGGCGTCATCCCCGTCAACGGACTATAATCGTTGGTATGCGATGTTATCTGAAGAGCGTGAAACCGCCAGGGGCTCATCGCAAATTATACCCGAAATGGGATGGCCCATATAGGATTATGAAAGACCTCGGAAAAAATCGTTATGAAATCCTCGACCTCCGGGATCATTCCAAACTAAAGATCATTCACGCTGACAATTTGAAGATAGCTTCCGAGCAACACCTTCCCAAAAAACAGCTGCCAGGCGTTCGAGCCGCCTATCCTTCAAAAGGTCAAGATATTAACAAATCGGGCAGGGATAAAAAAACTGAAGTAGTCACCGCGGGAACCGCTACCCATGACGAAGATTGGTACCTCGTAATACCACCATTACTCGAGGCAATCTCTGAACAAGAGGAGGCCCCAGAGCCAAGCGTCCCATCGGACCCAGACCCTGGAGAAACCCCTTCGAGAGAATCACTCAGTGGAACTCCACCATCTCCTCCAACTCCACCATCTCCTCTGTCACCACCCTCGCCGATTGATGATCGACGCACGGACCGACATACCGCCCGCAAATGCATCACCCACGTGAACTAGAACCTTCACATAAGAAACGAACCCGCTCAGAATCCGAGCTCAACGGTCGACCCCCCATTGCCACCAAAACGAGGCCGACCCCTTCGCCCACCAACACAAGTATCCACACAAGTATCCACACAACTACCCCCAGCTCCGTATAACTTAAGGCGTAGAAATGAATAAAATTGTCCCCCTTATAATTTTCCAAATTATTTACTCTTGTAGACCTAGCATTAAAATTTCTACCGGAGTTGTTATAGAAAAACTTGCAGAAGGTAAATTTTTGAAAGGGCATGCAGACCTTTATATAAATTTGCAACCCCCTGCTAGAATTAAAATCAATCTCCTTCAGATACAAACCCAATTAGAAACGTTTGAAAGTAAAGTCCAAAATTCTTTCCAAGGAAAAGATCAGATAGTCGCGTTCTGTTAGAAAATACCCTCGAAAATATTCAAACTACAGCACGCGCCCTATCAGAAATATTAGCCTTACCATGGATACAAACTGAAACCAAAAATTCCGAAAACTTTAACCAAAGAAGTAAAAGGGGACTGATAGATATAGGAGGGAAACTGTTCAAAGGTTTATTCGGATTAGCAACCGAAGAAGATATTAAAAGAGTTGAACTTAAATTGAATCTCTTCGCTCGGAATCGACAATATAATGGACACATGTTAGAAAAACTATTAGGTCATTACACGAAAACAATCGCTTCCTTCACTCCCTTTCGGACAGATTCACATACCTTGAATCCATGTTAGCTCAATACAAAGAACACAAACGATATCTAGAATTAATAGAAATAATGAACATACAAGTAACCCTAATCGATAAATACTTACAACGAATAACTACGATTCATTCCAAGGTTTTGCGTGCAACCCAGCTAGCCCATGGAAAAATCACTCTTTCCACCCTAATACCATGGGAAATACTCCAGTCCTTGATTCACACCGCCCAGTCACAATTAAAATTATCACCCATATTCCCACTCAACCACACTAATTACCCTCAATTTCTAGAATACACCTGGACTGTACATGGACCACGCCCCTACACATACCTCATAATTATACCATTTTTCGATTTCCTCACTTATGACGTATATAGATTTCACCCTTTCCCAACACCCTACCAAAATAACTCTAATGTCTATCGATTGTATTTACCCACCGTACCACCTTACCTTTTCCTCACCAAAGATCTATCAGCTTATTCTATGATGTCAGATAGCGACGTCCGGCATTGCCGATTCCCGCAACCAAATAAACAACTCATCTGCCCTCCACTCAAACCAGTTATTCTTCCCACTACTAGGTCTTGCTTTGTCGATTTAATTCGTGACCGGCATGCCCCCGTATGTTCATTTAAAAAATTTCATTCCCCTAAAACCATCCAACTACGAATTGGACCAGACATCTGGGTTTCCTTCGCGAACAGGACTGCCGCTACCCTCGAGTGTCCATCAAATTATTCCCTCATTACAATCCCTATGATTATTCGGCTACCAATTGGTTGCTCCTTGCGTTCAAAAGCCCTCCAAATATACAACCCGTATAAGGTTACCCTTAATAACTCATACCCATTTCCGTCGCAAATTAAATTTAAACCCGTCATAGAGATCTTAAATCTCTCCATAAAACCTGTAACCATCCTACCCGAACTGCATGCCCCTGAATGGAATGATCAATTGAGCCGGTTTAAAATTTCGGATGATAACCAAAACAACCTCTTACAAATACTACAACCGGTAACCATTTTCTCAACATCTGCCGTTAGTATCATTATTGTGTGTGCTATTATCCTCGGTATTTGTGATGAAAAGATCATTCTGGGAACAAAGAAAACCCAGTGACACGGAACATGAAACTATTTATGCACGACCAAGAGTGCGTACCCAGACCACGTGAACTAGACTTAAACCACCCGACTTATGTTGTATATATAAATCTGTATTATAAAACCAATAGTTATCATCTAGTTAGCCTTAGTTAGGATGTTACGTTATTATATTAATATCATTCTAGAGGGAAGAGCCCTGTAAAAATGAACCATAAATAATTCCCATATTCCTATATTATCTTATCCTTCATGTAATTCTTGTATTCATTTATATAGTCTCTGTATCCATTGTAAGAAAAAGTATCCATTTTAAAAATTCATGTGTTATATGGTTCATGTATAATCTTATATATTTAACTTTATATAATGCCTATACTCATATGTATGTACGTGTGTGTATTCATTTTTACATAAGGACCAAAATCGCCCAACGCGAGTTTGGATAAAATATTTGATTCACTTTCTACTTTGCTAAATAATTGGTGACCTGTTGTTTTTTAAAATCTCATAATCATTTTTTTAGATTTCGCTTAATAAGGAATCCTGTTAAGCTTTGCAATGTTCACATTTTGTATACACTCTCTTTCGTTATAAACAATGAGATCATGTCTTGCCTAAGCATTAAAATTGTACATCTTAAACCTTAAAATTTCACTCATATGCATATTTTAGTGTAAAGATGCATAGTCCGATTTCCACTTTTAGTTAACTTGGCAGATCATGATAACATCAGATCTGAAAAGTCGCGGTTTAAGATAAAAATATGGTTTCGTCTTCAAATATTTTGTTTACTCGTTCAAGCCTTACCACAGCTAAAAAATTTACTTATTTTAAATATTGTGCAAAAATAATACAGCCTTCTTAGCATTTAATAATAATAATGTTAGCAGTTTTTGGGTATATAAACCCATTCAAATTCATCCATTGTCATTCAGAAGCTAATTCAGAGGCTGAGCACTACCTGTATTTTTAGCAGTAAATTTACAGTGAAGAAACTTTTTATTGTCCCCTTCGAGCCTTGCTCTCTTCAGAAAAACTTAGAAAACTTTCCGGATACGCTATAAGAAGAATCCGGAACCTTCAGCATTTAGATTGCAAATCTACCAGAGTCCTCCGAGCCACTATAGAAGAACTCGGAGAGTAACATAGAAGAAAAACCACTTCAAGGCACCTATCCGTTGCTTGCCTCCTAAACCAGAACCCCCGTCAATCCGAACCACCCCAGGGCCATAGACGGAGGGGTTAACATATATATATATACAACAGTAAAAAAAAAACCAGATTATTTAAAGGCTAATAATAGGCAAATGTTAAGGTGATACCAAATTATGTATTTAAAGAAAACTATTCTCAAATTGTAAGATATCTGGGAAATTAGGATAACGTTCCGGGAGCCGTGAGAACACACACGATTCCGGGAGTCTCCCGGCGAATCTGGGAGGGTTGGCAAGCCTATATACACCCCTGAGTACTGAAGGAATTAACAATAATTATAGCTAAACCACTGGTAATATCTATAACACAACACTCAGAATAGGCAACCATAGGTAAGGAAAATGACTGGATGGACGGACGAGGACAATCTACATATTTGCCTTCATTAGGACTAGGCTCTCGAATCAGTGTCAGACAATCTTCGTCTCCTAGGTGAATGGACAAACCCAGTGACAGCATGACGGGGCCAGTGTAAATATAAATACGAGTACAATAGTAGTAAACCAACTTATATTACCATCTAGGCCAGCGGTCGGGGAACAGGGGTAAATTACCCCAAATGGGGTAAATTTAAAAAATTTGGGGGTAATGCATGCGGTATGAGAGACACTTCCCTCAGAGCCTCAGTCGTGTGTATGGTATCATGAAACGAAGAGGTGCTTTTAGTGCTTGACACTTTGTGCTGATATTTTTTTCGTATATTTTTATTTTATTTTGTTACATAAATGTGGCGTTATTCTAAATTTTAGAATATTACGAATTTACGTCCTGATTTTGATGTTGTTGTATCAAAAATGAAACAGCATCATTTTTCCAAAACCTGAAGTGGAGATGTTTTGAATGAAATTCTTCAGTTCTTCAATCCTTTTTACTAATTTTGTTTGTGTGCTATTCTTATGCCAGCATGTGTGGCTTTTTTTTATTTCTCCATAATAATGGATCCAATAAACATTTTTTGAATTTGAATTTTTTGTATACCATATGCAACAATTTTAAGAGCAATTGGCTTGTTTTTGTTTACTTTGAAGTCTGGGGGTAATTTCATTTTACTCAAATAGATTTTTGGGTAATACCCAAAAAAGTTCCCCGACCCTTGATCTAGGCAGTCTGTATTGAGAATGTTGTGGCGTACGGTAAGAATCCTTTGTTGTCGCCCACGACGTGGTCCCACGTCATCTTTCAAAAAAAAGTAATTGAAAATGTATTTGAAATATATGTAATTATAAATACCAGTTACTTTTGAAATGTATCTAAATATGTATCGATATTTAAATTCGCAAAAATAAATGTATTTACAAATACAATATTTAAATTCAAAAATTATATTATGTAACAATTATTTGTATATTTGAAATGTCAAATACATTACTACCCATCTCTGGCTGTTATAATGATGTTAACCTCATTCGTAACATTTGAGGTCATATGACCAGGGGCGGCGCCATAGTGGGGGACGGGTAGACGTGTCCCCCCTATTCTCAAAGAGGACGGACAGTCCCTCCCTATTTTTCCATCAAATTACTGAATGATTATTTAGTTTCTTTTTCCCATCGTTTCATTCCCATCATCACCAATTTGTGCTGGGACGAACGAGCAATATATATATATATATATATATATATATATATATATACATTTTAACTGCAAACAACACACAGTATAATTAATGTAAAGAACGACGCTTGTGTACAAGAGCGTTCCGCACAAGATGAGGAGGGAGAACGAACAAATGAAAAATAAGGTACACAAGCGTCGTTCTTTACATTAATTATACTGTGTGTTGTTTGCAGTTAAAATGTATATATGTACGGCATGCGAAGGTGCCCCCTCAGGGCATTGGCTTCTGCTCTTATGTAGGAGAATTACGACTTCTGATTGATTGAGGTCCATGGTGTAGTGGATAGCATATCTGACCGGCAATCGGATGATCCCGGGTTCGACTCCCGGGTGGTACCTCATTTTTCATTTGTTCGTTCTCCCTCCTCATCTTGTGCGGAACGCTCTTCTATACAAGCGTCTTCTTTATATATATATATATATATATATATATATATATGTGTGTGTGTGTGTGTGTGTGTGTATATATATATATATATGAGTGTTATCCATATAGACAAATGAGCGGTTTGAGGGTGGTAGAAAAAGACAGATAAGAGATGGAGTTATGTTACGTTTCGGCACAAAGCCTTGCTCACACAAAATGACAACATGAGTTAAACACAATATTTAAATGCAGACGATCTTTTCCAAACCTACTGGACGAACATTCGTGGCTTCACCTGATTGACTGGTTACTATTGATGCTCCTTGGCTCCGCCCCTTTCTGCTAACTTCGCCATAATTTTTCCCGTTAATTTGGCTAAACACATAAATCCCTCTCTATGATTTACCACGTTTCCTGACGTTATATAAGCAGCTTCAATTGCTTTCCTCATCCCCGTATCTAGTCCTTTATGAATGATCTTAGCTTCGGGGATAAAGATAGGCGATATGGTGAGGACGAAACAAAATGAGTGTATTAATGAACGTAATGTAATTTACGAGATTCCATGTAATGGCTGCTCTGCCGTTTATTATTGGGAGTTAGGGCGTGGCTTACCAAAAAGACTATATGAACATAGAGCAGACATGCGTCTACATCGAACATCTAACTCACTCGTCTTGCACGCAGGTAGGTACGGACACCTGCCAACCTGGCAAGAAGCTAAGATCATTCATAAAGGACTAGATAAGGGGATGAGGAAAGCAATTGAAGCTGCTTATATAACGTCAGGAAACGTGGTAAATCATAGAGAGGGATTTATGTGTTTAGCCAAATTAAATGGAAAAATTATGGAAAAGTTAGCAGAAAAGGGCGGGGCCAAGGAACATCAACAATAGCCAGTCAGTCAGATGAAGCCACGAATGTTCGTCCAGTAGGTTTGGAAAAGATCGTTTTCACTTAAATATTGTGTGTTTAACTCATGTTGTCATTCTGTGTGAGCAAGGCTTTGTGCCGAAACGTAACAGAATATAACTCCATCTCTTAGCTGTGTCTTTTTCTACCACCCTCAAACCGCTCATATATATATATATATATATATATATATATATATATGAGATGACTTTCACACTTAAACATGTGAAATGAATGAAAGATGCAAACCAACAAGGAAAAAGAAAAAATATTTCAAGACCTTTCGTATATTCAGCAGTACACCTCGTCATCCGTCATTCCCTGACGAGGTGTACTACTGAATACACGAAAGCCTTGGATTAATTTTTTCTTTTCCTTGTGGATTTGCATTATATATAAATAATATATATATATATATATATATATATATATATATATATATATATATACGAGTGTCCCAAAACCATGTATACATTTTTAAAAAACTTATAACAGGCGAACCCACTAACAGATTCAGGTGATTTTTATTTCTTTTTATAGGCTATAGCCTAAGGAATACAACAGCGAAATTGTTAACAGCCTTGCCTAGCCTAAGGAGATACAAAATCGGAATTAGTAATAGCCTTGCCTGCCTACAGTAAACATGGAAATGGAAGTGTGCGCTTATCATTTGAGCAACGAAAATGGATGCTAAAGTCGTATTTTAAAGTTGAGAAGATATCAAGGTTCAACAACAGTGGAGAGACAATTTTGGAACTAATCCTCCAACTCGACTTACCATTTCACGTATCTGTGAGAAATTTGAAGTATATGGTACTGTGCATGATGTGTACAAGCAGGCGACTGGGCGTCCAAAGACATCAACAGATGCTAACACTTCTGATGAAGTGCTACAGGTATTCAACCGATCACCAAGAAAATCTGTGAGACAATGTGCTCGTGAAACAGGGAAAAGTAAGACAAGTGTCCACAGAATTCTGAAGAATGCTAAATGGAAATCTTACATCCCGAGATTATTACATGCCTTGAATGAGGATGATCCGGATCGCAGAATCCAGTTTTGCGAATGGTTTCGAATAAAAAACACAGAAGATGGCCAATTTGCGGACAAAATTGTGTGGTCTGATGAGGCTACATTTAAGTTGAATGGTATAATTAATCGTCATAATTTGCACATACTGGTCACAGAAAAATCCACACATTTATGTGGAACGACATGTAAATTTACCGGGTATAACTGTCTGGTGTGGTTTTTCTTCCAAAGGTTTGGTTGGTCCATTCTTTTTCGATGGTACAGTTACCGGTCATAGCTACCTCAACATGCTTCGGGGAAAAGGTTTTCCTGCAATTCGACAGTTATACGGAGATGAGGACATTTACTTTCAACAAGATGGAGCACCTCCTCATTACCATCAGGATGTCAGGAACTGCCTGATGAAACATTTCATTATCGGTGGATCGGACGACGAGGTAGTATCGAGTATCCACCACGTTCACCAGATTTGAACCCACTTGACTTTTTTTTATGGGTCATTTGAAAAATGAAGTATACAGCAGAAGACCTACATCACTTGAACAACTAAAGAGCACAGTTGAAGAAGCGCGTAGAAATATCCCTACAAACATTTTTGTTGAAGTCTGCCAATCAGTGAATCAAAGAGCGCAGTGGTGCATTGATGTCAATGGTCGACATTTCGAACACTTACGTGTTTAAAACAAATTAAACTATCTATTATTTCGATGTTGTATATTTTACCTATAAAAAAATAAAAATCATCTGAATCCGTTAGTGGGTTCGCCTGTTATAAGTTTTTTAAAAATGTATACATGGTTCTGGGACACTCTGTATATATATATATATATATATATATATATATATATATATATATATATATTATATATATAAAGTTATGTAATGAATAAAAATGTTATTTGATTAATTTACACAAAAATGAAGGTCGGATTTGTCGTTAACAAACATAAGTTAGCTAATAAAAATATCTGGAATTAAAAAAATCTTCCATTCTCTAAAATACAATTGTCACAGTTGCAGATAAGATATAAAACAGTAAAGGATACATTTATACATTTACAGTATATGTAAGATATACAAATGCAAAGATATACACTCGCATATATACACGTGTGTATCACATTATATGGATAAAGAAAAAGGCATTCAGTGTTTTTTTTGGTTTTGTGTTTCTCCCTCCAGCAATACCATTACAATTATAGTATCATCACACTACTCAGTTAATAGATATTAACTTCAATTTAAAGATTAAATATCATAAATATCATTGTCCTTCCCCCTATTCAAAAAACGTTGCGCCACCCCTGCATATGACGGTGGGGACCTGCGGCTTTGCGTGAGATCCAGATCCCTACTCCACAAAGAAAGACCCAGAGAAGCACATTTATCGCTGAAATCTCAAGTCCGCGGACTGAGACTCGAACTTAGGACCTTATGCATGATTAAGCGCTGGCAGGTTGGATAATTACAAAGGTGGAATCAGACCTGAAATAAATCATTTTAATTTTCAAAGCTGATGAATGAAAGCCGATATCACATATTACAAAATGACTGCTTAAAAACTGGATAAGTCACTAGTCAAATTTATTATGTTATTTCATTTGAAAAATATTCACTTACACGCACGCTTTGTGACCTTGTAGAAGTTCCATGTGATAATTGATCACTACACCGAGGTCAGGCTCGTAGACTCACCTCTAGAGCTGGCTTGATGGAGGAGAGAGTTGCTTCTTGAGCTCGACATCTCAATATACAGTATATATATTATATATATATCAAGGTTAATTCATAGGAAGTTACTAACTCTCAAACAATGTACATAATATTGGCGAATGAAATTCTACAGCAAACGAAGCAGCAGAAATTCAAACACATACATAACCATGCATGAATTGGCCTCGTGGAGTCCTGAACAAACACAAGCTACCACAAAATGCGTGGAAAGTTTCTCATGGTTTGGGTTTGAGTTGAATCACATCTGCCAAGAGGAATTATTTCCAATTTATTATTGAACCTATAAATTATTATTTTACTTACGAGATTGGTACTTTATCAACATTTTAATGACCTAACCTAACTTAACCTAATCTAATCTCACCCACGGGACACTTTTCGGTAAAATGTCTCGTGAACGAAATTTCGTACGACCGTCGTTTACGACGTCATCAATTTTCTTTAGAGAGAAGACTTTTCAATGAAGGTGGTGTCCCTGCTTACATTGCCCATTCATACATTCAAAAATGGAAGGACAACCTTCACACCAAACTTTGTCCATGACCTCATTGCTTCGCCATTAACATGACATGAACCATTAGGCACGTATACTAAAATATCCTTGACCAATCTCAAAAAAAAATTTAGTGAACCAACTTCAAAAGATTTTTTTTTTAATCTAAATTTTACTACAGGAATGGAGTATAATTTACCACAAATCAAGACTGAAAAAATTGTAAAGACAATGTCGAACCATATGACAAAGTGTCACTCTGTTAGTATAAACACCATTCTAATATTATCTTCAAACAGTTGTCTTTTTACTATACACTATATAATATAACCTTGGTTACTTTGGTCTTGTTTCCTCCCGAATTGTTCATTCTGACGAAGATCAAGCTTGTTGTTCCACCTTAAACCTACAGCTTAACGTAGAATCCGAACTACGACCGACCATGAGGTGGTCAGAAATGACAAAGTCCTCGCTCGGACTCGATCTCACGACCTCTGGATCTGCAGCCCAGCGTTTTAACCACTAGGCTACCCAGGATACCCATTTATGTAACGACCAATTTACTGTATGGAAGATGAACAGCTGGGTTTGCTGCGGGCCACCTGCCGTCACCGGGAATCGAATCAGGAGCTGGTGAATTCGTAATCACACACACACACACACACACACACACACACACACACACATACACACACACACATATATATATATATATATATATATATATATATATATACTCGATTACAGAAGTCATGTCCTGCTTTCGTGAATGAAAGAGCGACGCAGCAGTTTCAAAGATTAGGTTCACCAACGCCACCGAGTTACCATGGAAACCAAAATATGTTTTTTAAAGCAAATTATTGTTTTAGAAGAGTGTTTGAAGAAGCCAATGCACGCATTGTGACAGTTTTTGTTTTAAGGTTAAAAACATCGGCTGCTTATAATACTATCTGTTGCTTTTTCAAATGTGCTTCCAAATAAATGGTTTCCTTCAAAACGCATACATTGATGGCCATGGTAACTGAAAGGAATTGAAGCACTTAAATCTATGATATTACTACATTTGTCTAATTCACAGGAAGATAAGATAATCGTAACTATATATGGATCACCTGAAGATCCATCACCCAGCATTTTTTAGTTAGCTTTATAAGGCTAACTAACGAAAATATCACGACCTAACCTAACCAATCGTCAAGGGCGTACAGTTGACCTAACGATTGGTTAGGTTAGGTGGTAATATTTTCGTTAGTTAACTAAAAAAGGCTGGGGTGACGGATCTTCAGGTGATTCATATATATATATACCACCTCGGTGGTGTAGTGGTTAGCGGCGCTGACTACGAATCCATCGGCCCAGGGATCGAGACCCGATGACGGCAGGCGGCGCGCAGCAAAACCCAGCTGTTCATCCTTCCACACAATAAAGAAAGTGGTTGGTAGATAAATGGGTACCCTGGGTAGCCTAGTGGTTAAAACGCTGGGCTGCTGGTGGGGCGTGGTTCGGATTCCACGTTAAACTGTAGGTCTAAGGTGGAGTGAAAAGCTTGACTTTCGTCAGAATGAGTAATTCGGGCGGAAGCAAACCAAAGGTTCATATGTGTGTGTGTGTGTGTGTGTGTGTATGTATGTATGTATGAGAAAGAGAAAGAAAATTAATAAAACTTAGTGCGTAATAGTACAGTATTCAATAGTACAGTATGTGGGGGGGGGGGGGGGCCATAAAAATTAAGGAAATGAATCCGTTCATCCGAAAAAGGACTAACAGTAAAATATTAGATAATTTAAAAAACGCAAACTTGTGGAAAATAGTTCGCCGAAAAAGTATATGAAAAAGTAAAAAAAAAAAAAAAAAAAAAAGAATATAGATATAAAAATATAAAAATATAAAACTCAGCGGTTTAAAAATTTTTACTAAAAAAAAAAAAAATGGTTACATAATATACTGTCACTCCAATTGCTCAGATTATTATTTTCCCCAACCACTTATCAATTTTAGTGAATTTTGAATTTTTAGGTGAATTTTTATGTATTTTTTATTTCGTTGGCAAATGTTTTCTACAACTTTGCATACACGATAATTCCGCAAGCGGTACAGTTTATTATTATTATTATTAATAATAATAATTATTATTATTATAATAAAATTTCATAAAGAACTTCCTAATGTCAACATTCGACCTTAAATACAGATCAACATTCATTTAAATCGAAGATTTTATGGTTGTAATTTGTTTCAAGACAGATGGAGATAATCATAACCTAAGTTATCGATGCTACAAACGTATTTATTTCTCGTTATTTAACTATTTAACATTACGTAAAAGGATTCATTTATTTCGTTTGTAAAAGAACGCGTTTGAGAAGCCGGAAGAAGGATCTGATCGGCTAATAAAGTTAAAAATATCTTTACTCGAGTATCCCATTTTTATTCTATATTCGTAGTAGTTTTCCGTTAACTCATAGCCTTTAATTCATAGGTTAATTCATAGGTTTTACAGTTCATTCATGAACCCCCATTTTTGGGGTAATTTCCTATTAATCGTAATTCGGGGCTTTTCTTCTCCAATTAACTTATTTATGGATTTGTTTTAATAAAAATAGGATGAAATTTTAAAATTTTTTAATGAAATCTTTCTTTCATCCTTTGTTCTGTGATTTTATTTTTCCGACAGAAGACAAATGAAACAAATACGTCAGCAAGGCCAATCATTTTTAATTAAACAGATTGCAAATGCTCATTTTTATTAGCGAGATTACGAGTACAAAAGGTGCACTGAACTTCTCTAAAAATATATATATTATCATCATTATTATTATTATTGTGAATAAATAAATATAATTAATGACACCATAGTTTCGTCTCTTTGTGGTGTGAAATTATGTATCTGAAGAGGTTTATGATCTTTGAGAAATTGAAAAAGTCAGTTTTAATATCCCAAACATTAATTCTCCATTTTTTTAATTTCGTTCAATGGAGATTTTTAATTACAATTTTAATGTTTACAATTTAAATTCTGTTTAATCTACAGACGCTTTTAGTGTGTCTGTCAATCACGCTACCTATCTATCTATCTGTCTGTCTGTCTATTAGAGGTGAAGATGGATTCAGTTTTCAGTCGATAAATTAACGGGTTCAAAATTGAATAATTTTAATATTTGTGATGTTGTTTGATGGGGTTGTTTAACCAACTTCGCAACATCCAAGGTTATATATGACGAAGGGGACCTACAGCTTTACGTGCGATCAGAACAACGTGCCGCTACATCATCTTGAAGCAAAGGGCGCCCCCCCCCCTCTCTATTCAACTGCAACCTAGACTCAGTGTCGCTTAACTTCGCTGATCGACGGAAGCGGTGTTACAACAATGGCCACGACGTAGCTCTCTGTTAATATCTGTGTATAATTCATGAGGCATTCTTTGTTTTGGAAACTAACGAACATTTTATGAAAGGGAATAAATATAGGGTGGTCCAAAAGTCCCTATCCATTTTGGTGAAATAATGATATTTCCATTTTATTTTCTACAGGCCATAGATGATGATGGATGTACAAGAACGTGTGATGGTAGTAACACTACGTATCCAAGGGAAGAGGTGCAAAGAAACTCGAGACAAATTCGAAAGAAGATTTCACAAACCAGGACCTACAGACAAAGCAATTCGTGAGCGGGTCAATAAATTTAAAACAGGATTTGTTCATGATGAGGCAAGATCTGGACGTCCAGGTACCTCTCAAGAAAATGTCGAATTGGTAAGAGATGTGTTTGAAACAAATCCTAAAATGTCAACTCGTACAGCATCACGTAGACTGAGCATACCAAAAATTAGTTCTAAGGATTTTAAAATCAACGTTAAAAAAGAAAAGTTACCATATTCAAGTGCTACATGAGTTACACGAAGAGGATTATCCAAGACGAGCCGCCATGTGCACAGAGTTGATTGAAAAAAATTCATACCGAAAACTTATTAAACCACATTCTCTTCAGCGATGAGGTGATATTCCACACATGCGGAAAGGTTAATCGACATAATTGCCGTATCTGGGCTAGTGAAAAACCAACTGAGTTCTACGAATGGGAGAGATATTCTCCTAAAGTTAATGTCTGGTTGGGTACGACAAGCTCGAAGATTTTTCTTTGCAAAAACTACGGTAACGGCCAATTTATCTTGACATGCTTCAGCAGTTTCTTGAACCCCAGCTTCATTCAGATGGCATTCTCGACACTGTTGTCTTTTAACAACATATGGAGCTCCATGTCACTAAGCAAACATCGTTCGGGCGTACCTTGATGAGCAATTACCAAATCGGTGGATTGGACGTGTTGGAAACAGGCCCTGGGCAGCACGATCTCAGGGTTTAACACCATGACTTGTTTGCGTGTGGCTTTATAAAGTTTGAGGTTTACAAAACAAGAGTTACAGACTTGCAGGATCTGCGAATTCGGATTGTCGCGGCAGTCGCGAAAATAACCCCAGAAATGTTTGAGAATGTGTTCCGCAGTGCAGTGGACAGATTTGAGATTTGCAGAGACACTGATGGTGCTCACGTCGAATCTTAGACTTAAGCTTCGTAAATAAATATACATCTAATTATGTTACTACATTTTTATCCCAAAATACTATTATTTCAGCAAAATAGATAGGGACTTTTGGACCACTCTATATATATGTGTGTGTGTGTGTGTGTGTGTGAGAAAAATTAAAAACCCGCAAGAAAATATAAAATAAACTTAGGTTGTCTTTTTTTTATTCCGAAATGAAAAAATGGTCCATTATATGGTCTGAAAACGTTATTCGGATCTTATTTTATGTTTTCTTGCGGGTTTTTAATTTTTCTTAAAAATTTTCTGCGGTTATTGAAGTTTTATACAATATATATATATATATATACACATATATATATATATATATATATATATATAATATATATATATATATATATATATATATATAATCCCAAAAGGAAAAGCAGTTAATTTCAAACACCATTTTCACGAATTATCTTCATGAAACCGCTTTGACCCGTATGCAAAAAGCAATCTGTTTTATGACACCAACACAGCGAGGTGAAAGATGAGAAAAAATAATCCCCCCAAAAAATTAAGTCTTTGCGTGTTGAAACGTTTTCATGTTGTCAATAACGTTTCGTTCTCCATTTAGTAAAATTTAAATTTTGAATAAATAATTTGGCAAACCCGCTTTCGATCACAAATTTATTTCCCCAAAACAATCTTCTAAAATAGAAACATCGCTTTCATCGTCTGTAATTTTGAGACCTAATGTATAAGATAACAGTTCAATGCAATGTCTTAAACAAAATATTAAAAGGAATATTAGATCATCCATAATAATTTAAATCAAATTAACATGTTAAAGAGGGGTTTAATTTCTTCGTTTACCTCAAGCCAAATTGGCTTTGGCCGTGGCATCAAACTAATTATGTATCGCGATTATTAAATTTTATTGTTACAAATTTATAAACTCTAGAAAAAGGGTAATTGCTGTCTAGAAAATCGTTTACTGTCAACTTTTAAAGAATAGGTATATAGTTGTAGTTTAGCCTAGATTCTATTTAGGTCACTTACTGAGTTAATCAGCTGTAAATAAACCAAAATTAAAATTTCCATCACCGTTTAGCACGGATATTAGATTTTGTATATATATATATATATATATATACTGTATAAAATATCATGCCTGAACACATGATTTTTCATGATGATGTCCAAGTGTGATATTCTATTTATGCGGAATCCCAGCATTTCATCAGAAATACTCGCAATTACTTCGAGTGCCGAAGGGTTAACACGTAAAATGCCTTTTGAGTCGAAAGCGTTATGCGTTTCCTCGGTTCTTTAAATATATGGCAGGTTGTGTTAACTGTTATCCTGTCGTAGTGTAGTGGCTAGAGCCCTCACTTTCTAATCAACAGGTGGTGGGCTCGAACACACACACACACATACACACACACATATATATATATATATATGTGTGTGTGTGTGTGTCCATACCTTAAATTTTGTCTCTAGCATACATATTATAATTTTCCCACTTGCTGCTTATTAGATTTACTATCTTAATACATAGTTTATGAATTTCATTTAAACTTCCTTTACGGATGCATTCGTGTGTTTAAATTAATATTAATTCTCAATGAATATTAATTTTAGTGGATTAATATTTATACGGATTAATTAAACGATCTTAGGAGACAGCTCCAAACTCCAATCCCGTGGTGCTCGTATCCTGCGTAAGGCGTCTCTTTAAAGCGTCTTCTAACAGTTCATATGGAGTGATTGAAACTCTTTGGTGAAACGTATTCAAAGCGAAAAGCCCTTTATCCGGGCCCTGACACTGAACTTTTACGGGCGATAATACTTGCCTCTACGAGATATAGGGATGTGCTAACACTTGCTGAAAATTTCAATGAAAGAATTTTTACTCAAAATATTTCAGTTCTACTGTGAAATAAATGGGGTCAGAACCGACTTTTTTTAGTTCAGTAACATATTTGGACATAATGTCGTTAAATGGTATCAAACCACTTCATACCATTCTCATATGATCGAAAAATTGAATTATCTTGGTGCTCAGGACGCGCTATTACACTAGTATCCCGTCCATGGGAGAGGAAGACCACGGCGTACGGACGGAGCTGCCAGAGATATGACCATGGAGTAGCGAGAGTGTTCATGAGCAAACTGGTAGAACACAACGCGTGACCGCATTACTATTTTAGCATGCAGACATTGAAGCTCTACGCAGCATAAACATAAGAGACGCGACTTTCAACTACTTAAGAGACTGTCGCACACCGAAAATCCATAATACTTTGGTGATCGTTCGACACTAGTAGAGTTGTCGTAAACTTATTGATATTAGAAATAAAAGCCTTTTGTTTTCTTTTCTTAATTAAATATTACAAATATGTGTTTGAAGCCATTTTTCACTATACCGTACAGTTATTTAATTATTTTTCTATAAAAATATGGAGGATAGGTGAGATCAGTTCACTCGGTATTAACTAAGAGAATGCACGTACGGTATGTGTATTTTCATGTATGTGTGATACAGAAGAAAAATATAATTATATTTAAATTAAATTTAGGTAAAAAACATCACATATTCAAATTCGATAAAAATCTACTGGCAAACAAATTATATCATTTTGCGACCGGTAATTATATTTAAAGAAGAAATTTTAAATTATGTAATGAAAAGATTATTATAATTTTATGAAGGTGTAAGGCTGTTTTTTCGGGACATTTAATGGAGATATTGTGAAGGAAATATTGTTCTATACGGTCCATCCCGAACTGATTCTTTATTATATGAATTTATATACTGTTTAAGCCAGCGTCTGTAGTTCATTGGGTAACACCATTTCCCTTTATGCGAAGTGAAACACTGAAATCAAGGGTTCGAGTCCCGATGGTGCTGGTAAAAATGATCTAGGAGTTATTGCAATAAGGTCGTATTAGTTTGATATGAGCACTGTGTCAGTTTCTGTCACTCCTAACTGTTCATTGCTATATTCTGTCTGCTTCTGTCACTGAAATGTTTGTTATGGAGTTCGGAACCCTGTAGATATAAACAACAAATCGCGATCAACTGTCAAGGTTCAGTGAACAACGAAAATAAATATTTTGGTTTCCAACGCTTCGAATCCTCAACTTTTGATTTTGTCTTTATTTCCTCCTCTGGGTTCTCCATGCTTTTAACATCATGTACAGTTGCCTGCAAATGTAATGTTCCTCGCCTCACAGACGACTCCGTACATGTGGCAGCGCCGCAGTGATAGTCAAGGTACCCCAACTGGCGGGGAAGGTGGGGTGGAGGAGGACAACCGAGTCCAGCAACATATGACACAGACATATACTCTATATCTAAAGGACAATTGAATGTGCAGTCATTGACATACAGGTAATTATATTGTATTGTCTCTATTCATAAAGATAATTTATATGATCGTGAACAGCGCTGAACTCCATATAGCTTACTAGTCTTATACATTAACTAGCGGAGCGACCCGGCGTTGCCCGGGTGGAAGTTGAACGCTATATATATATATAATAATAAATTTTATATATATATATATATATATATATATATATATATATATATATATATATATATGAAAAGAACGACGCTTGTATAGAAGAGCGTTCCGCACAAGATGAGGAGGGAGAACGAACAAAGAAAAATGAGGTACCACCCGGGAATCGAACCCGGGATCATCCGTTTGCTGGTCAGATATGCTATCCACTACACCATGGACCTCGATCAATCAGAAGTCGTAATTCTCCTACATACGAGCAGAAACCAATGCCCTGAGGGGGCACCTTCGCATGCCGTACATATATATATATACATATATACACACACACACATATATATATATATATATATATATATATATATATATATATATATATATATGCAGTTAAAATGTATATATGTACGGCATGCGAAGGTGCCCCCTCAGGGCATTCGTTTCTGCTCGTATGTAGGAGAATTACGACTTCTGATCGATCGAGGTCCATGGTGTAGTGGATAGCATATCTGACTAGCAAACGGATGATCCGGGTTCGATTCCCGGGTGGTACCTCATTTTTCATTTGTTCGTTCTCCCTTCTCATCTTGTGCGGAACGCTCTTCTATACAAGCGTCGTTCTTTACATTAATTATACTGTGTGTTGTTTGCAGTTAATATATATATATATATGAAAATTATTTCACGAAGGTAACACGTGAAAAATATTTATGATGAATAAAACCACGAAGGAAAGGAAACACAAAATGGTGCTCAAGCGCTTTCGTCTAATGACATCCTCAGGAACACTGAAGTATATAAAAAGGTTAAGCCTATATATAGGTTACAGAAAGAAAAAAAGAAAAAATAAATAACATACATACACACAAACACACATATATATATATATATACATACATATCTATATATACAAATACATACATACATACATACATACATATATATACAATAAACAGAGAAGTAAAAATAAAAAAATTAAAAATTAAAACCTTAAAGGATTACCAATGAGGCGTACAGATTGTAAGGAAAAATATCGATTTTTAGCACAAGATCAAATGGATTATAAAAATACAAATTTATACTGGAACTCTGCCGGGTTTTAGCACAATGCTGCCTATGGTCAGGTTTCGATATATATAAAAAAAAAAAAATAAAATGCAAATTAAAAGTTAATCGATTTTTAGCACAAGATCAAATGGATTATAAAAATACAAATTTATACTAGAACTCTGTCCGGGTTTTAACATATTGCTGCCTATGGTCAGGTTTCGATATATATAAAAAATAAAATGCAAATTAAAAGTTAATAAAGTAGAAGACAAGTTTACCAAAGATTTAATGTTTTACACTTCTTATCTAAATCTGCTTTAAAGGAATTCAACATAACAGGATCGAGTTGAAAAAGACCTTTGCTTATGTTGAAGTTATTTGAAAGTTGGATAATGGCAGACTCAAGAATATTTCTATTAACAATGTTGCTTGAATGGAATAAAACTGAAGCATTATTCCAATCAATACAGTGGGCTAACTCTGACAAATGGACAAAAAGGGCACTGGACAACTGTCCTGTTCTAACGGAATATTGATGCTGTTTTATACGTGTATGCAAATCCTTTCCCGTCTGACCTATGTAAAAGGAATCACATTGTTTACAACCAATTTTATAGATAATGCCTGAATTATTGGTAGGGCTATTTTTTACTATGATATTTTTCACAATATTGTTATATGAAAATACTACATTAATATCCAAAAGTTTAAGTACATTAGCAATGCCTAAAAAGCCCGGGAAAAATGGAAGTACTAAAATATTTTTTGACAAAGTACGAGTGTTAATAATGACACGATAGAAAGTTCGTTTTGCCTTGTTGAGACAAGATTCCATAAACGCAGATGGATAACACAAATCACTTCCAATACCGTTGATTTTTTCCAATTCGGCATCGATGTATTCCGGACTGGCGATCCTAAGGGCGCGGAGAAACATTGATGAAAATATGGCCTTCTTAATGGGGGTATCATTAGACGAAAGCGCTTGAGCACCATTTTGTGTTTCCTTTCCTTCGTGGTTTTATTCATCATATATATATATATATATATATATATATATATATATATATATATATAACTGCAATGACCGGCATCATAGGAGAAATTCATATTTTTCTATTTCTACAAACCATAATTCATATTTTCCTCTTTCTATAGGTCATAATGTCTTTGAGCAAGGAAGAACGAATCCAGATAATTCTACTCATAGGAAATCGGAGTCAAAGAGAGGCCGCTGCTGAATTTAACAGACTGCATCCAGACCGCGAGCCAATAACACAGAGTTGTGTTAGCAGACTTGTTGCAAAGTTTAAGAAACCAGGATCCATAGAAGATAAACCACGCAGTGGACCTTCAAGGAGGTCCACTGACGATGATACAGCGACTGCTATCCTGGCTCATTTTAACAGAAATTGCAATAAGTCTCTACGGCGATTGTCCGCCGAGACAGGAGTGTCGAAAAGTAGCATCCATCGCATTCTTCAGGCTCACAAATGGCATCCATATAAACTTCAGATCCTACAGAAATTAAGCGAAGATGATCCCGACCGGCGGATAGAATTTTGTGAATGGGCTACGGAACAATATGCTCGGGATGTCAATTTCCCGTCCACCATTCTGTTCAGTGAGAGACTGTTTTTTATGGAAATGGTGAGGTAAATCGACAGAACAACCGCTACTGGTCTCAAAACAACCCTTACTGGTATACCTCTTCAAAGGAACAAGGTGCATCTCGGGTGATGGTATGGTGTGGCATTTGGAAGGATCGCATCACAGGCCCCCTCTTTTTCGATGACACCTGGAGACACCTGGAGACACCTGGAGACACCTACCTACGTATGCTCAAGGAAGAAGCATTTCCCAGTGTCTTGAACGAAGAAGGAAATTTCCCAACATGGTTCCAGCAAGACGGCGCTCCTGCACATTACAGCACCCAAGTAAGGGAATACCTGTACCAACAATTCCCTGGTCATTGGATAGGACGTTGAAGGCCTGTGGAATGGCTAGCTAGAAGCCCAGATCTCACGCCACTAGATTTTTATCTCTGGGGCCACTTGAAAGCGCTGGTATACGCAGAGAAAATTAGGAGTGTTGAACATTTGCGGCAGCACATTAATGGGGCATGTAACACCATTACTCCTGACATCATTCACCGTGTGTTTGCTGACTGGGTATCACGTCTGAATTTGTGTATTGAAAACAATGGACATATTGAGCACGTTCTGTAAATAAAAGCTTTTGTTTTGCCTTTTTTTATTATTTTTCCTATAATGCCGGACTTATGGGACACCCTGTAGAATACATTTATAGCCATGGAGTCAATGCTAATGAATAATAATTATTGGTGTTAAATTTAACTATTGACAGAAAATACTGTTCGACTTACATCAAGGCCTAGAATTAATTCTATATTTAGCTCTCTAGAAATACTTTAAGACCCTCCATGTAATGATATTGGTATTCAAATAAATATATATAGTTTTAATGAAGAGGTTTAGCCAGTACAATTTTGATTTGTTTTATTTATTACCTGATTTGAAAGGAATTTTCACAGATTATGTCTTTTAATACCCTTAAATTCACCTACAAAATTTAGTTAAAATCGGATTGGTAGTTTTTAATTAATATATTTTAGTTACCACAGCAACGGGAACAAGTTCTTCCCTAATGAAGCTAAAAGTCTGAAATTTGGTGTATATACTGTATATACAGTATATACATACATTATCAAAAATCTCATTTCTCAAATAAGTTGGGGTGAGAAGGCAGACAGCTCGGGTATAAAATACAGAAGGTAATGAAGAATAGAAAAGGTAGAAACTAAAACATGCACATTCATTCATACCAGCTACCTGGTGGACCAGCACCCCTTCCTCCACATGTCTAAATTCCACACCTGCGGCGTAGTGCTTCCAGTCAAAGATAAAAAAGACAGAATCCCGATCTTACATACCTCCAACAAACCTCCTTCACTCCAACTTATACTCGCAGCCACTTCTCGTGCATCACTCAGATCAAGTTTACGCTTCCTCACGCAATCAATCATTCACTATGTCCATCCATCCATCTTCTCGACCTTCCTCTCCTCTATCTACCTTCTAAACACTCTTATACACTCTTTTCACAACTGTTATATAAAATCATGGTATATAAGATCATTAAATAATGCCCTTAAAACCGTGAAATAACCTTTTTTAAAGAATATATCAGCCAAAACTTCAAATTCGGCTAAAATACACCATCAGTGCACTTCACGAAAAGCAGAATACATTTTTGAAATAACTTTTTTATTAAATATTAGCATTCTAAATCCGATACCCACTTCTGCGTATGAGATGCCAATCAGGGAATGTAACAACAGTTATGGTGTTGATTTCATGTAATGATAATAATAATAATAATAGTAATAATAATAATAATAATCTTTATTCAGAAAGAACGCATTACATAAGATAAGTTATATATCACACCCCTATAGGCTTACATAATGTTGGCATTAACGTTTAATTTTGTATTTTTTAGTGGCAAGTAGTTTAATTACAGTATTCTTAACTGAATATGCCGCTGTGAAGCATGATAGCTTTTCAGGCAAAAATCTTTGAGATTCATTTCTATTTTACAAAGGAAAATAAGAAATATAAATAGAATTAGTAAAAAATAAAATGAAGTTCCATTTAGTTAATTCTGTCACTAAAAATGAAAATTGAAATAATCTCTCAAATAATAGAAAAGGAAGTGGTAAACAATACGGTAAACTGAACATGTTGAAATACCAATAATAATTTCTATTATTACAAATTAGAAATGATGATACAATCTTAAATTTACAAAAATACAGATAAATGAGGCACATTATAATTATGGCGTAATATAATGGAAACTTTTAACATAGGGCCTATAATTTATATAACTTGTGATTGCATCCAATTTAAGATTGTGAATTTTGTATATATATAGGTGATTTTCTTTGTTCAGTAATATTTACAATTTGCAATATATTATTATATATATATATATATATATATATATATATATATATATATAATATATATATATATATATATCAAAGCTATTGACTTCTCCTTAGGGAAACGGAGCTTACAGATGAAAAGAAGGATCAACACAATGGCAAACATTTTCATTTATTTGTACTTCAGACGTTTCGACAAAACTTTTGTCATCATCAGTGAATTAAGTCTTAAAACCTTAAAACAAAAGTAAAAAGTGAAAATTACATCAATACAATATTAAAACCATTAAAATTAAAACCTTAAAGCAAAATGAAAATTGCATCAATACAAAATTAAAATCATTTAAATTTCATCACTATAAAAACTAAAATTAAATTAAATTACCTCAATAGGTAAATACACAATGTTTACATCCACCTCCATACTTGGCAAAGTCTAAGAGAACACTGGATGGTCAGAGGATTAGAAAGGGTATGTGTGAGAGAATCGGTTGGTTAGTACAAATTACAACTCTTTTAACTAACCAACCGATTCTCTCACATATACCCTTTCTAATCCTCTGACCATCCAGTGTTCTCTAGACTTTGCCAAGTATGGAGGTGGATGTAAACATTGTGTATTTACCTATTGAGGTAATTTAATTTAATTTTAGTTTTTATAGTGATGAAATTTAAATGATTTTAATTTTGTATTGATGCAATTTTCATTTTGCTTTAAGGTTTTAATTTTAATGGTTTTAATATTGTATTGATGTAATTTTCACTTTTTACTTTTGTTTTAAGGTTTTAAGACTTAATTCACTGATGATGACAAAAGTTTTGTCGAAACGTCTGAAGTACAAATAAATGAAAATGTTTGCCGTTGTGTTGATCCTTCTTTTCATATATATATATATATATATATATTAGTGATGGATCGAGTGGTCGGTTTTTCACAACCGCGGTTGCGTTGTGTTTGCGGTTGTCGAATTTTTTCCAACCGCGGTTGCGGTTGCGGTTATCATATACTAGGAAAAATGCGTAATTATTAACTGGATTTAGCCACTATAGTGCGATTTAGCCACACTTGGTACATAATATATACTAAATAGTATTTATTTAGTAAATACCTTATGTTGAACACAAGTTTTGCAATACACCGCTACCGCTATTTGTGTGTTGCAAAACTTGTGTTCAACATAAGGTATTTACTAAATAAATACTATTTAAATGAAGTATATTCTAAACTTATATAGCTATTATGAAAGAATAGGTCAAATTAATTAAAACCATATTTTGCACTAAGTGTGTTACCAGGATGAGGGACGAGGACCCATCGCACTGTTCATCCCACCTACCACTTTCCCCAGCCTCCACCCATTGGAAAGTTATGGATTATTATTCATTTGAAAAACTGATGTCAAACTTAATGACAGGCAGTGTGAATTTCAAGAATAATATTTTTGCTGCATTTTCACCTTTCAAGCGGCAACGCCTCTCATCGTATAACGTTCCCGCTCCACTGAAGAGCTGCTCGCTTGGAATGCTACTTGAAGGGCAAGCAAGATATGTTCTTGCAATACAGCCAAGTTCTTTGTATTTTAGTTAGTTATCTTTCCACCACTGAAGAGGATCATCGTTTAAACCAATTTTACTACGGCAGCCATATGACGTCACGTTTAAGCACGCATAAGGAGACCCATCATTTTCTTTTTAAAAAAAGAAATATTTCTAATTAACCTAAAATTAAAATTAACTAAGCTTTTGCGGTTGCGGTTGTGAATTTTTGTGCGGTTGTAGTGCGGTTGCGGTTGCGGTTATTCGATCCATCACTAATATATATATATATATATATATATATATATATATATATATATACACACATTAATAGGAGTTAATAAAGTGTTTCTTTAATGATTTTCAAAACGAAATTAATGATGGTGTTTGTTTGATATTTATAGGTATGGCGTTCCAGATATCTGCCCCTTTGTAGGAGAGAGCCGTGACACGACAATTGGGCGCAGGACAAATGAGCTGACAATTGAGCGCCAAGACAATTAAGCGCAAGACAAAATAGCGCAAGACAATAGAGCGCCAAGACAATTGAGCGCAAAAACAAAAGAGCGCAAAACAATTGAGCGAGAGCAAGCAAATAAAAACTGGATAAAAGAAACAAAATAAGCTTGAACAAATATTTATTAAGGATTTAAAAAAAACAATATTTATTAAGGATGTTAAAAATAAGGTAGTTAGGTTAAGTTAGGTTAGGTTATTGTTTTGCGCTCTATTCTCTTGCGCTCATTTGTCTTGCGCTTAATTGTCTTGTCGCTGAATTGTCGGCGCTCAATTGTCGGCGCTCATTTGTCGGCGCTCATTTGTACTGCGCTCATAAGTCGGGGTAGCGGAGAGAGCATCTCCTGCAATTCGCATTAAATAATTTGGTTTATGTATAAAATCATTGGGAAGCCTTGCATTATGATTATGGTTGGTCTGATGGGGGTAATCGCCCTGTGAATGGGCGAAGTATAGTTTTTATTATTAGCAACTTCGTACATATTGATACCGACAGTAAGTTTATAGTGCCACGACAGAAAGTTATTTAGTTTTAGAATATTTAAATTTCTGAACAGTGGAGAGGTATGAAATTGCCTGTTATCATTGTTTGAGAGAGTTTGTAAGCATTTTTCATGGATTATTTCTAGCGGATATCGTATATAATGCTTTGTATTACCCCACGCTGTAATTCCATATTGAATAAATGAGTAATTCAGTGTGAGGAGAGCATTTTGGGGAATTGTTTTTTTTAGTTTGAATGTTATGTAGAGAAATCGAGATATTTTCGATTTAATATGTTGTGTGAAGCTTTTGAAATTTAATTTCTCATCTAACTAGATGCCAAGAACTTTAACTTCATTTACTTTTGCAAGAGCAGTAGACATGTTAAGTGCACAAAATAGGGTGTCCACTTCAAATCATGATGCAAAAGTCCCCTTTGGTATGGAAGTTCCTTAGGGCCATAGGAAAGAATTTATCCAAAGACACAAGTTGAATCTATGCATAGACAATTAGACATGCTTAATTTTATGCCTAATCAGCATAAATTATGTTAATGACCGTATTTCTAACTTTTGAACCAATTAACTCAGGTGATCCAAGCACATATTCTCAACGAGTAACTTGACTTTATTAAAGATAATTGTGTTTCAGGGACGTCACTGGCAATGGCTGACTTGACGGCCCTCTATGACAAGGGCCTCGCCGCTCTCGGTTTTTCCCTACATCAAATGCAATACAACACGCCTTTGAGAGGATATTGAGCGCATGATTCCTGACATCAAGGCGATACCAATGAATCGTTGCTGCTCTTGTTTTCGACGACGACCTAAGCTCCACAAAGCAGCCAAGATCCTCCGGCGAGATTATCTTCACATGAAGCAGGCTTTCACAGGCTACTTCTCAACCACATGTGACGCTGAATCCATCCCGCCCACGTTGAGATCATTCTTGCACATACTTCTTGATGGACCAGGTATCGATGAGCCGGCTGCTAATTCTGAGAAGTCCAAGGTTGCAACATCCATCGGGCAGCAGATCATCTTCAACTCTGTTGGACGCAGATCCAAGAAACCTGGGGATGTTCCTCGTCACATCAAGGAGAGGGAAACACCAGCATCGCTGTATCTGTCTATGAAACTACATCTTCAAACTGGCCGTGAATCTCTAATCGATGCTATGCATCAACGAAGACTGTGCGTCTCGTACGACCGTTTGAGAGTGTTGAGCACAGACATCGCGAATTCAGTCATCGGTCACTGGGAGTAGGTCGGTGTGGTAGTGCCACCTCAGACTGTCAAGGGTGTGTTCACCACAGGCTGTTTTGACAACATCGACCATAACCCTTCCTCTACGACGGCAAGATCAGCCCTCCATGGAACATGCATCAGCATTCAGCAGCACTTCTCTTCAGACAGCCAACAAGTCAAGAATCTCGCCGACATCCTCAATCCAGCTGAGATGGGGAAGAAGGCTGTGAGGTCCTTGCCAGCTATCTACACGACCATGGATCAGGATGTCTCGCTGCCAAACGATGAGGTGCTGCACGTTCCTGCCCTGAAGACCAACAGTCATCCTCTTCCGGCTTCGCGCTCTCTCACCAGCATCATTGAAGAAGGCTACGGGTGGTTGGAGCGAGTCAGAAGCCTTCTATCCAAACAGACCCTCGAAGCCGGTGAATGGCTCTCATGGGCCGCGTACTATGCCAGTATCACAGAGCATCCTGCTATTCCCCCAGCCAAGTCATACATGCTGCCTCTGTTCACCGAGTCTCCCAACAGCCCTACCATGGTTTGGCATGGGATGAAAGTCATCCACCAGGCGATCAGCCACATCAATCCTGGTCAGACACCAGTTATGGTAGTCGATCAACCCCTCTTCGCGCTTCACTCCAGTCTACACCTCAACTCCCACCATTTCGCGGGAAATACCAGAGCTTGTCATTTGCCAGTGTAAGACAGACTGTAAGGCTCCTTGTAAGTGCTACGTGCAGGGGCAGCCCTGCATGTATCTCTGTAGATGTAAAGGTTCTTGCTCCCACACTGGTAAGATGAGCGAGGTACAGATAGATGAGGAATCAGGTTAGTGCTGAACGAAGGAATGTCATGAATGTGCTTACATTGTCACAACATTGTGTGATGATATATTTGAGTCGGCTAGTTATTGGTCGAGTATACTATGTATCAGTTATACTATTTAAATACCACAGAACTTGTAAATTTATCATTCAATTGGCAATTCTTGCTTTCATGCCTCTAAATTCTGTTTTCATAAATTTTATCAAAATGTCAACTTTGTGTATCATTTCCCGGATTTGACCTTTAAATGCATTCCAAATGTAAAATTGATGCCAGACATGAGTTCAGCGACCTCAAATTAGCTGGAAAATATGTATCATAATAGTTTCTATGACAAACGGTTCCTTGGCTCTGAGTGGGCCATGTTTCCAATATGGCCGACGGCGGCCATCTTGGATTTAAGATAAAACTTGTGTCTTTGAATAAATTTTTTCCTATGGCCCTAAGGAACTTCCATACCAAAGGGGACCTGTGCATCATGATTTGAAGTGAAAAGTCACTTAGCATCTACTAGAGGAGTGTTTCCAATTATTAATGGAGTGTGCGCGATTACAATTTTTTTGTTACAATCATATATAATGATTCTGTCAAGTTTAGTAAAAGCTTATTTGCACACATCCATTTATAGACATCATCTAATTGCCTGCTCACTTCGTTCATTAAGGAGTTGATATCGTGGTGTGTAGAAGTGAGTGTTGTATCATCTGCATACTGAATACAGTTTAATGTTGTTGATCGATAAAAATCATTTACATGCATTAAGAAGAGTAAGGGTCCGAGGATAGATCCTTGTGGAACCCCACTTTCCACTTCAGCATATTCTGATGAAATGTCATTTACTTTAACATACTGGTGACGATTAGAGAGATATGATTTAAACCGATTTAGCATATTTCCCCTTATGCCATATGTGTTTAATATAGATAGTAAGATATCATGTGAGAGAGTATCAAAGGCTTTCGCCAGGTCAAGGAAAACTAAGATTGTGTGTTTTTATAGTTCAAGTTTTTATAGATATTTTCTAATAGCATGTTGATAGCGTATTCTGTGGTATAGCCTTCTCTAAATCCAAATTGTGTTTTTGCTAGGAAGTCGTATTTAGCTAAGAATTTGTCTATTGTATACGATTCTTTAAAATACTTTACTTAAAGTTAGTAAGATGGAGATTGGCAGGTAATTGGATGGAGAATCAGAGTTGCCTGAATTTGAACCCTGGCTATCTTCAGGTAATCAGGAATTACACCTTGTACTAGTGACTCATTCATAAGTCTTGTGAGTGGGGTTGCTATATCATCTGATATTAGTATTTTTACTGGAAATGAACTGATAGCAGCATGTTTATTCTTTAAGTTTTTCAATGTAGCTGAGGTTTCGTTTGACAGAATTGGTTCAAAGAAGAATGTATTTGGTGTGGGTTGTGGCATATATTATTGGTAGTGACTGTCTGATTCTGGAATGGCTGCTACCGTATTTTCTCTTTTTTTTAGAAGAAATTGTTTAATAAATTAGCCATATCTTTGGGATCACGGTTGTAAATTCCATCTTGTGAAGTTACGGGATTTGTCTTTTCTTTTTTGGCGTTAGCTAAAACTTTTAAAGTATTCCACAATACTTTAGGATTAGATTTTTGTTCAGTAATTTTAGAACAATAATGGCCCGCTTTTATGGTTTTTATGAGCAAATTTAGTCTGTTACAATAATTTTTATATGTTTGTTCATTGATAATATCATTCTTCCATAGTTTATAGAGGTAATGTTCACGGTTTATGCTTACAATGAGGGCTGGAGTGATCCACTGGTTGTTATAGTGTTTTTTTGACACGAGTTTCGACTTTATAGGAAAATTAGTATTAAATATATCCATTAGTGTGTTTGGGAATGTTTGAAAGTTTGTTTCTATTTCACAGTTACTTTCAGTTATTCTCGACCAGTCAAAACTTGAGGCTTCTCTGATAAATTTAATTTTATTATTATAGGTTTAGGGTTTATAGTCAATTTTTATTTTCTCCTGTATTTGCAAATGGCTAATTAGCATTGTCTATGTTGGCAGATGGTCCGTAATATGTAATAGGAGTATACTGAAGTACAGTCAAGGGAAGATCGCATCCAGATTTGGTCTAATAAAGTGGAGTTTTCTATGGTATCATGTAGTCTTGTTAACTTAGTTATAGTTAAATTAAAGCCATTTGCAGTGACGAGATTGTAGAAGAAGTTAACATTATTATTAGAGTTTATTTTAGCAAGATCGATACTTAAATCTCCCGCAGTGATGCAGTTATTGTTGATATGATTAGAAGTAAAAGTTGTATCTATGCTCGCAATAAACGTTGTCAAGTTGCCATTTGGTGGTCGGTAGATACCTAATATTGAATAGGAAATGTTATTTATATACACCTCAACTGCTAGAGTTTCAGAATGATCATTTATGCCTGTTAATTATTCAATACTTTTACTTTTATGAGTACCGTCTATAAAAATGGTTACTCTGTCGCCTCCGTAAAAATATCGATTAATTTCTGCTTTTACTAAAAGTATAAAAAAAAAAAAAAAATTGAGAGCGTTTTTTCGAGATGATATTTTTTAATTTTTTAAAATACTAAATATTTGCATTTAATAAATATCAATTAAAGAATTAAAATTAAATCTAATTATTTACCGTTGGAACGCTATTACTTCAAATATTTTGAATGAATATGTAAAAAAGAAAGAAACACACGATTGGATTTTGCTAGACAAATAATTTCTTCTGTAACATGAAGTTAAAAACCCCAAATCAACTTTTTTTTTTTCGAATTTTCAAATTTTTTTAGGAAAGCATTGACCGAACCTCTTCAAAATATATACTTCCAAAATCCTAACGTTTAAAGATTAATTTGTAAGCGACCTTAATTTAAATCAAATTCATTTAAATTTTAAAATCCCAAAATTGGTTATTTTTATATTCATTAACCCTATAATACCCCTGGTATTATACATGATACACTCCATTTACCCGGTCCATACTACCATGTGTGTAAGGACATGGTTCCAAACGTTCATTGTATCAAACGTGATAGGTTCCTGTGTTGACACCTGCTGAATAAACTAAAAACTAGATGTAGAAAATTTTCTGACCGCCATTTTGAGTTAATATGTTAATAGTGGCCCGTTCGGAGTTGCGGTGAGTTGCCTTACTGTAATATAAAAAAATAATAGTAGTTTCCATGCCTGAAATCTCCATATACTGGTTTCAACAGTTTAGTGTTGTGTAGGAAGTTTACAAAAACTGCTGTATCAGATATGATCCATTGGATAGAAAGCGTAAACTTTTTTGGTATAAAAAAAATTTTGTCCATACAAATTCGTTCTAAATATGAATTTACAGAAAGGATACCTTGATTTTTTTTAAGCCTAGATTAGGTATTAGATATACATAATGAAAACTGAAATATAAACCAATTGCGGTTTTGTCCAATGCATCATATACTATGCAAGGTCAAAAACGAGGTCAGCGTAATTTGACAGGAAACCTAACGATATATTATGGATCTGGACGTACAATTAAGTAACATTTCAAGGCAACATATAATATTTTTCATTTGGCTGCTTATATGCATGAACATTATAGGGCTAATGTAGTCTTCGTTCATTAAATGTAAGTATTTTATACGGGCTTTCATTTCGGTACATTATTAGGTGTATTCTAGAGTTAAGAATCCATTCACCCGGTGATTAATAAAATGTTAATATAAAATAAACCATCGTGAATCCTGGTCATTAAGTAAAGTTTTCGCATGATCGTAAAAATAAATCATAAAAATAATCTATACATATCATTAAATGAATTATATATGATCAAAGCCGCATTCATAATACCAAAAGTATTCAATGAATTATTAACATAAAACGCAAGCTAATGAGATTAATGCATGCAGTTACTAAGCTTATTTACGGTTAGGAAGGATATAGTAATTTTTTAGCAAAAATAAGGTTACGTAATGTTAGAGTTCAAGTCTGCTTGGCGGTTACGTAAGGCGAGGTTAGGTTTAAATTTCTGCAGTTCTTAAAATGTTTATGGGGGTTGCGGTTTTCATTGTCCAAAATATACAGCTCTTTAATTGTCACAAACAGGATACAAATAATATGATTTAGATAGTATTGCATACTAGCCTTGTAAAAGTCATATTTCTCAGGAAATTTATTATGCCAATTAGGCCATGAAAGAGTACATAGCGAAAGATACATAAACTTTGTTACAACTGATGGACGCCATATTGGAAACTATAAAAGTTGTTTTTGCGGCAAAATCTCTTAACTGTTGATATATGCATCATTCCTAATAGAAAGGAAAAGTTAGGGACCAAATGGGAAAAGTTTGATTGTTTCTTTGACAAACTGGTGTATTGCCTTGTATTTATTTCCAATATTTTCAAAGCGTTTTAAGGTTTTAAGGATTCATAATATTGAGCTCATGAAGAGAGAGTAATCTCACTCAAATATAAAAAATAGTTAAAAATTATTTAAATCTCAAAATCTCCAAGTATGTATAGGGAAAGTAATGATAAACCCTAGTAATATGCAGGCAAAAAGGTAGATGTTGCCATGGAAACGAGGGGAAAAGGGGGTAGGGGAGGGGGTGATAGGAAACGAGAGGAGTGTCACTGAAAGGAGTGAGCAAAAGAGGGGAAAAGAGGGTAAAAGGAGAAAAAGAAAAAATTTGAATTGCTCAAAGGTGGGTAGAGGGTGAGGGGATGATAAGGGTGGTAAGGGTAATAATTAAGGAGGATGGTAATAAGGTAAAAAATAAATAATAAATATACTGTATGTGTGAAGCCATTTTATAATCTTTAGTGTTATCAAACAAACAAAAAACAAGCAAACAAACGCGGCTCCACGAACGCACGGATGCACTTGGATGGAACGCGGGCGGCTACAACGTGTGCGCGTGATGGGTGCGTTTAGATAAGAGTGAGAGGCTACCCCCTCCAATCAGCTGGCATAATTGTGGGCGGAGTCTAAATCACGCTTCCCCAAGAGTAACTAACCTAATCCACGTGTATGTATATATATATACAGGGTGGGGCACGGGAATCAAGTGTTTTTTGAATAGCTAGTAATCGGCCAGTAGGAATGGGAGGGGCGTGCGGTAGGTAGCATTCCATTCCTGGGTTCATAGCATTTAACTTTAACTAACACTCACCTTTATCTTTCAGGTGCCATCATGGAGCAGTGGACGTTAGAACACCGCATGTTCGCGTATGATCATTTTGTTAGGAGTGGCGAGTCAGTGACAGCAGTTCAGCGTGCGTTTCGCCGCAGATTCAACATTCATCGAAATGACTCTGTTCCCGCTCGTGACACAATCTTACGTTGGGTTAACAATCTTCGAACAGGAGGCTCAATAATGAAAACAAAACCGAAGGGGCCGCAACGCACTGTGCGTACTCCAGAGAACGTTGAAAGGGTCAGACAAGCGATGTTGCAAAGCCCAGGCCGCTCTGCTCGGAGACATTCAGCTGCACTCGGAATCAGCAATCGTACTGTTAGACGGATTTTGCATGAAGAATTACATTTCACCCATACAAGTTAGCGATGGTGCAGGAATTGAATGTAAACGATTGCCCCCCAACGACTGAATTTTGCACAGGAAATGCTTGCACTTTATGAGCAGAATGAAAACATGATGGTGGTAATGAGTGATGAAGCCCATTTCCACCTTAATGGGGCCGTCAACAATCAAAACTGTCGGTATTGGGCTGCTGAAAATCCGCGACAACTCCATGAAAAACCGCTGCATAGCCCTAAGGTTACAGTTTGGTGCGCGGTGGGAAAGTTTGGCGTCATCGGTCCCTATTTCTTCGAACAAAATGGGGTTACCGTTACCATAACATCTGGGCGTTACATTGAGATGGTGAACACCTTTTTCATCCCTGAGTTACGAAGAAGGCGTATTGCTCGTCGACATTTGTGGTTTCAGCAAGATGGGGCCACGCCACACACCGCCAGAGCGTCAATGGCTGTTCTTCGCCCCCTGTTTCCCAACCATCTCATTCGAGATTTGGTGACATTGCATGGCCCCCTCGGTCCCCTGACTTGTCCACATGTGACTTCTTTCTATGGGGGTACCTCAAGTCACGTGTCTACGAGGACAAGCCCCGTACATTAGATGCATTGAAGGAAGCGATCCGTCAACAAATCATTCAAATCAACAGAGACCTGCTGGGAAGAGTGGAGGCCAATTTTCGTAAACGCCTTCAACAATGCGTCGACGGCCAAGGACATCATATGCCAGATATAATTTTCGGTACATGATTATTATGACATGAAATGCTATGTTCTTACGAATGTTGTTCTACCAATATTTTCTTTAAAAAATAAATATCATTTTCCTGATTATTCCAAAAACACTTGGTTCCCGTGCCCCACCCTATATATATATATATATATATGATGGCTACCCCGCAAGGGGGTTCTAAGCTCGTGCTCTTGAGTGCTCTTTGTGCTCGTTCGTACGTGCTTGTTCCTGGAGGTTTCACGTGCGCCCTCCCGGCCCTAGCACCCAAGGATGATGGGGCTCGACCCTGCAGTCCTTGTCATCCTTGGTCTTTTTCCACTTCGACTGTCCCCTCCACCCTTTCTTTTTCCTCTGTCTTTCCTCTCACTTTTTCTTTGTTTTTCTGGGATATGCCCTTTTAAATAGAGGCGAATCGGTTCTTCCCGAACTTAAAAAAAAAAAAAAATATGATGGCTAATGCCAAGGTGAGTTATGCCAAGGTGAGACATCCAAGAACCCTCTTATCCCTCTTATCTCTCTTCGATACCTGTGCACTGTCCAAGCATAAGGCCTGCTCAGATATGTGTATGCCACACACACACACACACACACACACACAGCATGTATAACCCATCTACCAGCCCCAAACTCGCTTAAATTTTGTGTATGAAGGTAAACAATGCATTCTTAAGTTATTGTAAATACTATTTTTGCTCTTGACAATCCAACTGTTTCATGCTAGAGCCAAATATTTTTTATAAATTTGTACTAAAATTTTTAATATATGGATGATAAATTATCATCCTCTTTTCAGGGTTTTTACGCTTCTGTAAGTTCACAATTCTTTGTATCTTAACCTAGACTTAAGCAGGTGTAGGGCATATGATAAAAGTTCTTTGGCCAAACTTTCCACAAGACCTGTGTAACTTGTGCACTTTAAATATGGGGCTAGGCTTTATCTGCTTTCATCCAGTAGTTTGTGGTTTAGTCCACCTTAGACTGAGCTAATCACATCACTTAATACACCGAATTAACATTAGGTACCAATTTACACCTGGGTTCTTTAGGGGAGAATTTGTTTGAAGATAATGCTAGCTCTCGCATTTTAAAGGCCTATTCAAATTTATCTTACAAATTTCCATACTCCTTGGCTCCCAACAGAGTCCCCAGCTTCATGAATTTTAGTTTCGTCGCTTATTAAATTTTGGCTTCAAATTTAGGGTAACTTATGTAGGAATCTGAAAAATCTTTTATAAATTATATTTAGGGGAAAAAGTTTATTGGCAGACCACTAGTCCATGTGACAATTAATGATAATACAGAGTGGAACCAAAAATAAAAAAATAATAAAAGTACCAAGATCAGAAATATAAATAATGAAAAATTAGCAACGTGAAGTGAAGTAGATGACATATGAGAGGTTTGGGTAATTGGGTTGGTTAATTTTTAATTTTTTGCATTAGGTTGAACTGAACATTTCTCTCCTCTGGGAGGCTTTAGACAATAACATAAAACAACACGAAGACCAGCAAGGCCTACCTTCACTATAAGTTCATGATAGTACACACACACCACACACACACACACACACACACACACACACATTACCTAATAACCCAATTCCAATACTCTGGGTGGGTGCAATGTTTGAACTCAGGGACAAAAATGCTCAAAATAAATTATACAAAGCTACATAAGATTCACCAGTGGCTGACCATAATGATTTTTCATTCGACACCTTTCCCCAAATATCGTGAGTTCTTATTCAATCAAACCTTTGTACACTAATTATGGTTCATAAATTATTCAAGCTGACAGTGAACTATCATACGAAACAAATATCTGCTCCTTTACATCAATGTTGGCAACAATATACCTTTTTGTCATTATAATAAACAATGAAGAATTTGACTTCCTTGTTATTTTCTTATAAAAAGTTCCAGTCTATATGAAGCATGTGAAATAATACATAATTAATGTTCTATCATCACACCTTTTTTTTACCGCACTATCATTAATTTTCTCTGTTTAGTTTGAGTCAAATGTACTTTTTACTTGATACACAAATACCATCCCATACTGATTCTACACTGTTGTTTGATTTAATACTATCATTCTGAACTGGAATTAATTAATTCTTAATATATCAGACAAAGCCCAACCCACACTCAAACTTATTTCACAATGTTGGCACCAATACACATTTCTATAAACCTCATGCTACATCTACTGAGCAATCACTTTTTTCCTAGAAGGATTTTTATCACACTTATGACATGCTTACTCCAAATACTTAATTTCATTCACATCCTCTCAACTTTCTCCTTTCTCTTCTCCTCTCTGAGCAAGAACCTTTCTTTTATTTGCATTCAGTAATGTTTCACGTACCACAACCACTTGGCTTCTTTATGGAAAATTTGTCTGGGGCTAATGTTAGGTCTCACATTTTATGGGCCTATTCAAATTTCCCTTACAACGACATTTCCATACTCCTTGGCTCCCCATTAGAGTTCCCAGTTTCATGAAGTTTAGATCTCATCATTTATCAATTTTTTTCTAATTTTTGTGTAATTTACGAGTATTAAACTTAAAACGATTCAAGGTTTCAAATTGCCTCTTTCATCCTACTTATGGTATCATGACTGACAGTATAACTTTCAAGATGATTTCTAAACTTACTAATTATTTCATTACAAAAACAAATCAACTTAGCAAAAGTAAAGGACAATTCTTTAATAACAATATTTAGTAAAATCAGACAATACATATGCATATTGAGAGCGGTCACCCTTCTTTGGGATAGGCTGAATAAAAACGAACTTCCAGCAGAAAGGGAAAGTACAAGATGAAAGACAAAGACGAAAGAGTTTGCCTAGGCAGGGTGTCAGCACAGAAGCACAGTTTTTTAGAACAACAGAACAACCAGTGTCATTGACGTTCCACCTCACCAAAGTATTTGAAAGAAAAGTTAGAGAGAAAATCTATGTTTTCTTGGAGACATTGGAAAGATTCAACGGAAATCAGCACGGATTCCGATCGGGAAGATCATGCCTATCACAACTTATAGAGCACTATAACAATATCCTAGATGCACTTGAAGGCAATGAAAACTACGATGTCATATACACAGATTTTGCTAAAGCTTTCGACAAATGTGATCATGGTATAATAGCATATAAAATGAAATATATGGGAATAACAGGCAAAGTGGTAAAATAGATCTACAACTTCCTCAGAGAACGTTTACAGATCGTCAAAATTCAAGGTATGTCTCATTAGAATCGGAAGTACGCAGCTCAGTACCACAAGGTACAGTACTGGATCCACTCCTGTTCATTATCATGCTAACAGACATACACAGCGGAGTAAACAGCAACAGTATAGTAACATCCTTTGCAGACGATACAAAGATCAGCAGAAAAATCAGCGATGCAAATGAGGTGGAGGTCTTGCAGAGGGACACAAACAAAATATACAAATGGTCAGAAGACAACATGACATTTAACAAAGAGAAATTTCAACTCTTAGATATGGTATAAATGAGGAACTTAAACAGACAGCGATATTATGCTCCAGATAGACAAGAAATTCAGAGAAGCACGAAAGCGGTCGACTTGGGGGTAATAATGACGATGATGCCAAATTCGAGACACAAAATCAGATAGCAATAAACAAAGCAAAAGAGCCGCGGGACAGGTACTAAGAACGTTCAAAAGGAGGGACAAGACAGTAATGATTCCCCTGCTGAGAACACTGGTCATATCAAAACTTAAATACTGGTCACTCTTGACGTCCCCATATAAAAAGGAAGAAACTAATAAACTAGAAGAAACTCAGAGACATTTCACAGCTAAGATTGATGGTTGCAAAGAGCTCAACGACTGGGAAAGACTACGTAAACTAAATTTGTACTCCCTGGATAGAAGAAGAGAGATACACATCATAATCTACATATGGAAAATGATCGAAAAACTGGTATCAAACCTCAAACTAAACCAAATTACCATTCAAAACAACGCTGGAAAATAGGAAAGGCAGAATGTGTAGTGTTCCCAAATTAAAGGCCCGACAAGGGATCTCTTCAACACTGATGGAAAAATAGCTTGGTTGTGAGGGGCCAAGCCTTTTTAACCAGCTTCCAAAGGACCTCAGAAATGTTACAGGGGTCAAAGTTAAAGTCTTCAAAAGAAGACTAGATACCTGGTTCAGGACGGAACCAGATGATCCGGGTGTACCTAGTTATGTGCGGTGGAGAGCGCAAGAAAGCAACTCGCTCCTCCACCAAGCCAGGCCTAGAGGCGGGGTCCACCATCTTGACCTTTGTGTGAAGAGAGACCAACACACGGAACATCAACGAGGGTAACGAAGTTAACAGGAGGAACACCATCAAGACCGTACGCCTTCCTAGAGGCCAGATAGGGCAGAAAGAAGATCTTGATAAGTGATTCTAATTTCAGACATAATAAACTCAGAGGGAGGAGGAGATGGAGAAACAGCATCGAAATCGTCCATGGTTGAGTTGGAAGCGAAAGTTTGAGCGAAGAGTTCAGCTTCGTCAGGAGAAGAGACGGCAACGCCAAGGAAACGCCAAGAGAGGTTAAGAGAAGAGAAAGGATTGAGTTGTGTGTTGCTGAAGGTAAGGGGATAGTCGTGTGGAAGATTGTGACGAGTAGACAGATGGAGGAACTGAGTTTTTGAGGCATTGAAAGCCACAAGGTTTTCTCTGCCCCAATCAGAGATAGTAGAAATATCAGAGGTCAGGTGTTCCATAGCCGTCCTACGCAAATCATGGAGTGATTGTTGAGAGGGACGCTTTGGGAAGAGGATGGAGAAGTAAAGAGTGGAATCATCGGCATCGGAGTGAATAGAACAGGATTTGCAAATTAAAAGATCATTAATAAATAAAAGGAAAAAGGGTGAGGCCTGAGGAACACCCCTGTTAATAACTTTATCAGAAGAATAGTGTCCATCTACAACCGCAGCTTTAGATCGGCCAGAAAGGAAATTAGAGATGAAAGCACAGAGAGAAGGATAGAAACCGAAGGAGGTCAGTTTTGAAATTAAAGTTTCACCGAAATCCCGAAAGGAGGATGACCAAGAGTCAGAGAAATATGCAAGAAGATCGCCAGTAGAGCGTCTCTTGCGAAACCCATACTGACGATCTGAAAGAAGATTGTGAGAAGAGAGGTGTTTAAGAATCTTCCTATTGAGGATAAATTAAAAAACTTTAGAAAGGCAAGAACTCAAAGCAATTGGACGATAGTTGGAGGGTTGAGAGCGGTTACCCTTCTTTGGGGCCGTCTGAATGAAATCGAAATTCCAGCAGGAAGGAAAAGTACCAGATGAGAGACAAAGACAAAAGAGTTTTCCTAGGCAGGATGCCAGCACTGAAGCACAGTTTTGAAGAACAACAGGAGGAACACCATTAGAACCGTACGACTTCCTTGAGTTGAGCCCAGATAAGGAAGAAAGAACATCTTTGGAAGCGATTCTAATTTCAGACATAATAAGGTCAGAGGGGGGAGGCGATGGAGGAACAGCACCAGAATCGTCCATAGTTGAGTTGGAAGCGAAAGTTTGGGCGAAAAGTTCAGCTTTGTCAGGAGAAGAGACGGCAACTGAGCCGTCGGAATGGAAAAGAGGAGGGAAAGAAGAAGTAAAGTTGTTGGAGAGGTTCTTAGCTGGATGCAGAAAGATGTAAACCTCATAATTTAACGTAAACCTCCCAACTTTGTACTTGTCAAATTATATATATATATATATATATATATATATATATATATATATATATATATATATATATTAGGGTGCATCAAATTTCCCATGATTTTTCAAAAAGTTTTATTTCAATCTGTCCCTATGATTACTGTGTTCCAATGCCTGAAATAGCACATATGGCCAAATTTCAAAGATTTATGTGGTCATCTAGGGGGTCCACATCATTGATGCAATATTTAGTATTGGAGTTAAATTGACCAAAAAATTAAACATTTTATATCCCGGTTTCCGTGTTTGCAAAAGTATCAGAACCAGTAAAAATGTATTAAATAATCAAAACAGGGATTAGAACTTAGCTTCACCCCACGCTCAGCACAATCATTTACGACGTTAACTGCCGAGATGTGTTCTCTGGATGTTTGAAAGGAAGCTAATTCTGGCCAATTTTCGATATTATGAGTCAGGAAAGAACTGTCAAGTTCCAGAACAGAGAAAATGTACCATGAATCTTTGTTGATTAAGTCACCAAGCTTTGTCATGCTGGAAATGGAGTTTGGAATTTGGGTTTCCCAAATCCCGTACCAAATCGATGTTGTGGTAAAGATGCCTGATCTTGTGCTGGCTTTACTGCTATAAGTCTCTCAGCCAGATAGCGGCGTTCAGCTTCAGGGACTGCATCATAAAGAGCGCAAGAGGTACCATCTCAGCAGTCAGGTACCATAGGTGATGCTTGAGAGCTTTTATCGCACTAGATGATATGCTGGGGCTGAGTTTTTCATATCTGAGGATGTCTTGGTAAAGACAGGTCATTCCATGGAGCCTCGACCGCGCTTGAACAGGTGATCCACCACCAGCTGTACAGCAAGCAAACAAAGTTGACAAACTCGCGCAGTTTGGGTTGTTGTGCTTCCGTGGTAATGGTTCCAGAGGGAAGAGAGCTGGTCTGCTCCTCCAGCAGCACCATCTTAATGGAGTAGAGAAACTTGGCCATCCACCTAGCCTTGTGTACAGCACCAGGACGTCGAAATGAAAACTCTCTTCTTGTCCCATCCAAGTAGAGCAAACAAAGATCAGAAAATTCTTTGTAGTCATCACATTGATGCTTCACAACAGACTGCGCGCATGAAATCGCTCTGGCCCTATAGTCATGGATTATGGTTTGTACATCATCTGAATAAGAGGTACCATCCAAAAAATTAAGTGCCTGATTATTGTTGTGTTGAACTGTGTCTAAATGCTTTCGGAACTGACAGAATATGGTAACTTCTAGTGACATTGGTGGTTCTATTTTCAGATCATTGAAGACTTGTGTAAGGATTACCTCGCCAACGTGATGCCGGCAAGCTGACCACAGTAAAGCTCGACCTATGTCCTGGTGCAGGCTAACACATGCAGCACTCACATGACCAGTGTTACTAGCTGTTGTGTCAAAAGTCATGTTCACTACTGAGTCAACACAATTCCATGATCGGAGAAGCTCCATGGTGAGATTAGCAATGCTTTGACCAGCTGGCTGATCTGTATTTGGCTTGTAGGAAGGCACACCAAGAAGTTTGATGTCATAGGAATTGCCAACTGCTACGGTGAGCCTCTCTTCAGCTTTAGTTTGGTATGACAGAGTTGACATCAGTTTAGAATCCCAGTGAAGAGACAGGAACTGTGGTGGAACCCAGGACTCTTTGACCGATGATGCAAGCTCTTCACCAACCTTACGTCTTGCTCTGTCGGCGATAGAATATGAGTGTGAAACATTTTTTGTGTCACCTCCTAATTCCTTAATGATGGCTTTGGTAAATGCTGCCTGTTGGGCCAGTGTGATCTTCGTGCGTGTAGACAGGGAAACCATCCTATGGGATTTGAGTATGTCATGACTTATAAAAGCAGTTGTTCCTGAACGAGTTGCTTGGCGAGATTTTTGTGTTTTTGGTTTGTAATCCTCTATATCACCCTCTTCATCCTCAACATCACTGTTGCTTTCCTCACTGTTCTCAATCTGAACTTTGCTTGTAGATGCTTGGGCTTTATGAGCTTTAAGCTGTTGTTCTGCTTGCATCATTTCCTTTTCCTGCTTTCTTTGGTCTTTTGATGCGAGCTTCTTGTCATGGCTTCCAAACGATGCGACTCTGCCTGATTTCATTGACCGCAAGAACTCCAGATCTTCAGGATCTTTTATGAGTTGCTCAGCATTCCTTGGCCAAAACTGTAATGTTTCTTGTAACTCCTTTTCGATCCCCTTAAGCTTCGCAACTGCACCAGGCGAAGAACGCCAATCCACTGGAAGTTCCCTAAGTTTTGCATTTTTTGCAGATAGTGCTATAATTTTTTCAACAGCTTTCCTCTCGGTAATCATGGCAATGTTGCCTTTCTGATAAAATGGAATAACTTTTTGCAAGACAAATTTAGCATTGTTCCATTTTGTACGGTTAAACGGTAGACCTTCTTGCTGATGAAACATGTAGCATCGCAACACTTGCTCACATGTTGGCAGCCTAGATCCTGTTATCTCTGCATCTGCATCGCTGATTCCAGCACCAAGACCATAAATGGCAGCAGTTTGACGAGTTTTAACAGCATATTTATCATTTGTGCTACCTGAACTGGCCATAATGCACGACAGGTGTAAAGAGAACACAAAATTTATTAACGTAAACACTTGCACATAAACATTTAACATAAACACACAAAAATCACATTTATCATAAACACTTGCATATCAGATATACATTGCAGTTCCTTTTAGAATATTCTATAACTTTCCACCACTTCCTAGAGGTTTCTATCACTTTCTAGAGGTACTATCACTTTATAGAAGTTTCTATCACTTTTTAGAAGTGTATATATGACCTTTAGAAATATCACTTACATGTTCTTGGGCTGATTTTTGTAGTGAACAAAATCTTTAAACTTCTACTATTTGGATCTCAAATCACAGAATGACTGTGGGGTTGGTGTGCATAAAGGAAGTCTGTGTGGACCCCATAAATGGCATTCAAATCCAAAAATAATTCACATAGTAGGTTTTCTTAACCATTGGAACATTTCTAACTTAGGGACAAAGTGAAACTTTGTCATTGGTGATTTTGATGCACCCTAATATATATATACACAAACTCAGAATGGTTCCCTGAGAACATTATATGTTAAACACAGACCGTGCATGGAACAAGGAACTCTTCTGGGAAAATTAAATCCACTATAGTCCGAATAAGTAATGGTAAATGACAAATACCATAGTTTTTTTCCCTTTTTCATGATTTTAGCCCGACGTGGGCAACGGGTCTCTCGCAAAGAGATCCCATAAATATAGCTTCCCTCACCAGCTATCTGCAAAGCAGACAGGATCCAGCTTTGGGACGTGGATCTAGGGTTTAAAGCAAGCCTAGATCCCTACACTCAGAACCTCTATATAAGTAAAAGACTCGTTGCATTCACGTCGTGTTGAATAAATCAAAGAAAAAGGGGGTAACTATTGTATTTTTAGCCAAAAAAACCAAAACTTAAACCTCAACCGGGACATTGAGTGTCCACTTTTCAAGGCACGAAACACGTCCGTTTAGTATACACAAACTCAGAATGGTTCCCTGAGAACATTATATGTTAAACACAGACCGTGCATGGAACAAGGAACTCTTCTGGGAAAATTAAATCCACTATAGTCCGAATAAGTAATGGTAAATGACAAATACCATAGTTTTTTTCCTTTTTCATGATTTTAGCCCGACGTGGGCAACGGGTCTCTCGCAAAGAGATCCCATAAATATAGCTTCCCTCACCAGCAGATAGCTGGTGAGGGAAGCTATATTTATGGGATCTCTTTGCGAGAGACCCGTTGCCCACGTCGGGCTAAAATCATGAAAAAGGAAAAAAAACTATGGTATTTGTCATTTACCATTACTTATTCGGACTATAGTGGATTTAATTTTCCCAGAAGAGTTCCTTGTTCCATGCACGGTCTGTGTTTAACATATAATGTTCTCAGGGAACCATTCTGAGTTTGTGTATACTAAACGGACGTGTTTCGTGCCTTGAAAAGTGGACGCTCAATGTCCCGGTTGAGGTTTAAGTTTTGGTTTTTTTGGCTAAAAATACAATAGTTACCCCCTTTTTCTTTGATTTATTCAACACGACGTGAATGCAACGAGTCTTTTACTTATATAGAGGTTCTGAGTGTAGGGATCTAGGCTTGCTTTAAACCCTAGATCCACGTCCCAAAGCTGGATCCTGTCTGCTTTGCAGATAGCTGGTGAGGGAAGCTATATTTATGGGATCTCTTTGCGAGAGACCCGTTGCCCACGTCGGGCTAAAATCATGAAAAAGGAAAAAAACTATGGTATTTGTCATTTACCATTACTTATTCGGACTATAGTGGATTTAATTTTCCCAGAAGAGTTCCTTGTTCCATGCACGGTCTGTGTTTAACATATAATGTTCTCAGGGAACCATTCTGAGTTTGTGTATACTAAACGGACGTGTTTCGTGCCTTGAAAAGTGGACGCTCAATGTCCCGGTTGAGGTTTAAGTTTTGGTTTTTTTGGCTAAAAATACAATAGTTACCCCCTTTTTCTTTGATTTATTCAACACGACGTGAATGCAACGAGTCTTTTACTTATATAGAGGTTCTGAGTGTAGGGATCTAGGCTTGCTTTAAACCCTAGATCCACGTCCCAAAGCTGGATCCTGTCTGCTTTGCAGATAGCTGGTGAGGGAAGCTATATTTATGGGATCTCTTTGCGAGAGACCCGTTGCCCACGTCGGGCTAAAATCATGAAAAAGGAAAAAAACTATGGTATTTGTCATTTACCATTACTTATTCGGACTATAGTGGATTTAATTTTCCAGAAGAGTTCCTTGTTCCATGCACGGTCTGTGTTTAACATATAATGTTCTCAGGGAACCATTCTGAGTTTGTGTATACTAAACGGACGTGTTTCGTGCCTTGAAAAGTGGACGCTCAATGTCCCGGTTGAGGTTTAAGTTTTGTTTTTTTTTGGCTAAAAATACAATAGTTACCCCCTTTTTCTTTGATTTATTCAACACGACGTGAATGCAACGAGTCTTTTACTTATATAGAGGTTCTGAGTGTAGGGATCTAGGCTTGCTTTAAACCCTAGATCCACGTCCCAAAGCTGGATCCTGTCTGCTTTGCAGATAGCTGGTGAGGGAAGCTATATTTATGGGATCTCTTTGCGAGAGACCCGTTGCCCACGTCGGGCTAAATCATGAAAAAGGAAAAAAACTATGGTATTTGTCATTTACCATTACTTATTCGGACTATAGTGGATTTAATTTTCCCAGAAGAGTTCCTTGTTCCATGCACGGTCTGTGTTTAACATATAATGTTCTCAGGGAACCATTCTGAGTTTGTGTATACTAAACGGACGTGTTTCGTGCCTTGAAAAGTGGACGCTCAATGTCCCGGTTGAGGTTTAAGTTTTGGTTTTTTTGGCTAAAAATACAATAGTTACCCCCTTTTTCTTTGATTTATTCAACACGACGTGAATGCAACGAGTCTTTTACTTATATAGAGGTTCTGAGTGTACGGATCTAGGCTTGCTTTAAACCCTAGATCCACGTCCCAAAGCTGGATCCTGTCTGCTTTGCAGATAGCTGGTGAGGGAAGCTATATTTATGGGATCTCTTTGCGAGAGACCCGTTGCCCACGTCGGGCTAAAATCATGAAAAAGGAAAAAAACTATGGTATTTGTCATTTACCATTACTTATTCGGACTATAGTGGATTTAATTTTCCCAGAAGAGTTCCTTGTTCCATGCACGGTCTGTGTTTAACATATATATATATATATATATTAGGGCGGTTCATGTAATAGGGATGAAAAATTTTATTGCAGGTAAGTCACTGAGCATGTGGATTTTTTAATTTTACTTGTTTACAAAAACCTTTATGGCAAATTTCTACTTAGTAGCAAAACCTTTAGTGGGTGCTCAAGCTCATGTTCGATTACTCCTAGATTGCTGATTTGTCGTATGACAGGAGAAACGGGCGTTCCACCATTCCGTCTCCTGCCTAACGTCCCCTCCGGAGTACTTCCCTGGTCGATTGGTATCTACAATCTCCTCCTCGGAGAAAATACAAAGGAAACATTTCAGTAGAGAGGATGGATCTCTCAGACTTTATCGATTCAGCGTCATTTAAGTTATTTGATACTTTCAAGATCAGCCGAGGGTTCTTAGGACATCTGATGAGTGGAAAAATCACCAAGAAGATAGACGATCCCTCCTATCCATGTAAAGATTCAATGTTATCAACGACAGTGCTGAAAGGGGCGTGTCCATGATAAAGAATTTCAATACAACCATTACCAAAGCCGAGACTCAAAAGCAGTTCCTCTTACACGTAGTGGAAATGCACCGGCACTAATTTCCTGACCAGAATAAGTCGACATTGGCCACCGGTAAATGTTCAGGCGACTAAATTTCATGTATGATATTAGGGTGATATCAATGCATTTGTGCCATCACTGAACGTTATACTGTGCGAATTCATTGGTTATCTAACTGTTATTTATCCAATTCACCTACTGTGCATATTCTAATGCTTGAGCACCGAGTAAATACTGAATTCGTCTCAGAGTTTTATGTTCTTAAGTCTAATAAAAAAAAGTACATGCTTGCTTGAATTTTTAATTTTCATTTATTTTCATTAATTTTCATATATATATATATATATATATATATATATATATATATATATATATATATATATATATATATATATATATATATATATATATGAAAAATTATTTCACGAAAGTGACACGTGAAAAGTATTTATGATGAATAAAACCACGAAGGAAAAAAGAAACACAAAGGGGTGCTCAAGCGCTTTCGTCTAATGACATCCTCAGGAACACTGGAGTGAAAGGACAGATCAAGGCAATATATAGGTTACAAAAATAAACATACATACATACATATTCATATATATATACACATATATATATATATATATATATATACATATACATATATATAGTAAGCATAGAAAAAATTGTGGAGGAGCAAACATTTATATGGGAGATTGACACTTTTAGCACTTCAGCCGACCTTCAATATAAATTCAAATGGCTTGTTTATGGAACAGGTCACAAAAGAATAAAGAAATAAAAATAAATATAAATATAAAAAAGTGCCTTAAATTGTAAGTGGAGTCTACAAATTCAAGCTCAAAAGGGAAGTTTACAATCAATTTAATAGATGATGCCAAATTGATATATATGTCACAAAGAAATAAAGAAATAAACCAAAAAAAAAAAATAAATAAAAAAATAAAAAATAATAATAATAAATTGAAAGATAAATTTTAAGAGAGGCACACCAATTTATAAGGGAAAAATTACCACAGGTTTTTTAGTTATTGTCCGAATCATGCATATTATAGTCACAAACGAATAAAAAAGTACAAGTAAATATAAATTGGAAAACAAAATGATGCCTAGATGATATAAAGAACCATAAAAATATATACAACATATATACGGTATATATACGAAATATAAACGCAATATATACAGAATATATATATATATATAAATGCATAAGGGAAAAAATTACCAAATTTGTTTTTATAATTATTGTCTGAAAAAACGGTAGGTCGCAAAAGAATAAAGAAATAAAAATAAATATAAATTGAAAAAATTACAAATATACACCTACACATGTATACCCGCATAACCAAATATATATACATATACACACAATATACAAACACACACACACACACACACACATATATATATACATACAAGCTTGACCTTCGCGAAATGAGAAATCATCGCGCAGAAACCTTTGTGAGGTTGTAAGGTAAGGTAAGGTACATACACACATATATATATATATATATATATATATATATATATATATATATATATATATACACATTTAACTGCATACATACATACATACATACATATACACACATACATACATACATATACACACATATACATACAAACACATTTAACTGCAATGACCACACACATACTCACATACACATACATACATACACATACACGCATACAGCAAAAAATTGAAAAATAAAATTGTAAGAGAAACCAAAGACAAAAACAAATTTTTACCAAAGATTTAACAACCTGCCCTTTTTGTTAAATCCATTCTGAAGGAATTCAGAGCAACGGGATCGAGTTGAAACAGACCTTTACTCATGTTAAGGTTATTTGTAAGTTGAATTATAGCCGACTCAAGAATATTTCTATTAACAATGTTGCTAGAGTGAAACAAAACTGAAACATTATTCCAATCAATACAATGGGATAACTCTGACAAATGGACAAAAAGGGCACTGGACAACTGTCCCGTTCTAACGGAATATTGATGCTGTTTTACACGCGTTTGCAAATCCTTTCCCGTCTGACCTATGTAAAAGGAATCACATTGCTTACACCCAATTTTATAGATAATGCCTAAATTATTGGTAGGGCTATTTTTTACTATGATGTTTTTCACAATATTGTTATATGAAAAAACTACACTGATATCCAAAAGTTTAAGTACATTAGCAATGCCTAAGAAGCCCGGGAAAAATGGAAGTACTAAAATATTCTTTGACAAGGTGCGAGTGTTATTATTCACACGATAGAAGGTTCGTTTAGCCTTATTAAGACAAGATTCCATGAACGCAGATGGGTAACACAACTCACTTCCAATATCGTTGATATTTTCCAATTCGGCACCGATATATTCCGGACTGGCGATCCTAAGAGCGCGGAGAAACATTGAGGAAAATATGGCCTTTTTAATAGGGGTGTCATATATATATATATATATATTATATATATATATATATATATATATATATATATATATATATATATATATATATTACAGTAAATTTATTACAGCTTTCAAACTTCTTCACTACCTTAATGGGGTACCACAGAGATCAGTGTTAGGTCCATTACTCATTATTTCATATCTAATTCATTTGGAAACGGAGTAGGTACAGTAATTAGTATCTAAATTTGCAGATGATACAAAAGTTGGGTCTAGTTGTTCCAAGTTACAAATATAGAAAATTCTTATAGACTGCAAAAGGAGGTTGATAGATCAGTGGTAGGGGCTAGTAAATGGCAAGTGGAATCCAGAATTCATAGTTATCCATTTTGGCATAAATAGCTAAAACTTTAGTTTTGAGATGCAAAAAAAACAGGTTAGAGGATGAAAGTTGGGGAAAAAGATTTAGACATTATAGATTAATAGTGGTTTAAAATTTTAGAAGCAGTGCTTAGAGTCTGGGAATAAGGGAAATAAAATGATAAGTATTGTTAAGAGGGATATTTGTTACAAGAGTAAGGAACTCTTTCACAGAATATTTAATTATTTTGTTAGGTCTCATTCAAATTTTGTCTCCTTCTAGTCTTTACTATCGCTATTATAACGGACACTGCTCTTTTGAACTCTCTAACTGCATGCCTCCTCCTTTAAGGAGAGAACGCAGTATCACACTTTCTACACATTCTCATTCCTTTTCTGTCCAACTCTCTAACGCAAGGGTTAATCGGTATTTTCAGTCTTTCATCTACTCAACCGGTCAACTCTGGAACAATCTTCCACAATCCATCTTTACCCCTGTCTATGACTTCCAGGCTTTCAAACGCAGAGTGGGCAGGCATCTCGAAAACCCTGGACCTTGATTTTGGCTCTCTTCTTCTTCTATGGGGGGGGGGGTCACTTTTGTGGGCATTTGCCCTTGGCCCTTCCTTCCTGCATAAAATACTAGAAATTCAGAAGACATTAAACATAGGTACAGATAATTGGTTAATAATTTTATAAAATAGGCAAAATATTGAAGTTCATAAGTAGGATTTTAGATGATAAAATTAAGAAGTTTTGTAGCAAAGGATTTGAGTTCATAGGTTTGTGGGATAATTTTCAGTAGAGATGGTTTGTACTTGAGTAGGGAGGGTACTGCTTTATGTAGCGGTCTTTTAGAAGACAGCATTCTTTGGGTTTAGAAAATAATGTTAGATTAACAGAGAGCATAAATCGTCAGGGAATATTAGCAATGTTGCTGAGTTTTAAATTATATAGAACTCTCCTAGGTGGAACATTGTGAAATGCCTTACTAAAATCCAAATAAATGGCATCTACATCATATCCATTATTTACTTCAGGGATTCCCAAAGTGGTTTGTACAGACCCCCAGGGGTCTGTAGGAAGCTTCCAGGGGGTCTCTAAGCTTTTGGAAAAATAGTAACATTAACTATATTAAAATAAATTTCCATTTCACACTAGACATTCGGTAAGTGTTTATTAAACTGGTTTAATGAGCGTAGAATGTTTAATTTTACATTAATTTAAAAGCTATCTATGTTTATGAAATATACTGTAGTTTGTAACTGAATTCATAATTTTTTTTGTTGGGGGTCTATGTCCGCACGGAATTAATATTTAGGGGTCCTTGGTGGTAAAAGTTTGGGAACCCCTGAATTTTACTTGATCACTTAAAACTCTAAAAAGCTTAAGAGATTAGACAAATAAAACCTTCCTAGTTTAATTCGATGTTGGGTGCTTGAAATAAGATTAATACATACTTTCCAGATGATTTTGAATATTATTCTTTAGATCTTCAAGTTTCTTTTACCAACATTGTTAAACTGACAAGCCTATAATTTCTTACCCTACCCTGTTATCATCTCCCACCTACCCCTCCTTTTGAGAGATTAAATTGTGTTTGTTTTTCCTATTCCCCTCTTTTACCCTCACTCCCCTCAGTGACACCCCTCGTTTGTCCCCTCCTTCCCCTCGTTTCCATGGCAATCTCTACCTTTTTGCGTGCATACTACTACCATTTTAGAAAAGGTAGTTGGAAACGATTCCGTTAAAAGATTTCACAGGTTTATGTTCCCCATTATCTTTGTTGCTTTCCTTCATTCATAAAATGAAGGTACACAGATAACTATTCGGAGGACATACAGAAGTGCTGTATTTTTGCTTTAGCGTTCTTAGGAATTAGGAATTGTTTGAATCGTTGTTTGTGATGTCCACTTTATCAGCCTTCATTACTGAATTATAAAATTCTTAATTTGAAGTGTCACTTCAGTGCAGTGCTACAATCACTATAACATCGGAATCAAGTTAAAAACGCTCTTTCTTCAGTATTCACCACAGAAGTGAATAGGACGTGTGTTGGTGGAAAGCAGTTTTTTTAACTGAAAACTTTATTTTTAACCACTTTTAAAATAAAATAACTGCAGTCATGAATTTTTTATATTTTTACTGGTTCTTAGTGCACAGAAACATGACAAGGGAGACGTAGTACACGAGTGGCGTAACCAAGTGGGGACAGGGAAAGGCAAGTGCTCCCCCCAAAAAATCTAGCATACCACCACAAAAAAATTGCCGATGTCAAACTAAAAATTACATAATTGTAAGATTGTAAGAAAAAATTTTAAAAAATAATTGTAAAAATAAGATACTTTCTAAACTAGATGTAATAATAAATTCTAATATAAGGGGTTCCAAAAACCTTAGCCCCCATTTGCAGCTTACATGTTTACTTATATCGAAATAGTTTTTAGTGATTATAAAAATATATAAAATTCTTTATTTATTGCAGGTATTAAAATTACTCTAGCTGATAAAGTGATAATATAATGGCTTCTCAATTAATTGGTGATTCGGAGAGGCAACGTATGATAGATCGCATACGAGCAATAACATTTCGGGAAGTTCGTGATGCTGGAGCCACCTTTATAACACGTTCATGGGTTGCCAAAAAGTTGCGAAGAAGTGAGGACTTCCAAAAGAAATTGGAATAAAGCTTTGGATGAATGTGAAATGGATACAACCAAATCTGGGAGCCCAAATTTGCCACTCTCTCAGGAAACAAAGGACATTATTGAAAGCGGTACGCGTAAGCGGAAAAACAGCTGTGCTAAACTTTCTAGAGAGATCGAAGTGTTGAGAGGAAAGATCGTTAGTGGTGAGATCATTCGACTGTACCGTCATAGGCAAGGTTTAAAGCCTTGGCATGAACTTCCAAAGCCAAGAAAAACTCAACTTAACATCGATGACAGAATGTGGTTTGCCCATTATCTTGAAGATTGGGATGTGGATGATTTCATGCATTTAGCTGTCTCCGATGAATTTTTTGTTTACGTAACACGTCGGCCTAACTACCAAAATGATCGAGTGTGGGCCACAACACCAGATGAAATCGATAACAATGAACATTATCGCGAATTATTAAAAAGTCCAGACTGTGTTGGTGTGTTTGTTTTGTTCACTGCAAAGAAGCTCATGTGGGTGCTGAAGCCAAATGGTCAGAGTTGGGATGGACAGTATTTTCGTGATATTATTCTATCCCAGCATGTCATTCCTTTTCTAAGAAACCCAAACATGTTATGGATGTCGATCAGGTCACACTTCTGCACGATGAGGCCCCCTGCTTTAAGGCATTAGCCACTCAACAGTTGTTGCGGAACCATGAGATCGATTTCTTTGGAAATGAAGAATGGCCAGGAAATTCTCCTGACCTGAATGTCTGTGAACACATTGGATCAGTTATAAAGGACAAGGTTGAATGTCTCTTGTTTCAAGAATCTGCAGCAAATCGATTTTCGAAGGATACAATGACGCAACACATTGAAACTGTTTTAGCAAATTTGCGTAACGATCAAGATCTATTCACGTCACTTTTGGCAAGCTACCCAAAGCGAATTCAGGCTGTCTTGGGAGCCAATGGCGGGAACACCAAGTTTTAATTGTTTCTCATTAATGCAGGATTAAATTCTCTTTGTAAGGTATGTTTAGTTTTACTGTACCTCTAATGGTTTAGGCCATGGGCGGGGGGGCTAAGGTTTATTGGAGCCCCGTACAACAGCTATAAGTTCGTTCATTTATTACATTTGCAATATTTTATACTACTAGGGGCACTCTATATTTGCCACACCCTTTTTTCTTAGCTAAATAATAGGGCATAGGGCTGAAATGTCTTTGGCCGTAAGTTTGAACTTCTGCCTTCACATAACCGGATTTTTTCCAGTTTGAACCTCCTCTTCTTGTATAAAACCGCTTTTAAATGCCCTTGTATAAAACTGATGGTTAACCAGTTTGAAAATAGCGACTAACAGTGATGTGCGTCGTAACAGAGAGCTGTTTCGAGTTCTTAACCGCAGAGAAGGAAACAGTTGGAAATAGTCACAAACGTCTACAAAACGTTTACGGAGATGCTGTTGTTGATCGAAGCACAGTTGGACGCTGGTCTGAACGTGCGAGATCATCGGAGAGAGGGAGAGCCAGCCTCGATGATGAGTCACGTACGGTCGCCCGGCATCGGCTGTGACATCTCACACTGTGCAATTTGCTAACAGCATCATTCGATCAATCGGCGCGTCACATACAAGGAGCTATCACTGGAGCTAGGAATTATGAAGGAAGTGTGAATACGATAATTCAGCAACTGGGATACTCAAAAGTGTGTTCATGGTTTGTTTTTCGCGAACTGACTGAAGATCACAAAGCCCAAAGAAAAGAAATTGCTTCTGAGTTTTTGGTTCGATACGAGACGAAGGGGGATGGCTTCCTTTCACGAGTTTTGACTGGGATGTGACTTGGGTACACCACTTTGAACCTGAAACAAACACCAATCCATGGAGTGGCATCACGCAGACTCCCCACGCAAGAAAAAGTTCAAAATGCAGGAAGGTTATGGCCACCATCTTCTGGGACATGAAAGAGGTGATTCTGGTGGACATATGAAAAGGACAATAATCAACTCAGGCATATATTGCTACCCTACAGAGACTCAGAGACGTATAAAGCGAGTTCGACTGGAGAGAAAACTGGAAGACGTCCTCTTTTGCATGATAACGCAAGACCACACAACAGTTGCAAACAAGAAGGCCATCACAAAAATGGGCTTGACTGTGTTACCCCACCCTCCATACAGCCGGATCTGGCACCTTCAGACTTCAATTTGTTTGGGCCAATGAAGGATGCTATTCGTGGAAGAAAGTTTCAGAATGACGATGAGGTTGTTGAGAGGTTAGAGGTGGCTCGAGCGGAACCCAGCGGACTTTTACTAGCAAGGAATAAAGGCCCTTGTTTCGAGGTGGAGGAAAGCCGTAGAAAAGGATGGAGACTATGTGGAAAATAAAATATTGTTAAAAAAGGTATGTACTACTTGTGTACAAATTTCTTGAACTTACAAGGAAACTTGGATAGAAAAAAAAAGGTGGGGCAAAATATATTGAGTGACCCTCGTACAAAGTCAGTATTGCCACCCGCTCGATAATTTTCTTGCCCTTCAAATTTAGAAGTCCAGTTGCGCGCCTGGGTACATTACAAAAATAAACTGGTCATTCGCTCGTGCGTCATCAGAACGCAGTTAACCCGCATTAGAATGTTGTCAGTAAACTAAGAATATTTCCAACATAATTACTGAGGCAAACAGTTTTTTTTCCGTTTTTATACTGGTAATTGACCATTCGGGCAGAAAACCTGAACATCGTTCTATTTCCTTAAAAAGGAATAGGTATAATACTTTCCTAAACAAACTAAACATATACAGTATATATATATATATATATATATATAATATATATATATATATATTATATATATATATATATATATATATATATACGAGGGCCACTCAACTCTCATCCCCAGTCCACAATTCGTGAAAGGAAGTCATCCCTTCTGTCTCGTATCGAACACAACGACTCAGAAGCAATTTCTTTTCTTTGGGCTTTGTGATCTTCAATCAGTTCGCGAGGAGCAAACCGTGAATATACTTTTGAGTATCCCAGTTGCTGAATTATCGTATTCACACTTCTTTCACTAATTCCTAGCTCTAGTGATAGCTCCTTGTATGTGACGCGCCGATTTGATCGAATGATGCTGTTAGCACGTTGCACAGTGTGGATGTCACAGCCGATGCCGGGCGACCGCTGCGTGGCTCATCATCGAGGCTGGCTCTCCCTCTCTCCGATGATCTCGCACGTTTAGACCAGCGTCCAACTGTGCTTCGATCAACAATAGCATCTCCGTAAACGTTTTGTAGACGTTTGTGAATATTTCCAACTGTTTCCTTCTCTGCGGTTAAGAACTCGATAACAGCACTTTGTTTAACCCTAGAACACTAACGTCACGTTCCAGTTACACCATCACTAACGTCGGGTAAAAAATACCCGAAATTGAAAAATGAAAAAAAAAATAGTTCCAATCAAAATTTATTAAATAACTAAAAATGCATGAAAAGTTTAAGTAATATGCTATGCTATCCCCCGTGTAAAACTTTAAAAAATAGTAGTAGTGAGCAGTGAGGGGGTACTAAAAAATATTGGAATTTCTTGGTCAAAAAACAAAGGACTTAATATTAAGTCCCTGAGCGTAAAGATGGCTACAGCTGAAGACTTGTCCTTGCTGTCACACACCCCCAAGACGTGTGAGCATCACCACAGAGACGCACAGCCTTGCAGCATCAATAACTGTAAGGAGATAAGACAAAAAGGGGCATTTATTGAGAAGCGTAAATGTTACGGTTGGCAATATGCATTTTTTTTTCACTGTTTCAGTCCGCCTGCAAACAAACAGTAAATGTTAATTATCCATTATTAATCTCATAACTAAGGATGGCAGGAAAAAACAAAAAATTATATCTTACTTATGCATCACAGGCAGTCAATACAAGCAGCGTAGTAGTGCCGGGCGCACACGGCTCGGCCACAGAGACGGCATTTATGTTTGGTTTTCCGATCGGACCCTTTGGGGCACTCACACACACCTCACCATGGGCCCAGTCGCATCTGCTACCACAGAACACGTGTTGGCAGCAGCAGTAGGGGTTGGGAGGTCACACACTGAACATAAGGCATTCCTGAGTGGTCTTGATAGGGATGGGGATGTCAGCCTCTCTGTGGCCCATGGCTTGATAAGGGCCAGTGCCACTCCTGCATGAATGTCTCCTTTGAGGTGTCACTCCTCCCTCTTCCTGGTTGTTTGACAGTGGATGATCCACGCGTTGATGACAGAAGCATTGATCATCCCGTAAAACATACACAGTGGCCACCTCTTGGTTTTGCGACCACAGGAGTACTGTGCACACATTTGATCAAATGTGTCCACTCCTCCTTTTGTGCTGTTGTAGAATTCAATAACTTCTGGCTTCCCAGTGGTCCCTATGGTTGGCTGGGAGTGCATGGAGGAGAGGAGCATCACAATCTTCTTGGTGGAAGTAGAAGGGAGGTATGACACCAAAGTTAGGTCCTTGGTTGCAGGAATGCAGTAGAGCCTGACGTCCTACCTTCCTTCGTGACCATCTCCCTCGGTATTTTTTTCTTGTTCCCCTTGATGGTCCCAACGATCGTCATTCCACAGTTGAGAAGGAGGTCAGCAGCAAGGGGCACAGAGGTGAACCAGTTGTCCGTGGTCACGTTCCTGTTGGTGTGGCGGTACTCCTTCGTCAGTTCTTTGGTGAAGTAGTGTCCAGTTGTAGGTTCTGCTGTGGTAGGGTGGCCTGTTTCCCCAAGTATGGAATGCCTGCTAGAAGGTACTTGCTATCGACGTCATTTGCAAGCACTAACTTGTGTCCATACTTTGCTGGTTTATTGGGGATGTACATCCGGAATGAGCACCTGCCCCTGAAGCCAAGCAGCTGCTCATCAACAGTGATGTTTTCCCCGGCACATAATATTTTCTGCAATTAGCAATAAAAATGTCCCAGATGTGCCTGATGGGAGCAAACTTGTCACTAGCTTGCCTCTGCTGCCTTGTCTCATAATCGTCGAAGCGAAGGCAGGCAAGTAGGAACGCAAACCTGCCCTCCGACAAGGCAGCACGGTACATTGCAGGGCCCCAACTTGGATTCCACATCTCCTTAGTTGTGAGATGGTTGTCTCTCTGAGCGCCACTGAAGATGAGGACCCCCAGCAATGCTCGTACCTCTGCTGCAGAAGTCCTCTTCAGTGTTGCCGTCTTCCTTGTGTACTTTGCTGCCTCTATATCGATCTTCTTGTTGGTGCATTCCACAATCGCTAGAATTATCTGCTCCTCAAAGAACAGTGAAAAGCACTTCTCAGTGGTGTCAGCACCTGATGCATCCTGTGTTGGCCCTGGTGTAAAGGCAGGCATAATGTTTATTGCTGATGTTCTTGTGGTTGCTGGTAACTGAGGCGACAACTCCACCTGAAACCAGCAGTACTGCTGATTGTGCTGGTTGCAAAGTTGATCACAGGGGATCATCCTCGTCACGGCGACGGCGCCGCCCCCTTCCACTAGAAGGAGGTGCAGTACGGGCAGCAGCAGGCATGGAGGGAGGCACAGAAGAGGCAGGTACAGGAGGAGGCACAGGTGAGGCAGGAGGAGAAACAGAAGGCAAATGAGAGGCCCAGATGAGGTGTCAGGTCCTGGTGTGGGTGGAGAGGCAGCAGATGTGGCTACAGGTCCAGGTGTGGCCACGTGGCTGGTGGTAGGCCTAGCACGCCGCGGTCGCTTAGCCCGGCGGTGTGATGACCTGGGCTCATCTATGTCACTATCACTACTCTCTTTACTTGTTCCTGGACATATCCTCATCAAGATCGCTGTCGTAAAGTACTTCTCCCTCAATTACGTCCTCGATCTCATCGTCACTGCTTTCCATTAATTTCTCCTCATCTCTTCCTGAGTGAAGGATTTCACTCCTCTGAGTGAGCCATTTTTAAATATAATTATTATTAATTTCACAATGAAAATGCATAAACACACCCTGAAACACAAAAAAGACATATATGGTATACACTATAACTAACCCTGGGTAATTTACCAGGGTATTGTTGGTACTTATCACTAACCCCGGGTAAATCTACCCAAACCCACGTTTACGGAAAAACCCGGGTCGGGAGCGGATTCACTCACCTGCCTCTACGACGTCTGTGAGGGAACTGAAGGTATACTGGGTCCCGCACGTCTACCTCCCAGGGAACCGTACGAGATGCGCATGCGCTACCTCAATGTGGGTAAAATTTACCCAGGGTTAGCGTTCTAGGGTTAAGACGCACATCACTGTCAGACGCCATTTTCGAAACTGCGTTAACCATCGGTTTTATACAAGGGCGTTTAAAAGCGGTTTTATACCAGGAGGGGAGGTTCACACTGGAAAAATCCATTTATGTGAGCGCAGAAAGTTCAAACTTACGGCCAAAAAGACTTTCAGCCCCATGTCTATTATTTAGTCAAGAAAAAGGTGGGGCAAAATATATTGAGTGGCATGGGCGTCCGCAGGTGGGGGCAGGGGGGGCAGTTGCCCCCCCTCGATATACCAACTATTTTTCTTTCATAATATACATGCCATTGTTATAGAAAATTTGGCAATGAAAATGTTTAAGGTTAATTTGGCATTAATTTTTATGGAATTGGTAGTAGTTTACCATGAGAGTCTGAGTTGGCAACCCTGTCAAAAACATAGAGTGGCAACGTACCAGAAGATCATTGTGTTTATACAGTCTGCAAGGCGACACGTAAGTGCCTGTTCTCATTTACTTATTACTTTATATTAATATAATGATCATTGATTCTACACTGGTCTTCTCCGAGAAGACTTCTCGTAAATAGCTGAGTGTTATAATGTTTTGAGTGTTAATATAAGCAAAGTGGAGAGGCTTAGGCACTATGCTGTTTTTAATTTAATTCCTGTCTCAATATTTTTTTATGTTCTTTAATAACCTACTAGTGACTGCTATTATTACTACTTACTAAGTAGTCTTATGATGTTTCCAATTGAAAATGTATCAGAATTACCTGAAACGAAAGCGAAATGACTCTACAGATGCTGAACCATCACACGAAATAACTAGTAGCAGTGACAGTTGAATATGAGACTAATAAGACCATCATGTCTCCATCAACTCCTGTAGCCCCCATGTAGAACCTACACCTGTAACTTCATGTTCCATAATATTCGAGACCGAGTTTAATGTTGGGCTATATGTCAATAGCCGAAGTGTGAATGAGGATATGAAGCGAAAGTTGCTGTTTAATTCCTGCATGCCACCTTCTTCATATGATTTTAAGAAACATTCTACTGGGACACGTAGCTTCCGACGTGACTGGCTAAACCTATGCACCTTGGCTCACATATCTCTATCATCTTAAAGGTGCTTTGTGTAAGTACTGTGTCTTGTTTCCACAACCAGTTCACAGAGGTATACAGGAGTATTTATTGTCACTGCATACTCCAATACAAAAACTTCCATGAAGATGTAAAAAAACACATGCAAATTTCTTGGCACAAGCATTCACTTGAAGTTGCAACCAACTTTTGTCAGTTTCACAAAGACCAGAACATCAGTAATTAGTCAACTTGATTCTGCTGTGAAACGCCAAATTGAAGAGAATCGCGGAAAGTTTGAACCCATCTTGTCAACTATTTTGTTCTGTGCACTCACGATATTGCCTTACGAAGGGAAGACTCTGACACGGGAAATTTCCAAGACTTACTTAATTTTCGCATTGAAGCTGGTGATGAATTATTGCATCACATCTGGAAACAGCAGCAGGGAATGCAAAATACACTTCAGCCA
>JAJOZX010000808.1:52500-80000 GCA_023014485.1 Bathynomus jamesi | reverse complement strand
CGAAACATGGTCGAACACTGACTATTAAGACTTGAGCGAGTTTGAACTGTTTGTTTTTACAGTCGTGAATGGTTTGATGAATCAAAGCGGTAGTTTTTGATGCCTCGCGACGTAAGTTCGAGTTCCGATGGTTTTCAGTTCAAATTAATCTCCTTTTTAAAAATCTCCATCATAAAAAGTGCAGTTATTGTAATAATAATAATAATAATCTATACTATAATAAGAGAGCCGTCCGTCCGTCCTTCCGTCCGTCCGTCACACTTTCAGAAATTGTGAGAAAAAATTGTGAGAAAAAAATTCAGAAATTGTATTACGGGCGGCATTGTGAAGCTCAATATTTTCATGACGGTGTTCTTTTCTGTAGTTTAGCCTGTCTGTTTGTCTGTTTGTGAAATTTATCCCGGGCAGTAATGGGGGAAGGGTGGGGGTGGGGGGTAATGGGGGATGGGTGGGGTAATGGGGAGGGGTGGGGGTAATGGGGGAGCCGGTTAGCCCCCAAGTTGCATGAATGGGGGTGAGGAGGTTTTGGGAGATACCAGATTCAGAAATGTTGACACAATGTGAAGCTCAAAATTTTCACGGCTGCGTTCTTTTCTGTAGTTTAGCCTGTCTAACCGTCAGCGAAGCGACGGGAACTGTACTAGTAATAATAATATGTGTTCAGATGAAAAAAGTATCAATTTGACTGTTCACACTCAAAAACTTTTCAGTTAATTTAAGCAAAAATTTTGTTCGAATTTTAATATTAAACTAACAAATCGTGGAGCAATCCAAGAATAAGCACCCCAAATCAATTTAGGGTGCTTTTTCTTGGATTGGGGTCGAACGACGGTGCTTATTCTTGGATTGCTCTAAAATGGAGTTAAAATGGAGTTAATTGCTCTAAAATGGTTAATTGAATGCCCGGTTAGGTTAATTGTACGCCCTTGACGATTGGTTAGGTGAAGTCGTGATATTTTCGTTAGTTTTAACGAAAATATCACGACTTAACCTAACCAATCGTCAAGGGCGTACAGTTGACCTAACCGGGCATTCAGTTGACCTAACCTGGCATTCAATTAACCTTATTTTAATATTTTTATTTAATTATGTTGTTCTAATGTTTTTATTGCAATATCCTTCGTAAACATTAAAATATTTTTTTTTTTAATTTTATATGTTAAAATCCTTTAGTTCGGATTGCTGTCGAACTGGAGTGCTGTTTCTTGGATTGGGGTCTAACTGGGGTGCTTTTTCTTGGATTGAGAACTTTGGGGTGCTTATTCTTAGATTGCGCCCAAATTATTTTGTTAAAATTGAGGTAAGAAAAATGACATTTCTTCAAAATAAATTTGTTTTAAACGTGTATAAGAGTATATTTGCTTGGAATTGGGCTTTACTTCATATGGGAAATTTAAAAATTATTAATTCCGAGTAAAGTAATTTTCTCTGAGTTTAATCTAAACAAGCTTTATTTTAAAGTAATATAATTTATTTAGTTTAATTTTAACAAAACTGAGCATGATAAAATTGAGCACAGTACAATTTTTTGTTTATATTAAACAAAGAGTTTTCTGGGTGCAATATTTCCTCGTTATTTCTGACGACACTTTTAGTTTATTTATTTTTGTATTATTGCTTATCTTTGTTTGAAAAACATCGTTTGTAATTTTGTACATTTTATAGAGTAATACAAATATTGTTGAAGTAAAATGTAAACCATAATAATCATTAAAGTATACACATTATGATGTGTATCTCTTTGACCTGCCCTGTCAAAAGTATTCTTCCATAGAGAAAGAAAAGAGAGCCAAAATCAATCAAGGTCCAAGGTTTTCGAGATGCCTGGACATTCTGCGTTTGAAAACCTGGAGGTCATAGATGGAGGTCATAGACAGGGGGAAAAATGGATTGAGGAAGATTGTTCTAGAATTGACGGTTGAGTTAATTCAATTCAATTCAATAAGAAAGGTTGAAAATACCGATTGACCCTTGTGTTAGAAAGTATATGTCTTGGTTTGGAGTTTCTAGCAAAGTTCCCTCCCCAAACGATTCCACCTCAATGGAATTGAAGTTCCGGCTATGGTAAGCCGATGACCACATGAATCACACTAGACATCTGCAGAAACCTCGTGCAGAGAATGCTCCGTCGCGCGAGGCGGCTACGCAAGCCAACGAAGGTCCTATGTTCAGAAGAAACTGTACACTCACATAGCTTGTTACAAATATCTTCCCGGATATTTTTGGCAGTTTGCATATATTCCATTTATATAATCTATTAATACTCTGTCCAAAACGTTGACTCGTATATGAGGCGTCGCCTTCCTGAGGCGTCTTATTACCACCGAGAAAGTCCAGAGAAACCGCGAAGTGAAGATAATAAAACTATATGATACGAGATTTGTCCGCTTTTTTTCCCTCATAAGGAAATGAAGATATTACAGTTCCTTAACGATCTTAAGCAATATACCATCGCAGTCAGGACACTTTTCGCTACATTCTTCGGCCATAAAAGAAAAATGCATTGTTCCAGCGATAAGACACCCCCCCCCGGAACCCCACACCTCATATATATATATATATATATACTGTGTGTGTGTGTATATATATATATATATATATATATATCATGTTTAAACTTATATATGTAGCCCCCAAACAGATTTTATTAACTCTGTATCATACTTTTGTTTTTCCTCATACAACGTACTGCACCCTTGTTTCGGGAAACTCTGCTAACAACGCTTTAAACAGTATCTTTGTCATCCAAAAACGAGCAATAAGGTTATTATCTAATGCTAATTTCCATGATCATTCAAGTGCATTATTTAAAGTATTAAAACTACAAAAGCGCAATGATGTAATCAAATTGGCACATTTTATTTTTATTTACGAGTGTAAAAACAAAATCATTAACTTACAATAGATAAATAAATATTCTGTAACTCATCAAGAAATCCACTCACATCAGACCAGAAATAGATCAAAGCATGTTATACCTCAATTTAGATTGTCTTCATCTCAAAAATTACCCATTTTCATTGGATTGAAACTACAGAATGATTTAAATGTTGATATAAAAAATATTGTGAATTCGTTTGAAACCAAGTTGAAATCTCGGTTAATAATGGAATACCAATAAAAAATCTAGGATTTAATGTACATAACTATTGTTCATTCATTTTTCGTGTATAATCTAGGATTAAAGGTACAGTTGCTCGTATTGTAATGTTCCTCGCCTCACAGGCAACGGTGCTACTATAGTATGCGGTCTACCTACGATTGGTTAGGTTTAGTCATAATATTTTCGTTAAAACTAACTAAAATATCACGACTTAACCTAACCAATCGTCAAGGGCGATTAACAGTGGGATGTAAACAAGCAATTAGTAAACAATATAAGAAGCTATAATTAAAAGGTAGACTGGCGAGTCGTAGGTAGACCGCATACTATAGTAGCACCCAGGCGACTCCGTACATGTGGCAACGCCGCAGTGTTAGTCAAGGTACTCCAACTGGGGGAAGATGGGGTGGAGGGGAGACAGCCGAGTTCAGCAATATATAAAACAGACATATATAGGGTGTTCCAGAAGTCATCACCCCATCTGAAGTAGCTGTAACCTTAATTTAATTATTGTTTTTTGAATTTTTTTCCAAATTGTAGAAGATCATCCCCAATAATTTGAAGATGGAACACTACACACCACAACATAATTCTAACATAATTCTAAATAAAATAAATTATTTCCACTTTCTACAGTATTTGTTGTTTTATTGGTTCAAAAGTTATAAGCAAAACAAATGGGGTGATGACTTTTGGAACACCCTCTATATCTAAAGGACAATTGAATGTGCAGTCATTGATATACAGGTAATTATAATGTAATGTCTGTGTTCATAAAGATAAACACTTAATATGATCGTATACAGCGTTGAACTCCATGTAGTTTACTAGTCTTACACAGTAATAAGGTTCCATTATGATTACTGCAAGTCTATATGAACAGCTACTACAATAGAACATTTTATATACTAGTGAATGCGAAATGTTCCCCTGCAGGAAATTTTCGCGTTTTTTGCGTAGGCTATAGTTTACGCGCAAATATCCAGCAAGCGAAAGTTTAAACTAATCTTTAGAAAATAGTTAGAAAATAAAACTTAGATCATTAAAATACTTTATTTGAAAAGTAAATTCAGTATATTGTAACAAAACATTGTAAAGTAAAAGCAGTAAAATAATTTTTAATTATACTGTATTATTACTGTATAACAAGAATATCATGAATGCCGCTAATTTCCCAACCCTTCCGAATGGTCTCCCTCATTTTGTGGTGGTTATCCCATACAGAGACAATCCATTTAGCATGAATAGGTTTCAGTGTGGAGAGCTTCAAATCTATCTTACCGAGAGATTCATTTACGTTGAGTGCTGCTGAAACTTTATCTGCATACCAAGAGGTAAAACTTGCCTTGATATACGACCTCAACCTCGACCAATCACAGTCCAGAATAAATGTCGTCATTCATGACGTCATTTTAATCTGTAAGATTATAACTAGCAACTGTTTACCGCGAAATTATGATGCCGCGAACTCGTCCAAGGATATGAAAGAGCGAAAATTTGCTGCCGCGAAATTAACCTGGTTTACAGTATATATACTTATAAACTCATACAATATTATATTAATGTTTGTGAAATGACGTTCATGGGCCAAACCGAGGTGTTGACAAGGTTATTGGCATGATCTATGTTTATACCATATTTCTACACCATATGACGAACACCGACTCTGAAAATTAATCCAGCTCAAAATAAAATTGCACAGCGAGGCCGGATAATTGGTATGCGGGAAGCAGGCCTCTCTGTAGCTGACATAGGCATAGAACTGGGAATTTCGAAGCTTACTGTTCGACGCTGGGTGTAGAGGTGGCAGGAGACTGGCAATCTGCTAGATCGTCCTAAGTGTGGGGCATCAAGAAAGACCACTCCAGAAGAAGACCGGAGAATAATCAACGAAGTGCAAAATGATCCTCTCAACAACGCCAAAAAAGAGGATCGAGGAACGACATCGTCAGGCCAGGCTCTCGTTTGTTCGCCAGCATATAAATGATGATCTCGCATACTGGAGCAGAGTTATCTTCTTTGACGAGAAGACGTTTGCGTCTACAACTCACGGCCGTCTTCGGTGTTGGTGACAGGACAACACGAGATATGCTCGCAAAAATATTTACGAAGTGTCACGGAGTGGGCACGTGACGACGAATGTGTGGGGATGGATGCACCTGCAAGGACTAGGAGAGCTGACTGAGATCCACGGGAGGTTTACGGCAGATCAATATATAGAGATCATGGAGGAGGTGATGCTGCCTTCTGTACACGCGTATGCCTTGCCCTATCCTGAGCAGATTATCTTGATTCAGGTATGTTGTATTTGTGTGTTATAAAATATTATACTATTACTAGAGTAAGATTTATGTATTACGCGCATTTGTCTGTCCAGTTTCCACATTTACATAGGATGAATAATGGTCAAAAAATTGTTCTTTAACTCTTTCAGTACTATCACAACACTTTAGGATTTTATTCTGGATAACTGCAGACTGTATTATTTGTATAATGGCGCACAATTACATTTAGCTGAGAGACACTCCTAACGCATAGGTGTTAAAACCTATCTCGAATAGTGGGTTATTGATGAAACGTATGGATGAGATATAATTCTACTTTTAATATTTAAAATACATTTGCAGGACGACTCTCCCATCCACACCGGCAGGATTGTTAGAAGGTGGTTCGAGGAACAGCGCAATCTAGAACTACTGGATTGGCCTAGTAAGGGGTGTGACCTCAACCCCATTGAGAACGTATGGGTAATGTGGTGAACTCGTGGGAGCTTGGGCAGAAGCGGACCAGCCGCCAGCTGCTGGATCACGCTTTGACTGAGTGGGAGATGTTCCGAAGGAATCCACACATCATACATAACCATATTGCATCTATGCCTCACAGATTACAAGATGTGATAGACAATAATGGGGGATGGACCAAATACTAACTATGAACCGGCTATAGCTGTGCCTGTTATGTTAATCTATGGCAAATTGTGAGCATTTTGTATGATAAACTATTTAGTAAAATATTCTCAACCATTACATATTTGTTGTAATAAAGAATTGGTGTTTTATTGTACATACAGTATACTGTATATTCCTTGTTAAGATCACACTGATAATGCAACAGAAAATCTGAAAAACATTAATGGTTTTATCTGTCCATGGTAATTAAATCAATATCTCTCCACATTGATAATACAAATACGGTCTGAAAAACATTATTAATATAATAGGCATCAGCCACAAACCGGTGGTGATATCCTGCTTCATGCAACCGTCACCTTACGGTTTTCCTGACACGCCCATATGTAGTCTCTCCTAGACGGCGACAGTAAGTAACCATGTCAACACCACGGTTTGGCCCATCAACGTCATTTCACAAACATCAGTATAATATTGTACGATTTTATAAGTATATACAAATATGTTTATGCTAGTATAACTGTGGATTATTCTTATGTAATTTTGATAATCAGCTACTGTTATTCAGATCGAAACTGTTAACAAGTTCTTTTTGTTACAATCGATGAGCTATTTCCCACTAACTCTGCCCCTCTACCTCGCTCTCTCTCATACTGTCTCAATCTTTTTCTCGGTCAATGTCAATACATATATGTATAATCGTGTAGATTCGTAAGTTAGTAAAGGTTTAAAGCTGCACACGGACTCTACAAACAGCTTTATTAGTATTGTTACATAATGATTTAATATACCCGAGACTGGTGGGTGGGGAAGGGTAATGAGGGTGTGTGGAGGATGGTTGTGTAGTGTCTATTTTTGGTTCCAATTCACTAGTATATAAAAAGTTGTTTTGTGGTAGCTGTTCATATAGATTTGCAGTAATCATAATGGAACCTTATTACTGTATAAGACTAGTAAACATGGAGTTCAACGCTGTTCACGATCATATTAATCGTTTATCTTTATGAACACAGACATTACATTCTAATTAGGGGCCGCTGAAAAATTACGTAACGCTATTTTTGCTAAAACTTGACACCCCAGATTCTCCAGGAACGTTCTGTAACGCTAGACCAGGCACCCACTAAGATGTTATCTAACACTTCCCCCACCCCACACCCTACACGTTACGGAACGTTACAGGAGGGGGGAGGGTCAGGTTTTAGCAAAAATAGCATTACGTAATTTTTTGAACGGCGTCTTACCTGGATGTCAATGTTATATGTTGTTGGACTCGGTTGTCTCCCCTCCACCCCACCTTCCCCCAGTTGGGGTACCTTGGCTATCGCCTGTGAGGCGAGGAACATTACATATGCGGGCAACTGTACATTACTTGTTATTGTTCATCTCTTATCTCTCGTGTCTGATATTGATTTCTCTGTATATTATTGGTATCATACCTTTATTAATGATTTTGTATTTGTTTTATATCGATAATAATAATTTAAGATTAATACATACCATAATTAATAATTCTTATTAAGGATTTATGTATTATTAATAATAACTGTCTGTTTTACTTTTAATCAAGAGCCCAGTAAAGCCCAATAATTAAGGGCCAAATTAAATTAAATAAATATTCCAGTGTCACAGTTGTTCATGTCGCTGTAAATTAGAAAAGTGTTGCATTTATTTTATCAATGAAGGTTATTCAATACAATTCAATTAAAAGGGAAGAGATTTTATCTTTCACGTAAAAAAAATCTTCAAATACGTATTATTATTTTTTAAATCGCATTATTTTAGTCACAAAATTCTATTTTGGAAAAAAAAAGAATATTAAAAAGCGTTTTCATGAAAATAAAAAATTTTCATCATAAAAATATTTCTAAAAAACATTTTATTTAAAGAGAAAAAATGGTTTTTTAATAAAGTTTTGCATATGAAATATTAAATGTTTTAAAATCTACTACGGCACTCACTATATTTTGCCTCACCCTTTTTTCTTAGCTAAATAATAGGCCATCGGGCTGAAATGTCTTTTGAGCCGTAAGTTTGAACTTTCTGCGCTTCGCATAACCAGATTTTTCTAGTTATGAATAACTGTGTAAAACCGATAACTGTATAAAACCGATGGTTAACGCAGTTTCGAAAATGGCGTCTGACTGTGATGTGCGTCGTAAACAGAGAGCTGTTATCGAGTTCTTAACCGCAGAGAAGAAAACAGTTGGAAATATTCACAAACGTCTACAAAACGTTTACGGAGATGGTGTTGTTGACCGAAGCACAGTTGGAGCTGGTCTAAACGTGCGAGATCATCGGAGAGAGGTAGAGCCAGCCTCGATGATGAGCCACGCAGTCGTCGCCCGGCATTGGCTGTGACATCTCACACTGTGCCACGTGTTAATAGCATCATTCGATCAAATCGGCGCGTCACATACAAGGAGCTATCACTGGAGCTAGGAATTAGTGAAAGAAGTGTGAATACGATAATTCAGCAACTGGGATACTCAAAAGTGTGTTCACGGTTTGCTCCTCGCCAACTGACTGAAGATCACAAAGCCCAAAGAAAATAAATTGCTTCTGAGTCGTTGGTTCGATACGAGACAGAAGGGGGATGACTTCCTTTCACGAATTGTGATTGGGGATGAGACATGGGTACACCACTTTGAACCTGAAACAAAACGCCAATCCATGGAGTGGCATCACGCAGACTCCCCACGCAAGAAAAAGTTCAAAATGCAGGAAAGGTTATGGCCACCATCTTCTGGGACATGAAAGAGGTGATTCTGGGGATTATGAAAAAAGGACAAACAATCAACTCAGAGGCATATATTGCTACCCTACAGAGACTCCAGAGACGTATAAAGCGAGTTCGGACCGGAGAGAACACTGGAAGACGTCCTTCTTTGCACGATAAAACGCAAGACCACACAACAGTTTGCAAACAAGAGAGGCCATCACAAAATGTGCTTGACTGTGTTACCCCACCCTCCATACAGCCCGGATGTGGCACCTTCAGACTTCCATTTGTTTGGGCCAATGAAGGATGCTATTCGTGGAAGAAAGTTTCAGAGTGACGATGAGGTTGTTGAGGAGGTTAAGTGGTGGCTCCAGCGGAACCCAGCGGACTTTTACCAGTAAGGAATGAAGGCCCTTGTTTCGAGGTGGAGGAAAGCCGTAGAAAAAGATGGAGACTATGTGGAAAAATAAATACTGGTAAAAAAGGTACCTGCGTACAAAATTTCTGGAACTTACAAGGAAACGTGGAAAGAAAAAAAAAGGTGGGGCAAAATATATTGAGTGGCCCTCGAGCAAAAGAAAAAAAAAAGAAACATATTATAATAATCTATATATATATATATATATACAGGGTGGGCCGAAAGTCTGGATCCATAGGAAAATATTTATTTTAATACATAAATTACAACAAATGGTAAATACTTAAATGAATATCAACTTTAAACTCGTAAAATGCGTATCCGTGATACTGTACAGTGGTTCGTACTCCAGTATAAACCACAAATATAACAAATGCTCAAATTGGCGGCCTCTGACATCGAGACACTTGGGGATGGAATTTATGATTTTTAATAATTCTTCGAATTGACGTTCTCGAGATGCGTGTTTCATTTGATAATCTTTGTTGACTTTACTGGACTATTCGTTAAAGTTTCACATACCATTGCAGAGGTATTTTCATCAGTTGCAGTTTTGGACGACCAGAACGCCGTCGATCATGTACACTTCCTGTTTCTTTGAAACGTTTAAACAACTTGCCAACAGTCGCATGTGTTACTGGATGCTTATGAGGATGATTTCTATTGAATTCGGTAGCAACTTCTCTGTGTGTAGCGCCCTGTCTTGCGTACATGAGCACAAGTTCTACCCGGTCTTCTGTGTTAGATTCGAAGCCATTTCTGGGCTGAAATAAAAAAAGTATTTGAGTATTATACTGGAGTACGAACTACTGTACAGTATCACGGATACGCATTTACGAGTTAAAGTTGATATTCATTTTAAGTATTCACCATTTGTTGTAATTTATGTATTAAAATAAATATTTTCCTATGGATCCAGACTTTCGGCCCACCCTGTATATATTATCTAACAACTCGTTTTTCTTTCTCAGTAGGGTAGACACGACGCTTGAACTCGAAACAAATTAAAACATTCCAATCAATTATATTTACTGTACACACACACACACACACACACACACACCACACACACACACACACACACACACACACCACACACACACAAGAATTATCACCGAGAATAAGCGGTGGTGTCTTTCGCATTTGACACATGGTGATGATTTGATGCTTCTGAGTGAATCAAAAAATGAGTTTCCGAGAGCATTGATACTGGTGCCAACACTGCTGTAAGGATGTGAGACACTTGTTTGGTATGATACCTTCCTGTCAAAAGTTTGAGAGCAGCTGAGATGAGTAATTTAAAAAGTATGATTGATATAAACGGATTCCACCTATGCGAAACCACACTCAAAATAAAACTGTTTTAATTTAGAACTTATAACTTCTTTTTGAGGGTACATTCTAGTGGAAGTGTCTCCTTTTTGGTAGCAAAGCTTCTTGTCAAGCGATATAATATCTTCTTTAAGTGATACATAACTTCTTTAGATAGAAGAAATGATTTTTCAAAACTTCTTTTGCGAGTGATTTGAGACAATAGAAGATAATATTTCTATGTATAGAAGATTACGGGAAGTCTTTGTTTTCTTGCGTAGGATGTTCGGTTATGGTGTGAAATAAAAAAAATCATTGGAGATACGAGTAGATAATACTATGCTACGTTGGCAGGGTCATGTGAAGAGAATGAATAATGACAGAATTGTGAAGGTGTATAGTTGTATAATAGTACTATAAGTGCGTACACTTAATGCAATAAAGTTCTCTTTCACCTAAAAATTTTAAACCGTTTGGTTCCCGATTACGTGTCCAAATATGCTATGGAAAGGTTCCTCTCTCAAAATTAGGTTCTAAACTAGGGACCACATAGACACTAACAGGAAACTTAATGTGTCTCCTTTTGACCCTCTATACCAAAAAGAGCACCTATACAGTCAGTGTTAAGAATCTTTCATTACTTGGAACATTAAAGTTAGAAAAAATTTTACTTACGTATTTCGACCCGAATGTTTTTACTATACTTTCCTGCTTATGGTGTAGTTTTGAGAAGTAGAAGAAGACCGCGTAAAAGAATGGAAAGATGTAATTAATAAATGTGTAAGTAAACATGGAGTTGATATAAATGTGGCACGAGAATTAATGAGAAACAGAAAGGAATGGAAGCGGTTTGTGAGGCGTGTAAATGGAGACGTTGGTTTCACTTCATGTAACACAAGAGGTATACCCTCAAACTTGTTATGAAAGATAACAATGAATCCATGTGTTTATGATGGTGCCTTATTGCCGCTGGTGACCCCTATGTATCTATGCGTGTGTTTGAGGTATACCCTCAAACTTGTTATGAAAGATAACAATGAATCCATGTGTTTATGATGGTGCCTTATTGCCGCTGGTGACCCCTATGTATCTATGCGTGTGTTTGAGGTATACCCTCAAACTTGTTATGAAAGATAACAATGAATCCATGTGTTTATGATGGTGCCTTATTGCCGCTGGTGACCCCTATGTATCTATGCGTGTGTTTGAGGTATATCTTCAAACTTGTTATGAAAGATAACAGTGAATCCATGTGTTTATGATGGTGTCTTATTGCCGCTGGTGACCCCTATGTATCTATGCGTGTGTTTGAATGTTTTTAATCCCGAGCTCAAGCGTCGTGCCCACCCCATGGAGAAGGGATATGGGGTCTTAGATAATGTCGGTATGTATACCGTAAACAGGAAAGTTCCCACCCAAAGCATTCAAGTCGAAGTACATAAATGTTTTGTAACTTTAACATTTCAAGTAATAAATAAATGGTTCCTGACACTGACCTCAAAGAGTCACAGGTTCCCTCTTTTGATTTAGCGTTTTGGTATACTGGGTGAAAGAGAGAGCCAGTAAGTTCCCAGTTGTCTATGCGGTTCCCAGTTTGGAATCTAATTCCGAGAAGAACCTTCCTTAACCTTTTAACAAGTAATAAGGAGTAAAACGTTTAAAATTTCATGTCATACGGAATTACATGTCCAAAGTGTGCTTTCCTGAACAGTTTTTAAAATTTTATCGCTCTTCTATCGGACTGTCGAATATTTGGGTTATTTTGGTTACGGAACAATTTTGGCTAGAGAACAAACAAAATTTATTTAAGATGCATTTTATCTTTAATAAAATTGCAATAGAGAGAAAAACAATGAAAGGTAAATATATCAAATAAAGTCATAGGTTCGAATGGCGTAATGAGAAGAACGTTTTCACATCGGGTGATGGATATTGCAGTGAAAAGCGGTTCGAAACCGGAAAGGATATAAAATTTTAAAATTTGTTTCTCTTTCCGTTTTATATTTAAATTCAAGCGTTAAATAAAAAATTTTAATATACAGTAAAAATAAAATTTCAGGAAATCGGTTTTGAGTTTGATGATAAATTTGAATATGATTAGTTCCAAAGTAAGCATAATAGTCGGGAGGGCCAGAGGCACGGGGCTGAGGCCAAACTAATACGGGCCCATTGCGCTAATTTCTTGATTACTATTAACCAGCAACATCGGGAGTCGAACGCCCAACTTTCAGTTACGAGGAAGCGCTTTAACTACTGAGCCGCGGACACTGGTAAACATACTGTGTGCGCTTGGTTCAAACGAAATTTATTTTGAAATAACATTATTTAGTAAGGTAGGTTGATTTTGGAACTGTGATCTTGGACTAGTCTAGATAGAAAGGTATTAATGTATAAAAAACGTTGCACCAACTCATATTTGTGAAAATGATTGTATTTTTTGAGGATTGTTAATTATTTTTAAGTTGTAAAATTGCCAAATTTTACGAGTAAAATCGGCCGCGCGGCATTCGCGCAATGTAAACAAACAAAATATCGGACCTTATTTCATCAAAATAATCAATTAAAATTCGGCTTTTTTAACAAAACGATGCTTGAAACTTATTGTAAATGCATTATAGATGTTTATTAGTGTATTATTTTGTATTTTTTAATGATATTTACCTATAAAATGTGTATTAAATTAAGTTATTTTATGATGCGTTCATTTAATTGTGTTTATTTTCAGATATTTCATAAAAATGGGTAAAAAACGGTAGTCTGCAGTGTTAACTCGAAGTGATAGTGCCAAAAATTCAGTGGCCAGCCTTCCCCTTTGGATAAAACAGAGCCTCCTACCCTCCGCCAAGTTATTCAGTACAGTTATTTCCTCCAAAACAGCCACCCGGACTTGAAAGACTATGATATTGCTAAAATGATAGCAAAGGATGTGATTGAGGTCTGGCAGGCAGTGAACCCGCGGCTGCCCCTGTATGAGGAATATTGTGTAGTGAAATTGGTGGATAAAGTGTGCTTCAAGAAAGCAAAAGAGATAAACAGGAAATCTCTTTCTACAGTCCGGACCAGAATCTGGAGGAAAAGCTGGAAACTTTTTGACATTTTGTTTGCACCTGTAAGCTACCTGTTCGTCCCTGTGATGACAATGCTGTGAAGTGCAAGAAAGAAAATTGTCAAACACAGCACATAATCTGCACTTGTCCTCCCAGTAAGAAGGTAATGCTATTATTCTTTAACTTTTAACTGGCCTAACTTAGTGCGATTAGGTGCCTTTTAAATGGAAGGAAATTCAATGCTTGTAATTGAAAAATATCCGCATTTTCCTCCTGTAATCTCCTTTCCCCCCCCCCCTGGTAATAGAAATTAATAATCAATTTTTTTTCAGGATTTTATCTCTTATTTTAGATCCGCTATTAATATACTTTAATATTTCAGGCTCCAGTAGAGGAGAGGGAATACTTGAGAGATCAGAGGGCTCTGGAAAATAAAATTGAGCGAAATTGCACACCATTGGCTGTTCACTTCATCAGAATGAGCTTCCTTTCAGAGCTGTTTTCAAGCATCTTGATGGCAGTACCAAAAGTCCCTGCTTTCACTGGTCGCTGGGAAAACTCTGTGAAATTGACTACCAAGATCTGCCACAAGTGGAATTCACCAAACGCAGTGGCCCCCTCGATGACATGAATTTGCTGAGGAGACACTGAATGATCTCAGTAGCGACCAGAGGCTTCTTTTGGAGTATGTGCTTGGAATTTCCAGGGGCAAAGTCAACCCAAGATTTGCTGCCTGGAAAATTGGACCATTAAACCATGCAAGATGGTTGACTTTGGCAATTAGATTGATGTGTCTGTGGACCAGAGGTGCTTACCCTCCAGAACTACAGGATAAGCTTTACAAGGCCATCAAGTTCATTGTGGAAGTGTATGCAGTCAGTTGGTTTGAGATCAAAAGGGACAGCAAATTCCACAATCAGCAGCTGTACATCTTCAACATGATCCAGAGGATCAAGCAGCAGTCTGAAGAAATCCAGGGTGTTGCTTTCAAGAACCTGAAGTACAATGCTTTTGCCTTGCTGCCCGAGAATGTGCTGTACTCCATGATGAAGTCTGATGACTTGGAAGTGAGGAAAGCTGCTCTCAAGAAAATTCTGTCCATCAGGTAAGCATTTATTAATTTTAAAAAATGTGAAAAAAAAATTTGATTATGGGGATTTATTTAATAAAAAAAAGGCCCGAGTTCTATAAATCCCCATAATCGATTTTTCACATTTTCTTATCCCAATTCCCTCCCTCCCCTCTGATAATGGAAATAATCTTACCTTCTTTCTGAAAAAAAAAATCGATTATGGGGATTTATAGAACTCGGGTTTTTTTTTGTTTTTTTAATTTAAGTTAAATTAAATCAGCAATTCTGAGACTAATAGGGATTAAGTCTTAAACTGGAATAAAAAATAAATTAATTATTATTCTTTCAGAAGTGGGAAGCCAGCCAAGAAGAGGCTGAAGAAGATCACAGCCATCAACATTGAAGCTACCCACTGGTCAGAACTAATCAACCTTTCTCAAAGTGGCATCTGTGAACCTGCTCTCACAGAAGACTTTTCTGACCAGGAGCTTCAAGAAGCATTGCTAAATGGCACCAAGCTGGAGCTGCCTGATCTGCCTTCACATTCTCAGAGTGATGAAAGGGCCGTGAAGCTGACATCTGAAGCTTCCCATGCTGTTTATGGACTCGAATCAAGGCACAAACACATTCTGGCCAAAGCCCTAAGCCGCCAGATGAGGCCTTCCTTTGCTTCTAAGGGCTCTTACAGTGAAAATTATGATGATCTTGGGATCTAAATGTGTCTATTTGACTCTGTACATGTTTTTTTTTCCTTTTTTCAATAAAATTGTAACTTTTTTCACGATTTTTTTATGAAAATACAGTAGCATGATTTTTTCGGCCGAAAATTGCGAAAATGCGATATTTTTCGGTACGATTTTTTGACGATTTTTGAAACGGTTTCCTCAAAAAACGGTTAAAGCTAGGGATCTGAAATGTTTTGTCAGTTATTATCATATTAAGCCCTGACTATCTCGACTAGTCCAAAGTCGATACCTAAAAATTGCGGAAAATCAACCTACCTTATTATTTAGTCAATTCACTTTTAATCAAATCATGTTTCAAAATTTTGAACACAGTACTTTGGTCGTCTAAAATTCAAACATTTTTTTTTTAACAAATACTTTTCGAAATCCACAAACTAAATAAGAAAATTAAAAATATTTAATTTAAAAAAACTAAATATATTCTATAAACACAAAGAAAGTTAATTACGAAAGTTGTTTGATCAAAAAATGTTTCACAAAAATTCAAATGTCGTCGTAAATGTTACTCTTAAAAAAAAAAAAAAAAAAAAAAATATATTATATATATATATATATATATATATATATATATATATATATATATATATATATATATATTATATTATATATATATATATATATATATATATATATATATATATATATATATATATACAGCGTGTACATAAAGTCAGGATCTATTTTTGTGAAGCACTTGGAAATTATATGGAATTCAATCATAAAATGCTAAAGTAGTAACATTTATTAAATAATTAAAAGTAGGATTCGACGTGACGCCCATCAGTATCCTGCACACTGCACAGCTCAAATCGTTCCGCAGCATTCTAAACACATTCTGGAGCATTTGCGGGGTTATGTTATCTGCAGCAGTTCGTATACGTGTACGTAAGTTTTCAAGACTCGTAATCTTCGTCTGATAGACGTGCGATTTGATAAAGCCCCATGCAAAGAAATCTAAAGGGGTTAAATCTGGTGATCTCGCGCCAAGGTATGTTGCTTCCGCGTCCGATCCAGCGATTTGGAAAACGTCCATTAGATAATCCTGAACAATTTTGGCATAGCGACAAGGAGCACCATCATGTTGATAGACGACGGTACTAACAATCCTATCCCCGTCGTCTATCAACATGATGGTGCTCCTTGTCACTATGCCAAAATTGTTCAGGATTATCTAAATGGACGTTTTCCAAATCGCTGGATCGGACGCGGAAGCAACCAAAGACCTTGGCCAGCGAGATCACCAGATTTAACCCTTTAGATTTCTTTGCATGGGGCTTTATCAAATCGCACGTCTATCAGACGAAGATTACGAGTCTTGAAAACTTACGTACACGTATACGAACTGCTGCAGATAACATAACCCCGCAAATGCTCCAGAATGTGTTTAGAAATGCTGCGGAACGATTTGAGCTGTGCAGGGATACTGATAGGCGTCACGTCGAATCCTACTCTTAATTATCTAATAAATGTACCACTTTATCATTTTATGATTTTATGATTGAATTCCATATAATTTCTAAGTGCTTCACAAAAATAGATCCTGACTTTATGTACACCCTGTATATATATATATATATATATATATATATTTTCCGGACCAGAAAAACAGAATACTGTCTTAAATGCCCTCATGACTTTCATAATACCTTTACGTTCGACACCTTCATGAGGAATAACGAGTATCTGCGACGTCATTATGATAAAAAGATACCTCTGCGTGCTACTTTTGAAAAAAATATATCGCAAAAACCTTATTACATAGTGAAACGTTAATGCATAGCAACATACCAAAATATTACAATATCTTTTCAGGTGTTACAAAAAATAGAATAAATTCATTAGGTTTATTGAGTACTGTCAATATATTAAACTTTTATCAGACTTTTTAACTCTGCGTTTTAGTATTTAGTTGGTCCACCCTCAGTCCTGGTTACGGCCTCCAATCGACGTGGCATCGAGTCGACAAACCTCTCGCATTCTTCTGAGAATCTCTGGTCCGACTATCCCACTCACAAAGAAAGCAGCAGTACTTTGTATATCCCAGCTGCATGCCAAGAAGAAGCGCTACAACTTTTAAATCGCCACAGATGTGGCAGTTGTACTTAGTGTATTCTACAGTATGTAATTCAAAACAAGCTCCATATTTTCATGTGATTTTCATATGAACAGCATTTCTGACGGGAAATGATGGATAAACATTTCCATTATGTAACAGCACAACCTTCAGACTTAACTTGGATGAGTTAATGAACAGTCGCCATTCTTCTGGTTTATGTTCATGACTAAGTGCCATCATCAATCCGTTTACATCGTTACAATAATACAGATTTCCGCTCAAAGAAAATATTTTGGTTAAATCGTTTTGACGGTTGCATAACACAGAAATGTAAGTGTTTTTTGCCAATAGATTCCACCTTTGACTCTTAGATAAGCTTAAGTCTCTGACAAGGTCATTTAACTCACCTTGTATAATTAAGTGAGACTCTCTTGACTCAGGTGGTTGAAAATCTGGGTCCATGACTTGTTCCAATTCCATAGGTAGTTTCATCTTTTAAGGACCACGTCTCTGGTCGTTCTGATATAGGAAGACTTTTACCGTGTGGCACCGGTCTTACTGCCGATAAAAGATTTGGATATTCAATCGATTTGTGCGTGATATAGAAATTTCAAGGTAATTTCTGTAATCAGCATTAAAAAATCTATAAGAATCACATAATCTCGTTGAGGAAACAAAATCCTTGTTGACCAATGTAATATGAAGATCTTCATATTTTGGAGTAATATGTTGTACATGACTTTTGAAGTTTAGTTTTTCGTCTAAAGTAATGTCGTGTACTTTAACTTCATTCACCCTTCACCCTTCACCCTTTTCGTTACTCTTGCCCAAGTACAGTATATATATACACACACACGAGGTCTGTTCAGAAGTATCCGGACAGGGTGTTTATTTTTAGAACAAGGTCACGCTTAGAGTTGTAACTGTGCTAAACATGTCCAGGGCCGCCGAGAGGGCGTGGAAGCCGGCATAAATCCCCGGCCTCTAGGGGGCCCGGAAAGAGGGGGGATAAAATCTAAAAATATTAATAAAGCAATTGATTAAATAACAGAGAGGAAATATAATTAATGAACATACATTTTATAGAGATTATCATAGTCAAACTGAAACAGATAAAATATTATCTGCGGTCCACCAATGCCCAAGACCGACTGACAGATCTGGGAACCATTGTAAATGAAAGCCAGTTAGCCCGTACTTTAAATTTCATCAGAATCATTTACCACTTTGCTAGAGAGAAGGCAAAGAAGGCAATTGTCTTGCTTGCATGGACTGGTACTGCATTTGCAAATTGTATGGTGATAGAATTAATATAATTGATTCGAAAAATAGAATGGTCATTTTCCTCTGAGTTGTTTATTCATACTGTATGTTTTGAATAGTGACTTCGACATATAATCAGTTTGCTTGTTATGTACACAAAAACATTCATAATAAAATACTGAGTAAACAGGGGGGCTAGGGTGTCCCAAACTCATAGGGGGCCAAATATTTTTTCGGGATACAAATCCACTCGTGTTGCGCTCGTTTGATGTTTCCCATTAGAAGTCTTCCTGTAAAATTTCAGAGAGATCGAAGGAAATTTAAAGGTCCCGAACTTTGAACACTTTATTTCTCCTCTTAACTGAAAGGCAAATTAACTAAATATTTCTCTCAAAAGTTCCATCACAAAGATGATTATACAAAATAAACATGTATTTTAATCTTAACACACAAACAACAATTTCAAAGCATCACATTTATGCATTTTTAACTAAACACGTGTTTCATGAGATCCGTTTTTGTTCCCTTCCGGCTCACATTCCGTCGGTGTGAGTGGACAGTTCGAAGGAGGAGCTGGAGGTCTTCTTCATCACGGCACAGAGGTTTGCTTGTGTATTTCTCAATGAGGGCGATGCCTCGCTCTGCTGCATCATTGACCACCATCAGTTCTGCAGCTCGGCTCTTTGCCAGACGGTAGTTTTCGTCAGTAGGCCATGTTTCAGGGTCTTTGGTGAGGAACGTGGGCTCAACTTGGAGAAACTGGAAGAGTGTGGTGGATCGACTCGTCACCCACGGACTTAAACGGCCATCCACTTGCAGTCCCTTGCCTTGGACCCGTTTGAGTCCTTTCCCAGGGCGCTTTTTCAGGTTAGCCGTCATGTTACGCTTTTCATTGTCGTCAACTCTGTCATCAAACAGTGCAAGACAGATTAAGTCCTCCGAGATATACCACAGATGACGGAGCACAGCCCGGTAAGCTGTGTTTCCGACGTCCTTGTCAGGGTAACCTACAAGAAGATTGCACAGCCTAACGTCATTTTTGGGAGATTTGATGGCGATGGGAGCCTCGTGCCAGTGACGAACGTATACAAGGCTCACGAAGAGAGCCATACGGCGAACCCCTTGCAGTTCTTGGAGACGAAGTTCGGAGAACTGGGACTGCAGTAATGCTATTTTCAGGCAGTAAATAGCTTTGGCCATCCATATGGCCTGATGGTAAGACCCTGGAGGCCGAAGCTTGTAACGTCCTACGTCGTCTCCGAGGTACAAGAGGCTCAGTCGAAGAAGTTCTTCATAATCCTCTCGAGGATGATTACCACTTCTTAGGGCATCGCGGAGATAGTCTATTACCTCAAGTCGCATTTGTGAAAGGCAAGCATTGTCATTTATGAAGGCTTTAGCCACCTCGTCCTTGTCAAATGCATCCAACTGACAGTGGTTCATTGATGGCCAGGCCTCCTTGAATCTCCTGAAAAGTCGGATTTGAGGACTTGGTGGTGTTCCTAGGCACACGACGAAGACATCCTTGAGAATCACTTCGTGAACGTGATGACGGCAAGCAAACCATAAAAGAGATCTTCCCAATGCCGCTTCCATATATATATGGAAGCGGCATTGGGAAGATCTCTTTTATGGTTTGCTTGCCGTCATCACGTTCACGAAGTTCACGAAGTGATTCTCAAGGATGTCTTCGTCGTGTGCCTAGGAACACCACCAAGTCCTCAAATCCGACTTTTCAGGAGATTCAAGGAGGCCTGGCCATCAATGAACCACTGTCAGTTGGATGCATTTGACAAGGACGAGGTGGCTAAAGCCTTCATAAATGACAATGCTTGCCTTTCACAAATGCGACTTGAGGTAATAGACTATCTCCGCGATGCCCTAAGAAGTGGTAATCATCCTCGAGAGGATTATGAAGAACTTCTTCGACTGAGCCTCTTGTACCTCGGAGACGACGTAGGACGTTACAAGCTTCGGCCTCCAGGGGCTTACCATCATTTATGCCTGAAAAAAAAAAAATATATATATATATATATATATATATTTTTTTTTTTTTTCCAGGCATAAATGTATGCTAAAATCTTCGAGAATTGTTAAGTTAATTCTGAATATAAATATTCTTTGTGAGTCTAAAAATAAGTTTCAGCGGTTGAGTGCATGTAAGGTTATTGAATTATGTAATCGCTTTAATTTTCAGATTTTAGATATATTTTTGTCTAGTATATGATAATATAACTGACTTGATTTTTCATATATATAATATATATGTGTGTGTATGACTTGTCACAGCAACATCAATATGCACATATTCTCTCTCTCTCTCTCTCGCAGAAGCACTTGGCATCATTGAACATGTATATTTTTGTGTGCATAGCATTTCAATTATGGTATCCTTATCGAGGTAGACGAGATGAGTTATAGAAGGTGAATGCTAACAATTACCTCCTACAACAAATGTTGCAAGGAGAGGATGATGTGTGAGAGTAGGTTACTCTTGGGACTACGCAGTTGTATGAGAGATAGGTTAGGTTAGGTTAGGTAAGGTTATTCGTGGGGTAGCGTGAAAAATGAGGTTAGGTTACGCAAAAACGAATTATTGTACTATAAAGATTGAAGTCGGAGGTTCAACTCCCGATGGTGTAATAACATTATTATGCCTAAGACAGAGTTGAATGGTGGCCGCCTTGGGGTAGCGTGAAAAGTAGTGCTTGCGATTTACGTTAGGTTAGGTTACACTTGGGGCAGCGTGAAAATGAGGTTAGACTAGGTTAGGTTAGGTTACTATACTCTGTTACTCCCTACATAAGGTTAGGTTAGGTTACTCATATTCAATTTTCTACTTTTGGGGGAAATCTCCTTGGCATTGGCACTCCTTCATCACCCCTAACCCCTTTCTCCACTCGACATTTTTTAACCCATACTACTACATATTCTACGTTAAAATTAGTGTAATATTGCAATAATTGTAGCATTTTATTACTTATATTTATCAATAAAGTTTTTGATTTGGTCTGATATGATTTGAATATACCGTAAATCGTTTTCATCAATGAATTTATGAACTTAAAACTTGTGTTTAAAATTTTCCAAGATTCTTAGGAGTTAGACGGATTTGGGGTGAATCTTCGTTCTGAGCTACAACTGGTTAAATTTGGGTTACATAATAGGTTAGAATTAGTAACGGTATGTTACTGTAAGTCTGGTTAAGTTATAGTATAAAGGTTTCATTAGTTTTGGTTTGGTGACGTTATGTTAGAGAAACTGTATGGCTGCGACTCAGCTTGCGAGATGTGTGCTAAGTAAAATACAAAACTGAGCTGCTAAATTGGCATAGAGAGATAAGAAGTTTGACACGTGTGTGTGTGTGTGTGTGTGTGTGTGTGTGCGTGCGTGTGTGCGCGCGCGCGTTACATAATTTATATTTTAAGGAAAGTCTATAATTTTTTACCCTTATTATTTTTTATAATTAAGATCTCCAATTTCCTTATTTTCCTTATAATTATCTAATAATTATTGGGAACTTGATACCTCAAACAGTTTTTTTCCTTTTGATATAAAAGGCAAGGAACCCAAAGTGACTAAGTTTTATATATATATATTATATATATATATATATATATATATATATTATATAATATATATATATATATATATATACTGATGATCCTCTCCTTTAATTCGCGCGTGTGAGAACTCTAAATTTTCGCCATTTTTAAGGCTTAACGAAAGCTTATTTTAATAGGGAAATTTCCTCCATTAGAATTAACCTCAATTAGTGAGAGGGGAAAAAACTAAAGATAAAATGAGAATGAATTAAATAAAGTTCTAAAGGCTCTGAAGTGTCTTATAAAAGATTAAATAAATGCTCGTGGCATCATTAATCTATTATTATTATTATTATTATTATTATTATTATTATCATTATTATTATTATTATTATTATTATTATTATTATTATTATCATTATTATTATTATTATTATATTATTATTATTATTATTATTTCATTTAATGTAGCGGTCAATTCTAGAATTTCTTTACTGATAACATACTTTTTATTACTTAATCATCATTAAAAAAAATTTACAGATTAACTTAAATGATACCAGCGCAGATGGCTCAGTGGGTAACACCATTTCTCGAGAGCGAAGTGAAGACACTAAGCCGGCGGTTCGATTCCCGATGGTGCTTGTAAATAATAATAATCAATGAGTTGTTGTCTTGGTCCACATTCGTCTGTCCTGAACGCTGTGCCAGTTTCTGGTCCTCCTGACTGATTATCCCATCCCTCCATTGTGTTCTGCTTATCAGGCAGGTCCAACTCATGCGTCCCGCCAAAGTGTTCTATCCTGAGATATCCTTTTCATCTCATGGTAGCTCCTGCCTGCTTTCAAATCATCCACCATTGCTTTCCTTTTCCTTCCCCTCGGCCTTCTACCTTCATATCTACCCTCTATCACCTCCTTCAACAATCCTTCTCCTCTCAACACATGTCCGACCCATTTCTTCTCTCTTTCTCTTATCACCTTAATGAGTCTTCTTTCCTCCCTCACCTGTTGCAGTACTTCCTCATTACTTTGGTGTTCCTTCCAGCTTATTTTTAGCATTCTTCTCCAAATCCACATTTCAAAACTTTCCAGGAGTTTCTTTTCAGTTGTTTTCAGCGTCCATGTTTCTGCTCCATACAGTACCACACTCTATATCAAGCTTTTTACTAACCTTTTCTTCAGCTTCAAGTTGAGTTTACCTGAAAGTAGTCTTTTCTCTCTCTCAAAAGCTACCTTACCCATACCAATTCTAGACCTTACCTCCTTTTTGCAATCTCCATTGTTAGTTAATAAACTTCCTAGATATTTAAACTGCTCAGCTTCTTCTAAGGTCCGATTTCCTATCGTTAGGTTCATTTGTGCTCCTTTCCTTCTTGCAATTTTCATTACCTTTGTCTTGGTCTCATTAATTCTCATTCCGAATTCTTCCCTGTTGTTGTCAAGGTATTGACCATTCTTTGCAGTCCTTCCTCAGTACTACAAACAAATGCCTTGTCATCTGCAAACCTTACAGATTTGACAAATTTACCTCCCACTCTGATTCCCTCTTCCAGATCTGAGAGTGCTTCTAATTATCATTGCTTCCGCATAGATGTCAAATAACAAGGGAGGCAGGGAGCATCCTTGCCTGACCCCTCTCCCAACCAATCCAGGCTCCGATTCTCCTCCTGCATCTCTAACATTCACAGTCTGCCCAAGATATAGATTTTTTATCAGCCCACGGTCCCTCCAGTTAACATTAATATTCTTCAATATCTCCATTAGTTTCCTCCATTGGACTCTGTCAAGTCAAAAGCTTTTTCAAAGTCAATAAAACAAACAAACATTTCCTGATCATGTTCCAGCACTCTCTCTCCCATCATTCTCATAATACCAATAGCTTCTCTTGTTCCGCGTTTTGACCTAAATCCAAACTGATCCTCTCCAATGTACTGCTCAGCTCTGTTTGTTAGTCTTCTGGTTAGTATCCTTAGCATTATTTTTGATGCATGGTTGACCAAGCTTATGGTTCGAAATTCTGAATACTTGGTGGCTCTCGGTTTCTTGGGGATAATCATAGAGACTCTCATAAAGTCAGCAGGCAGGCCAGTCCCCACTTTCATACATGTTTCTGCATAATATATTCACCTCCTCTCTAGCATCACCTTCAAGACTCTTCAGAAGCTCTGCTGGTACATCATCTGGTCGTGGGGCCTTGCCATTTCTTAGGTCTTTTACAGCCATCTCTACTTCTCTTTCCAATATGTCCGGTCCCATACAATCTACTTCCACCTCATCTGCTTCCTCCATTTCGATGTTATTAGGTTTGTTCTCTTTATCATACAATTCTTCAATATACTCTCAATCCATTGATCCATTGACTGATTATAGTGAACAAAATATAAATTGTTTTCCTCCTTCGAATGAATTTATGTGATTCCAATGTATGGTTTTATGCTCATTACGAATTTGAAAACTGAATGTTTCTATCACCCACCCATTTCGAGAGAAATGAAAATGAAAATTGGCAGATTTTCTTACTCTTTTGGTATATTTAATAGGACAAAAAAGAAGAGTATCTTACCTAAAATGTTTTCGCAGCTGATTTTCGCTTATAAATATTACTAGGGGCTTCTTTTATAAGTGTCCAACAGTAATCGGCCAACATACTGAGGCTATATCTTCCTTGGTACTGATTTTCCATGGCTGATATATCATGATGAAATCTTTCACCATGCTCATCGCTGACAGCGCCCAGGTTTGATGGGAAGAAGTCCAGGTGGGAGTGCAGGAAATGCATTTTCCAAAGACGTGTTACATCTTATGGCTTGGTGAGCACTAAGCATTTGCTCTACCAAGGAAACAATTTTCTGATTTGACGCTGCTGAGGAAATTCGTAGTCACTTCTTTAAAAACTTTCCATGCTGTTCTTTCAACCTCATTCAAAGACTCATCAAATGCAATGTCTTTCATCACTGATCTGTGGGCCCACAAAAATGCCTTCTTTGATTTTCGCTTCGCTAATTCTATGGAACTTCTGTTTTAAATATAGAAATCCAGGTCCGTCTTTTACTAATGGCTTTTACAAAAATTTTCATCAAACCAAGTTTGATATGGAGAAGTGGTAAAAAAAAATTTGCTGGGTCTACTAGGAGTTGATGGGCAACATTTTTCTGTCCTGGAACCAAATTTTGTCGAAGTGGCCACTCTTTCTGTGTATAATGACTACCCTTAGCTTGGCTGTGATACTGGCAGAGGAAACAAAAGAACTTTGTGTATCTAACTGTAAGCCGAGGAGAAGTGCAATCACTTTCAGATCACCACAGATATGCCAGGAGTGTTTACCATAGTCAATACGTTTGAAAAGGGCTATGGGTTGATTGCCTGTTATCTCTCATCCGTTGGAAATTTCCAGCAGATTTCAGTGGAGAGTTAACGACAAAACCCTACGTTTTTTCGTTAAAGAGTTATGTATGAAGAGGTAGATCTTCAAAGGACCTCGTTAAATTTATTTGTCTTCGGTATTTTAGCGCTGCCTAATGGTAAAGAAAGAAATCACCTTACCTTATTATTTCGTTGGGCCTCCCTTCTGTTTCGATGTAGGGCTGCGGTACGATGGAGTTACACAATGAGTTTATTCGGTTTAATTAATATAGGCATTCACTACACTTAAATACCCGAAGGAATAGGCCTATCCTTTTCAGTTATTAGTTTTATATTATGAGGTATTCACTCAGAACTTATAGGAAGATTAAGTACGTCTCCCTTGCTTAAAGCATCGCTATAACATAAGCAGCTCAGAGTGCCACAAAATATAATATGCATAAATCGTCTCAGGAATTCGCTGATTTTTCAACGTTTGACTCTTCTCTTGAAGTAATTTTCATGAGTCAGCAATGGGAAATGTTGAATACGAAATAGTAAATTTGGTTTTCTTATTGTCATGCAGGCCCAATGCCTACATATGGGGTTCTATGTATGGCAATTAATTTCATTCCCACTAGGCTATGTCGCCAATCTCGAGGCAATTTTGAAGTTATTTAAATTCAATAAATTAATAATTTGTATTTAATTAAGAAATAAAGGTACCATATATGATACCATATTGTAAGCATGTATATTGTATAGTTTATCCATACTGTCCTGGGACCAAATTTTGTCGAAGTGACCAGTCTTTCTGTGTATAATGACTCCCCTTTGCTCGGCTGTCCTACTCGTAGAAGAAACAAGAGAACTTTGTGTATCCTAATTGTAAGCCGAGGAGAAGTGCAATCACTTTCAGATCACCACACATATGCCAGGAGTGTTTATCATAGTCAATACGTTTGAAAAGTAACTGCATATTGTCGTATGATTCCTTCATATGAACTTTATGTGCAATCGGAACGAAAGGATAGACATTACCGTTGTGCAATAGTACAGCTTTCAAACTCAACTTTGATGAATCGACCAAAAGCCTTCATTCCTTAGGATTGTGCGCTTGATCAAGGGCCTCCATAAGAGCGTTCACATCATTATAATACACTAAATCATTTTCCATAGAGAAAAACGATGTGAAGCGTGTCTGACGCTTACGAAATGATGCTATTTTTACAGTCTTTTGAAAGAGATTTCAACCTTTTACTCTCGAACCTAAGAGCTCAGCCTGATTTTTAGATAGCTTCCACTCTCTGACAAGATCATTTAATTCTGACTGAGAAATTAAATGAGGTTTATCCGATGAAGGTGGTTGAAACTGTGTATCCATGTCATCTTGTCTGTCCAAAGGTTTATTACGAGATTCATGATCATGTTCATCATCATCTAAAGTCTATGTCTTTGATGGTTTTGGTACTGGGAAATCGTCACAATGTGAAAGAGGTCGCATGGCTGACAGTAAATTAGGATATTGAATCGCATGTTTAGATTCTGAGGAATGTCCACTTATCTTCGTTAAACAGAAGTACTGTAGCAAACAATCGAGTGGTTTCTTTGTTCTCTGCAGACCATTGGGACCGCAAGATGAAATGGCGCAATGCTACACTTGATGAGTTATATGTGTTTGTGGCTCTGTTTCTCTATAGTAGCATTTGTCGTTAATAATTAATATAAAGATTTTATACAAAATAAATGACTAACAATAAATCTCATATTATGATGCAAACTGAGGAATGCTATCTCGATCTCAAAGGGTTTTAAATTGCAAATCCCTCAAAAACTGTGGGTGATAAAAAAAAATATCTGTTTTCGTATTCGTAATCAGCGTAAAAACGAACATAAAAATTATCCACATTTATCAAAAGGAGAAAAATTTGTTTAATGCTGTTATTTACTCGAATGATGTCATT
>JAJOZX010000808.1:0-50000 GCA_023014485.1 Bathynomus jamesi | reverse complement strand
ATCGCATTCTTCAGGCTCACAAATGGCATCCATATAAACTTCAGATCCTACAGAAATTAAGCGAAGATGATCCCGACCGGCGGATGGAATTTTGTGAATGGACTACGGAACAATACATATTGAGCACGATCTGTAAATAAAAGCTTTTGTTTTTCCTTTTTTATTATTTTTCCTATGATGCTGGACTTATGGGACACCCTGTATATATATATATATATATATATATATATATATATATATATATATATATACGGGGTGGACCAAAAACTATTACCCTGATTTTGAACAATATAATTTTATCTTTATGAAATTTTATTTGTACAATCAATGTATGTGTCCTGTATAGAATTTAATGGTCTATCTCGTGATGAAGTTGGATTTTTGCTAACTGTAACCATTATTTTGTAATTCGCTGTTATACAGACACGGGTAGAAAAACTTTCTGTTTCGATACAGTTACCTAAATGAGTCCAAGATTATGCGGAATGTGCCCTCCTCCATTATCAATGCACGCTTGCAACCTTGTCTTCTCCCTTATTGACGGCAATACCGCATCAAGGATTTTTTCTTAGTAATAACCGGCAGTGATTTTGGCATTTTGATCAACAAAAACAATCTCTGACGCTTTATCTTATTCAGAGTATTCAGAAAAAACAAAACGAAAAAGAGAAAATATGGCAGGGCCAGCTAAATTGAAAGCAGAATGCTTTAAATGTAAAGTTAATCATTGGTGCGTAGACTTCCCTGAGGGTAGTATCAGCGATATCACATCCCTTAGTGTATGTTTGTTTTGTAAACTTAGAGACAACCACGAAAAGGAAGTTAAAGAGCTAAAGGAATTAGTAAAAAAGCTTGAAGCTAGGGTCGTAGCACTGGAAATCCAACCCAGTGGACAAGATCAAATTAAAAACACACCAGCAGATTCAAACTGTAAAATTAAGTATCTAGAACAAAGGGAGGGCTCAAAGAAGGGGCTGATAGAGAAGGGTGGGAAGGGATCGATAGAGAAGGGTGGGCAGGGGCCAATGAAGAAAAAGGGTGGGAAGGGGCCTGCTGATGGCCCAAAGAAACCGAAGGATGTAGCTACCAGTCGGGGTGGGTCGGGTGGTGTAACTGCGTGTATGGGTGGCGACGGGTTTCGAAAGGTCTCGGGCAAGAAGGCTGCGAAGCCGAAGCCTGAGACCCCAGTTGCCCCTGTCAAGACCTCTAACCGCTTTAGTTTCCTGTGCTCGAAGGAGGAAGACACCGTTTTGATTGGGGACTCGCAGATCAGGGGCCAGGAGAAGTACTTTGCTTCTGCAAACCGGGATGGGAGGAAGGTAAGGTGCTTACCTGGGCGGGGAACGGCGCACTTAAGGAAGGAGGTAGAGAAGGTGCGCGTGGCTAGTCGGAGGACTGCGATCGTTGTCCACGCTGGTGGCAATGACCTGTTCCTCAAAGGCGGTGGGGTAGGTCTTACAGAAGGGATCATCACCGAGATCATGTCTCTTGCGGATGATCTAAAACTGAAGACAGACAGGGGAATGTTAATGGGTATTTTACCGCGAATGGATGCCAGTGACCACGCGCTCAGTAAGGTCACTGGCATCAACGAGAGGGTACAAGACTTGTGCGTTCCGCTGGGCGTGAAGTTTATTGACCCCTTCGATGCATTTTCGGGTAGGTGGGACCTTTACCAGAGGGATGGTGTCCACCTCAATAACAAGGGTAAAGGTGTGCTAGGCGCGCTGCTCGACCGGCACCTATACAGAATGGTGAGGTCGAGTCCGGGGAGAGATGATGGGCCCCCACCGGGGAGAGATGAGGATGAGCCGGTGGCGGACGTACCTTCAACTGAAGGGTGCGTCGAAGTACAGGTGGGTGACCCTCCTCCTACGTTGGAGGGGCTCAGTCTCCTGCGGAAGTTGCCCCCTCGTTAGTGAGGGGCTCTTCAACTCCCGACAGCCCTGGCTGTTCTGGAAACGGGTCGTGCTAGGGGGCGGTCAGAATAGGGAAGGCTCCCTCCGTGCAATGCTTTTTAATGCTAGGTCAATTAGGAACAAGTTTCGCGAGCTACGGGCGCTCTTAGCATCAGAATACCAGGATATCGTTGCTATCACCGAGTCCTGGATTCATACTGATCGTAGGGACTACGTTGGGGAGTTCGAAATTCCCGGGTATAGAATGTTTCGCAAAGACCGCACCCGTGGGGAGGGGGGTGGGGTACTAATATACGTCAGAGAGACGTTGAGTCCGGTTGACTGCCAGTTCCGGTCGGAACGGGAGCTGCTTGGCGTCGATCTGAACGTGGGAGGGACGAACTATAGGTTAATCTTGGTGTACAGACCTCCGCATCTCCTCCTCGAGGAGGATACAGCCCTGTACACCGAACTCAGTAGCCTGCTAGGGGATAGGGTGTGTGTAGTTTTAGGAGACTTCAACTGTCGCGGCATAAAGTGGGAAAACAGGACTGCCGATGCTGAAGGGAGGAGGCTAGTTGACTTTGCTGATGAGAACTTCCTCACTCAGTGGGTCAACGAGCCTACACGAGGCGAAAGCGTTCTAGACTTAGTGTTCACGACCGAAGACAACCTCGTCACTGGCCTCACCGTTGACGAATCGTTGGGCGGGAGTGATCACAGTCTTATTAGGTTCCGTGTGTGCGTCCTTCGGGTGAAGCGTAGTAACTCGAGAGGCAGTAAGCTCGATCTCCAGCGGGCGAACTTTGTTAGCCTCAGGGATAGCGTAGGAGATATGGGGTTAGAGGTCGGCGGCGATGTTGAGGGAGTGTGGAGTGCATTCCGGGACGAGTTTATGGTGCTGCAGTCTGCTGCCATACCCTCAAAACCGGTCACCCCTGCTTCAACGCAGCCTAAGTGGTTCAATCGTGACATCGCTTCGGCTATCCGAAATAGGAAAGTAGCGTATAGGAGGGCGAAGGCCAATCGTTCCCATGAGAACACTTTAGCGTATGTCCGCCTGTGTAGGGAAGTGAAGGCGAAGGTTAGGCTAGCGAAACGTAACGAAGAACTACGGGTGGCAAGCCTCTGCAAGGGGAACCCTAAGGAGTTCTTGTTATGTTAATAGTAGAAAGCCCATTAGAAGCATGATAGGTCCGTTAAAGGACGGAAGCGGCGTTCTGCGGACCTCGGACGCGGACATCGCCAATGTGCTTAATGAGTACTTTGCGGGAGTGTTCACCAGGGAGGACACCCGCATCATCCCCGAGCCAGGTGTGAGGCACGAAGGTGCTGGCCTGGATAATGTTCGATGTACCGCGACAGTCGTTGCCGATAGAATAGACAAACTGAGCGCGTTTAAGGCTCCTGGGCCAGACCAGTTTCTCCCCAGAGTGTTGCGGGAGGTGCGCGACCAGGTGGCTCCCCACCTGGCTACAGTCTTCAACAAATGTTGGAGACGGGCCAGGTGCCTGGTGACTGGAGGGAAGCCAACGTGACCCCTATCTTTAAGAAAGGGGATCACGAAAGTCCAGGGAACTATCGTCCCATTAGTCTCACTTCAGTTGTAGGTAAATTATTAGAGGGGATAATAGCGGATAGGATCGTTGACCATTTGGATTCCTACAAGCTGCTTGGGGACTCCCAACATGGGTTTAGACGGCATAGGTCGTGTCTCACCAACTTGCTCGAGTTTTTCCACGTCATGTTGGGTGAGTACGATAAGAGTAGGGCGATTGATATACTTTATCTCGACTTTCAGAAAGCCTTTGATAAGGTACCTCACCGCCGGCTAATGGCGAAAGTGCGCGCGCTGGGTATCGGTGGGGAAATAGGTAGGTGGATTGAAAACTGGCTGAAGAATAGGCGGCAGAGGGTTGTAATTAAAGGTGCTAGTTCGGGTTGGGCCTCGGTCACTAGTGGGGTTCCTCAGGGTTCCGTTTTGGGGCCGCTGTTGTTTATCATTTACATAAATGATATCGACGGTGGCATCGTCAGTCGGATCGCCAAATTCGCTGATGACACCAAGCTTGGGGCCAATGTTGGGACGCCTGAAGCGATCGAGGAACTGCGTGCGGACCTAGGTAGGATAGGAGAGTGGTCCGAAAAATGGCAAATGCCGTTTAACTTGGGTAAATGCAAAGTGATGCACATTGGCTACGCCAATCCCAAGTCGGACTACTCGATGTTGGGTAGTAATATCGAGGTGACTGATTTAGAAAAGGACTTGGGTGTGCTAATTAGCAGCGACCTTAAGTTTACGAAACAGTGTGTAGAGGTGGAAAAGAAAGCCCAGAAACTATTGGGTTATATCAGGAGGCAATTTCAGTTTCGGAACAAGGAGATTGTGCTCTCACTGTACAATTCCCTTGTTCGGCCGCACCTGGAGTATGCTGTGCAGTTCTGGTCGCCCACCCTCAGGAAAGATATTGAGAGGCTGGAGCGAGTGCAGGCGAGGGCCACAAAGTTAATCCCTTCCGTTAGGCATATGGGCTACAATCGACGGTTACGCGCCCTGAACTTGTTTTCGCTTGAAACTCGGAGGCTGCGCGGTCAACTGATCGAGGTTTTCAAGCTCTTACGCGGGTTCAACGATGTCGATTTTAGAAGTATGTTTAGTTTAAATGATAACCCAACTCGCAACAATGGTTGGAAGTTGGATTTGAAACGGTTTAGGACTAGTGTGTGTGGGAATTACTTTACGTATAAGATCTGTGACACATGGAACAGGTTACCTTCGGAAGTTGTGAACAGTTCCTCTGTGGATCAGTTCAAGAAAAGGGTAGACGAAATCTTGCACACTATTTGAGTGTGTAAAGACATTTAGGACCTCAGTCTGCGGAAATTTATTTTCCTATAAAATAGTTAATATCTGGAACCAACTTCCCTCAGAGGTTGTTTCCAGTCAGTGTAAATCTGTTTAAAAATAGGCCTGACAAAGTACTGAACACACTCATAGTTTAAGATTAAAACCTCAGAAAACTCTGCAGGAGTTCGCTTGCTCGGTGTCTCTGTGAGCAAGCTAAATATAGAGCTATTTATATATTCTCCACTTTCCTGTAAAATTTCCTTGGCTACTTTTCCAGGGTCAAGGTATTTTCTTCAACCTTTTTCCGTACCTGCCTCTGGCAGGGAGGGAGCGGAGGGTGGGGAGAGAGCCTTCTACTTTTCTATCCAGTTTTCTACTACTGCTAGGATAGTTGAAAGAAAAATAAACTTTCACAAAATTTTCCCTGGCACCTGTTGCCATTGGTACCTCCTCGGTATGGGCCGCAAGGCCTTTTGAGGTACTTCTTTTCCTTGTAACTCCTTGTAACTTTGAAATAAAGATGGAAACCATGACTTTTTGAGAAAAATGCGGACGTTCCCTGCAAAGTCGATCTAGACTGATAGACTTTTTGTCCTGTCTTCCATAAACTCGGTCATTTTGCGTGTTTATTGTTGAGGCAACCGTAAAGGTCTTCTCGTCGCTGAACCATATTTTCAACACTTCTCTGTTTGGGAATCACTCTAACAGAGCACGACATTTTTCAACCCTTGCTTGCTTATTTGATGCAGAGAGCTTATGAATTTCGATTCTTTTAAAACATTTAAGACCCAGATCATCTTTTACTATACGACAACACTAGAGTGAGAAATACCAGTCCAGGTATCGTCCATCGTTTATTTGGGAACTCTTTCTTCTTCGTTTTGCACCCCAGTGTTTCTCCTTACGTAGGTTCAATATCAATGCTTCATCTTCCAAAGAGTATTTCATTATGTTATAACTTGTTCACCAACTATAGCAGAATGATGGTCTGAAATGAAAAAGGAAATAAATTAATTATTTTGTGTAAAAATTAGGAAAATTAATTATTTATGGAGAAACTGACTGTCATCTGAAAGTATCAGTTGCTGACTTTGACCGCCTTTCAATTGAGCACCATATTTTGATACCTCCCTCCAGTTGTGAGCCTGTACCTCTACTCCTGGGGCGTCGAATCTAGATTCAAAGACAGCGTTTGAAAGAATAAAAGTATGGGTATAACATACGGCCTCAGCAGTAAGATCAATATACAGGGTGAGCCATAATATTTTTTTCAAAAGTTGGGTAATAGTTTTTTGGCCCATCCTATATATATATATATATATATATACAGAGTGTCCCAAAACAACGTATACATTTTTAAAAAACTTATAACAGGCGAACCCACTAACGGTTTCAGATGATTTTTATTTCTTTTTATAGGTAAAATATACAACTTCGAAATAATAGATAGTTTAATTTGTTTTAAACACGTAAGTGTTCGAAATGTCGACCATTGACATCAATGCACCACTGCGCTCTTTGATTCACTGATTGGCAGACTTCAACAAAAATGTTTGTAGGGATATTTCTACACGCTTCTTCAACTGTGCTCTTAGTTGTTCAAGTGATGTAGGTCTTCTACTGTATACTTCATTTTTCAAATGACCCCATAAAAAAAAGTCAAGTGGGTTCAAATCTGGTGAACGTGGTGGATACTCGATACTACCTCGTCGTCCGATCCACCGATAATGAAATGTTTCATCAAGGTAGTTCCTGACATCCTGATGGTAATGAGGAGGTGCTCCATCTTCTTGAAAGTAAATGTCCTCATCTCCGTATAGCTGTCGAATTGCAGGAAAACCTTTTCCCCGAAGCATGTTGAGGTAGCTATGGCCGGTAACTGTACCATCGAAAAGAATGGACCAACCAAACCTTTGGAAGAAACCACACCAGACAGTTATACCGGTAAATTTACATGTCGTTCCACATAAATGTGTGGATTTTCTTGTGAGTATGTGCAATTATGACGATTAATTATACCATTCAACTTAAATGTTAGCCTCATCAGACCACACAATTTGTCCGCAAATTGGCCATCTTCTGTGTTTTTTACTCGAAACCATTCGCAAAACTGGATTCTGCGATCCGGATCATCCTCATCAAGGCATGTAATAATCTCGGGATGTAAGATTTCCATTTAGCATTCTTCAGAATTCTGTGACACTTGTCTTACTTTTCCCTGTTTCACGAGCACATTGTCTCACAGATTTTCTTGGTGATCGGTTGAATACCTGTAGCACTTCATCAGAAGTGTTAGCATCTGTTGATGTCTTTGGACGCCCAGTCCGCTTGCTTGTACACATCATGCACAGTACCGTATACTTCAAATTTCTCACAGATACGTGAAATGGTAAGTCGAGTTGGAGGATTAGTTCCAAAATTGTCTCTCCACTGTTGTTGAACCTTTGATATCTTCTCAACTTTAAAATACGACTTTAGTATCCATTTTCGTTGATCAAATGATAAGCGCCACTTCCATTTTCCATGTTTACTGTAGGCAGGCAAGGCTATTACTAATTTCGATTTTGTATCTCCTTAGGCTAGCCAAGGCTGTTAACAATTTCGCTTTTGTATCTCCTTAGGCTATAGGCTATAAAAAGAAATAAAAATCATCTGAATCTGTTAGTGGGTTCTCCTGTTATAAATTTTTAAAAAATGTATACGTTGTTTTGGGACACTCTGTATTTATATATATATATATATAAGGTGGCACAAAGTCAGGAGTCAAAAGACCAGAGAATTGGATCTTTTCCGTTCTCTAACTGCCACTATTTTAAAATAAAAATTACGTTTTTAGGTAAAAAATTATAAAAACTTATAATTTACAATTTTTTAGTTAATTTGTGTAATGATGATACTTGGACTCCTACTTTTTGCGCCACCATGTATATATATATGAGAGAGGGAGAGTGTGGAGGGAATCATCACACTCAATTTCCCAAAAGTTCCCCGTATATATACATATATATATACAGGGTGGGCCAAAAACTATTACCCAATTTTTTTAAAAAATATTGTGGCTTATCCTGTACATTGATTTTACTGCTGAGGCCGTATGTTGTACCCATACTTTTACTCTTTCAAACGCTGGCTTTGAATCTAGATTCGAGGCCCCAGGAGTAGAGGTACAGGCTCACAACTGGAGGGGGTATCAAATATGGTGCTCAATTGAAAGGTGGTCAAAGTCAGCAACTGATACTTTCAGATGACAGTCAGTTTCTCCATAAATAATTAATTTTCCTAATTTTACACAAAATAGTTAATTTACTTCCATTTTCATTTCAGACCATCATTCTGCTATAGTTGGTGAACAAGTTATAACATAATGAAATACTCTTTGGAAGATGAAGCATCGATATTGAACCTGCGTAAGGAGAAACACGGGTGCAAAACGAATGAAGAAGAGTTTCCAAATAAACGATGGACAATACCTGGACTTCAATATCTCATAAAGAAAATCGATATCACAGGCTCGACCAAACGAAAAGAAGGCAGTGGAAGGCCAAAAACATCACGTACTGAGGAAAATATTAACACCGTTCATCCATGATATGCAGTCAAGAAGAACGGCCTAACACCCACAAGTCCGTTAGTGAAATTTCAAAAACTGGTATTTCTCACTCTAGTGTTGTCGTATAGTAAAAGATGATCTGGGTCTTAAATGTTTTAAAAGAACTCGAAATTCATAAGCTCTCGCATCAAATAAGCAAAGCAAGAATTGAAAAATGTCGTGCTTGTTAGATTGATTCCCGGACAGAGAAGTGTTGAAAATATGGTCAGCGACGAGAAGACCTTTACGTTGCTTCAACAATAAACACAAATGAAGTCCGAGTTTATGGAAGACAGGAGAAAAGTCTATCAGTCTAGATCGACTTTGCAGGGAACGTCCGATTTTTCTCAAAAAGTCATGGTTTCCATCTTTATTTCAAAGTTAGGAAGTCAGAGATTGCTTTTGTTGATCAAAATGCCAAAATCACTGCCGACGCTTATTACTAAGAAAAAATCCTTGATGCGGTCTGCCGTCAATAAGGGAGAAGTCAAGGTTGCAAGCGTGCATTGATAATGGAGGAGGGTTACATTCCGCATAAATCTTGGACTCAATTAGGTAACTGTATACAAACAAAGTTTTTCTACCCGTGTCTGTATAACAGCGAATTACAAAATAATGGTTACAGTTAGCAAAAATCCAACTTCATCACGAGATAGATAGACATGAAATTCTATAGAGGACATATATGTGTTGATTGTACAAATAACATTTGTTAAAGGTAAAATTAATTGTTCAAAATCAGGGGTAATAGTTTTTTGGCCCACCTGGTATATATACAGTATGTATATATATATATATATATATATATATATATATATATATATATATATATATATAAGGCATCATGAACAATTTACTCGGTCAATGTAATTAATTACAATTACAGTTACTTGACATATTTTCAATTACAATTACATTTCCGAAAATTGCAATTTTTACATAAATACACAATTTGATTTTATGTCATGCTTTTTTACGAGGTATTTCAATTCCATTTTTTCAGTTTTGGTCATCATCATGAATGAAAACTAAATAATATTAGGTCAATAAAATGTACTCTTTTTTTTTTTTAACATTGCACGGAACTGTACTTTTCATCAAGCAGTATTTGCTGTGGACAATTGGACACTGGACATACTGTATGTATGTGATATGGTTAATGAAACCACAGCTAAAGCACTCAAAAAATACTCATTTAAGATAAAGAACTGGCATTTATTTTAGCAAAATAATAATGGCAAAAACTGCCCCACTTTAGTTAGGAACATATGAAATAAATGGAAACATTTTATTTCAAATAAAAAGAATAACATTTCATTTCAAAAGAAAGCTCCCTCAGACATGTTGAACAAGTAGTTTTAAACTATAAGTATGACCCATTAACTTTAAATTCAATATTCATGTAACTGAAAGTAATTGAAAGTAATTGAGTGTAATTGTTTCAGTTACCTTGGTTTCTTAATGTAATTAATTACAATTACAATTCCATTTTAGGTGGTCAATTACAATAACTTGCCACTTACATGAAAACTCTAATTAATTACAATCAATTAATTAAAATTACAAATTACAATTACCTCATGACTGGTATGTATTATATATATATATATATATATATATATATATATAATATATATATATATATTATATACAAAGGACTAGACACAGGAAACGAAAGATGAAGGCTACTTGTCACACTTACAATTCTTGAAACCCTACTCCTTGGAAAAAGCCATGAGCGATACGCAGTAATATACATATTGAAAATGCTCGAGGGCTATGTCGCAAACTTTGGGAATTAAATAAAACACACTGGAAAGAAAGAACGAGTAGATTCTATACTATCCTAACTGTGGTGGGACATGGGATAGGGGGCCACGAAAAATAAGATGTAAAATACTCTCCGAATTCGAAGCCCAAAACTCTTTAACGTGCTGTCAGAAGAACCGAGGAACCTCCAGCACACCAACCTAACCCCCTTCAAACACCAGCAGCTGGTTAAGTTCCTGCGTAAAGTCCCTGACCATCCATGCATAGTTGGCTATGAGGGCTAGGAGGCAGGAGGAGATTTAAAAATCAAATTCTTCATCAAATCCCCGAAATGGGGTGGGATGTTACAGATGGTCAAGCACAAATCAACCTTGAACAGTTAGTTGTTCAATCCCAACCGGAATAAGTATACCTTCAACCTTACAAATGTTCCGCACGATGAGTCCTCATTTCACGAAGGTCAAGCTTGTCGCCCCTCCTCTCGAGTTGGCCTAGTGAAGTAGAGAGTTGGTTTCTTGTACTCTCCACCTCACATAGCCAGGTACCCCCGCTCATGGGGATTGATCTGAGCCAGGCGTCTAATTTTCTTTTGAAGATGTCCACCCCAACATCACTCGTGTTCCTTAGTTCTTTGGGCAGCTGATTAAACAGTCTTGGTCCTCTCACAACAAAACTATTTTCTTTCAGGGTTAAGGATGTTCCTGTCTACCCTTTAGTTTGGGAACACGACACAGTCTTCCTTTTCTACTTTCCACTGTTGTTTGAGGGTTATAGTGTTCAGAGTAAGATTTGGAGATAGTTTCCCCATTATTTCCAAGTGCAAATAATGGTATGTCTCTCTCTTCTCCTTTCCAGTGAATATAGGTTTAATTTGTGTTACTTTTCCCAGTAATTTAGTTCTTTGCAACCCTTGATCTTGGCTGTGAAGCTTCTCTGAACCCCTTCTAGCTGACTAATGTCTTCTTTTTTATATGGAGATGTTAGGACCGAGCAGTATTCCACCTTGGGTTTGATCAGCGTTTTTAAAAGACGAATCATTATATTCCTATCCCTTCGTTTAAAGGTTCCCAGTATCTGCCCAGTTATTCTCTTTGCTCTGTTTACTGCTATCTTATTTTATGTTTCAAATTTCGCATCATCAGTCATTACAACTTATATATATATAATATATATATATATATATATATATATATATATATATATAAACGTAAAGAACGACGCTTGTATAGGAGATATTCCGCGCAAGACGAGAGAGAGAGAACGAAACAAATGAAAAAATGAGGTAACCACCCGGGAATCGAACCCGGGATCTTCCGATTGCCGGTCAGATGCGATACCATTACACCATGGGCCTCACTGTTCCAAATGCCGTAATTCTTCTACATACTCGCAGAAAACCAAAGCCCCAAGGGGGCACCTTCCGCATGCCGTAACATTATATACATTCAACTGCAAAGAACACGCAGTATAAATAACGTAAAGAACGACGCTTGTATAGGAGATATTCCGCGCAAGACGAGAGAGAGAGAACGAAACAAATGAAAAAATGAGGTAACCACCCGGGAATCGAACCCGGGATCTTCCGATTGCCGGGTTCGATTCCCGGGTGGTTACCTCATTTTTTTCATTTGTTTCGTTCTCTCTCTCTCTCTCGTCTTGCGCGGAATATCTCCTATACAAGCGTCGTTCTTTACGTTATTTATACTGCGTGTTCTTTGCAGTTGTATATATATATATATGCATACACACACACAAAATAGTTATTCATTGAACACCTATGTAAATTTTTACTAAAATGAACGCAGTACCAAAAAATATACTATGCAGTAATGAGCTCCATGTAAACTTTCAATGAAATGCAATGATTAAATCAGTATTTACTCAAACCTAATTACCAGTCGTTAAATGATGTTATGTGAAGTCACTATTTACATTCATCAGAAATGTGATATTCTTAAAAGTGTAATTATTTAGTCGTTTCTTTTCATTTCTAAAATGATCTAATTTCGTTACGTTAAGTTCTAACGTAAGTCGAGCTCGCATATTCGACAGAACTTTTTATGATAGAGTTTTAGCTGAAGATTTGGACGTTATACCCTTTGGATCGACAAGACCATAACATCAACACTCTAAAAACTAACAACGCAACTTAACCTAACCTAACCTACCGTAACCTAACCCATGCTAACTTAATCTAACTCTAAGGTTAGCCCGAGAGAAAGAAGAAAGTAAGGGGTTAAAAGAAAAGAATATGGGGGTTAAGTAGCAAAACCTACCACTCATGGGTTAAAATTCATTCAGAAAAAGAGAAAGAAGGACACCATCATCATCCGCCGGCCACTGCCGACAAGTAGGAAAAATAGTCGAAGAGAATACTTCCAGCTGTTGCAGACCGGTCCTCCACTCCATAGGGAGGTAGAGGATGCAGCCCACTCTGCCGGAAAGGGGTGGAAGATGAAAAGAAGTAAAATAAGAACGCATTACAAACCATGCAACACATTCTTAACTCAAACACTATCATACCATGCAAACAACAAACATGCAATGAAGAGAGCTACAGACATGCAAATAAGGAGAGAGGAAAAAAAAAAGAAGAGCGAAAAGTGGGTTAGTTTATGCTACGAGCTGCATCAAAGTTCGTGTTAATCTAATTTTTTTTTCTGGCTGGCATATCACACGCTGGCATGTCACAAGCTGGCATTAGTCGTCAACAGACTCATCCCCGATCACCACCCCCAGAACTCCTGTTACTAATTGTTTTATTATATTAAACAACAACAATATTTTTAAAATGCCTATCTAAACGGTTCTTAAACACATGAACGCTGGTAGACCGTAGAGTTCACGACTGACGCGAGAAGATTATTCCATTTACCAATTACTTTAAACGTAAAGAAGTTTTTAGCGATATTAGTAATGAAACGCCTGCCATGTAACTTAAATCCGTTATTACGAGTATTGCTATTATCGAAAGTGAACAGTTTATCAAAATTTACGTTATCGATTTTATTAACGATTTTGAAAACTTCAATAAGCTCCCCTCTTAATCTCCCAGTTTCGAGTGAATGCAAGTTTAACTCTCTAATCCTATCCTCATAAAGCTTGTTGCGTAATGACGGAATTAGTTTCTGGCGCGACGCTGAACCCTTTCTAACCTATCAATATCCTCACGCAAATACGGGCACCAAAACTGAACGGCATGTTCTAAATGAGGCCTGACTAGGGACTTGTAAAGGAGCAATATAATATTCTTCGATTTAAATTCGAAATTACGCGCTATGAAGCCTAACATCCTATTAGCTTTTGCGCAAGACTCCAGGCACTGGTTCCTAACTTTTAAATCCTTAGATACGCGTACGCCTAAATCTTCTTCCTCGTCAACGCTCGCTAACTCTCTAAGATCCATCGTGTACGTGTAATTATTGTTACGAGAACCTATATGCAAAACTTTACATTTGTCAACGTTAAATTGCATCTGCCACTTCTCCGTCCACTCCATAATCCTATTTACGTCGTCTTGGAGCCTATTTCTATCGTCCACGTTAACAACCTTACCGTCTATTTTAGTATCGTCCACGAATTTTGACACGTTACTAGTCAATCCTACATCTATGTCGTTAATGTAGATTACGAATAGCAATGGGCCTAACACTGAACCCTGTGGGACACTGCTACCTACATCCAACCACCCCGATTCACTACCATTAACAACGACCCTGTCTCCTAGCACGAAGCCATTCCTCTAACCCGTTAGCTACTTGACCGCGTATACCGTGCGCTTTAACTTTCGCAATTAATCTTCTATACGGAACTGTATCGAACGCCTTTTTAAAAACTAAATAAATAACGTCAGCCGCTCTATGCCTATCGTATTCGCGCACTATTTCGTTATAAAATTCTTACAAATTAGTTAAACAAGATCTATGGCGTCGAAACCCATGCTGACTACTACTGATCAAATCGCGACTTTCTAAGTGATCGATGATACGATCCCTAACTACGGATTCCAAAAGTTTACCGACAATTGACGTTAAGCTAATGGGCCTATAATTGCTAGCAACTGTGCGGTCGCCGTTTTTAAAAATGGGCATGACATTAGCAAATTTGAAGTCTTCAGGAATAATCCCTGTTTCCAGTGACTGATTAAAAGTCTTCGTTAAGGGGCCTACGATAACGTCTTTCGAATCTTTCAGATGTGTAGGATAAAACGCGTCAGGGCCTGGAGCCTTGCTAACTTTTAGCCGATCGATATAATGCGCAATCTCACCCTCGTAAACAGTTATTTCATTGAAAATAGTCTCGCTGCTAAATGGAACGATATCGTCCCATCGGGGACATTATTGACGTCTTCTATGGTAAAAACTTTCGCAAAAACGTTATTAAAAATACCCCCATCGCCTGAGCGTCGGAAGCCAAAGCGCCATTAACGTCCACGAGAGGGCCTATATCTTTTATCAGCTTACGATTATTCACGTAATCGAAAAACTTTTTGGGGTTATGTTTACTATCCGCAACTATAAGTATCTCTAAATTACGCTTATCATTCCTACTGATCTTTTAACCTGACGTTGAAGCTCGATATATCTATTAACGTTAGCTACCGTGCCATTGCGTTTATTAAGTCTATACACTCTGTTACGCTCGTTTATGAACTCGCCTATTTCCCTAGTCCACCACTTGAGTCTACCATGATTTCTAGCGCGCTTGGGCCTACGAGGAATAAACTCCCTTTCGATATTCAAAAAACTATCTTTAAACGCCTCCCACTGCAAATTTGCGTCATTACCCATAAGTAAGTTATCCCAGTCCACTACTCATCCTATCCGCAAAACTATCAAAATTGGCCCTACGAAAATTAGGGACTTCTATTACGTAACTATCCTTAGTGTTTTCTATCAATAGCTTAAACATAATAATTTGATGATCACTACATCCTAAACTCTCGCCTACTTCTAAACCTTCGACTATATTTTCGCCGTTCGTCATCACCACGTCTAAAATATTGTCACCGCGCGTTGGTTCGGTAACCATCTGTCGTAAAAAATTATGTCCCATGAACTCAATCTCAAACCCTCATCGTTACCAGTAAAAGTCTCGTAATTAACGTTAGGGAAGTTAAAGTCTCCGACAACTATACTATCCCGATTATTACTAAAGTTACCAAGAAGTGTGTAAAATCTAGTATCGGTATCGAGGGGTTGAACGGGAGGTCTACATACAACAACAAAATTGAAACCAAGACTACGCGCCCTAACTTCAACGCATATCGCATTAATTGCTGCCGGAAAATCTATCAACCTCGATAGCCTTTAGGGAATTACTAATGTACAGCAAAACGCCGCCACCAATCCTCTATAATCTATCATTAGTAAAGAGTTTAAAACCCGGTATATCAAGTTCCCCCAACAAGTCCCGAGTCACGGTATTTAACTACGTTTCAGTCATAGCAACTATATCGTAGTTCTCAGAATAAATTATCGCCTTGAATTCGTTTAATTTATTTCTAATACTACTCGCGTTACAATAAAAGACGTTTAAGTTATTTTTTTTACCACGGGTCGGCGTTTTAAACTATTTTTCACGTCGGGCCCGCGTTTCCCGGACCCGCAATGTTTAAAGAAGGCTTCGACCTATACGGCTTTCGAACGTTTTCGTCAATTAACCAACCTAGGCTAGCTTTACCTATTTCATTAAAATGCACCCCCATCTTTTATAAAAAGGCTAGGATCACTGAATTCTGACCACAGCTTCACGAAGGGTACCTTTTCCTCAGCACAAATCTCTAATTTAGTATTCAAAAATATTGTTTTTTACGTAATCCTAGGACCCAAACCGTGCCTAGAGGTAATACCTAGAACTAAAGACATATCTGATCTCGCCTTCAGGGACCTAATTAACCCCCTATATCTCTCCAAAAGGTCAGGCACTCTCGTATCGGGTCTATACGAGCATGGCCGTAACTACCTATGAGGTCACCGAGGTCCGGACCTCGGTAATTATTTCCTAAAAAAAAAGGAGACTGAACCGTTCTCCGTGTATGAAACGCATATTACCGCTTTTCTTTTGAAAAGAGGGAGCGTCGAGCGTTTTGTGTTTTGTGTTTAGTGCATAGCTTAGGTTGTGTTTGTAGATGTCATTTTGGTCTGAATTTTGCTCGTCCCGCCGCGCTCGAAAAAAATCTGGACTTCACTAATTTCTAAACCCTAGTTACGGCCCTGTATACGAGTCGTTGCCCACTACCATCGTCACCAACATCGAGTGACGGGAGGCAACATCAATCCTATCCACTTCGTCTCTAATTCTGTCAACCCTGGACCCTGGGAGACAGACCACCCTCCTATTGGTTGGATTCCGTTCAACAAACTCTCTGTCCATATGGCGCACTAAAGAGGGTAAATATTTACTATTACACCGGTCTCCGGTAGTTTTCAATGTTTTTCAATGTGCTGAATTCAAAAATGATATTCATTTCCGTCGCAAATGATTTGTTAAATAGTTATTGAAGCGTAAAGCTTTTAAAACTTTCTACTCTTTTTTACCCTTTTTTACCTGGGGGACCCCCAGTGGGAACCGGGAGTTTTTGGGTGGGGAGAATCACAAAAGTGGTTTCCGAAGATTTTGAAAGTCAGATTAATGCAAAACACATCAAAAACCATAGGAAAAACATAAATTTCACCTTCAAAATTGGCCGAACCTAAAACAACCTAACCTGACCTAACCCCTAGCGTTATCCAAAATTATAAAAAATTATAAAAATACCTTAATCATGTGAATTGCCATGTCCACTAATTGATTCAAATTAAAATCAGTGGAAGCGCCATTTTTTTACCCTTTTCCCGTTAGAGAGTTTAAGCTTCAATAACTCTTTAACAAATCATTTGCGACAGAAATGAGTATCATTTTTTAATTCAGCACATTGAAAAACATGAAAACCAGCTTTTAAACTTTCTACCGGAGACCGGTGTAATAGTAAAGAAATACCCTAAAGAGTCCCCAATTAAAATAGTTTCCCCCTCGTTCACATCCCTATCCAAATGGGCGAAAGGGTTCGAAACTTCGATAGGGGGGGGATTCCTATCACCTAACGTACGTGACCTAGCTCCACCCTTAACTTCTCTAAATCCCTCTCCATCTACTAATCTCAGACCAACCTTAACCCCTTCAACTCTATCCAACCTTCCCGATAAGCTACCTGAACTAGAAACTAGGTTACGCATCTCACCCTTCAAATTACTAACGTCTTCAACGTTAGTATTGGTTCGGCTTTCGTCAACTGTAGCCCTACCCCTGCCCTCATCAAGCGTTGCAAGTCTTTCCGTTACCTCACGTACACTACGTTTTATGTCAACTATTTCCTCCCTTAAATCGCAAAAGAAACAAACTGATCTCTCGGTAATCGCCATAGGACCGCCGTTATAATCCTTAAAATCCGTATACCACCGATTTACCCCACACCTAACATACAACGCTTTCTGCGACGGCATCGCGCAAGTTAAATTAGTTTATAACCGTCACAAGTTTAAGTTAAATTAAGCCGGCACGCTATGAAAACTTCTAAATCGCTAAAAACCACTAATATTCAATTACTTAATTATAACAATGTGAATATAAACGCAAGTATATAAAATTCAAAACTTTCCAAAAGTAAAGTTATTAGCAATATCCAAAAGTAGAAGCAATATCAGAGACCTCAGGAAATGCGTCCGTTCAGTACAAAGTCTGGCTGTTAAGTCAATCAGATGTCTTAATGGCAGAAGAGTTCACATTACAGTTATGTCATTGGCCAATGAATGACTCATTACCAAACGCGCATTCGTTTCCTACCGAATATTTCCTAACCTTTAATATTAGTTTGATATTATAAATCCTTTAATTGTATCACCTATCTGAATACCTTATCCAATACCTTATTTATACAGAAGGAGTTTTTGTTTCTAATTGATGACCAGTAGTTATACGGTTTACATAAACTATATATTTAAATTCTTTTATTTAAATCTCGACGGAAATTACACTGGTCAACAAAGTTTTTGTCACAGAGATATTTTTACTTGAACTATATGTAACCGTTTACGTTGATTATGGAAATGAAAACAGAATTTTTCTATCACCCGCAGTTTTAGAGTGACACACGAATTTACATTACTTAGGATTTGAGTCAGAATGGGAAGGGGGCGGGTTCTGCCCCTTGCTCCTCCCCTGCTTATAAGTTGCTGCACGTCACTGTTAACTTTCATTTGTTAGTTATTCACTTGATTTCGCTCAGTGAACATTTTAGGTGAGTTCAATATGTATTTTCTATTTTGATATTGCTATTACGTCTATAAATTAGTCCAAATTTCATTTTCGATTCATCAATATTGTGGGTGACAGACAAATTTTGAGGTATTTTTTTTAAACCAGCGGTAAAAAACCTATAAGATCCATCCATTTTTGTTCATGTGACAAAAAAAAGTTCTTTTTTGTTATCCAGTGTTATCGATATTAATTTTCGAAACACAATTTCTCGTATGAAGTTACATTAATATATTTTTCATTTAATTATAGATTTTACGATAATCTTGTAGTTTAACGTCGCAAATTAGGTTAGGTTAAGTGTACTTTTAAGTTATGCTTAAACGTCGCAGATTGTTTTTATTTTTATTTTTATTGTAAAGGTTGTTTTAAACATGGTAGTACATCTAATCTAACCTAACCTGCCCCTACAATAAAAAACAAAATTAATTTGCGACGTTTAAACACAACTTAAAAGTACACCTAACCTAACCTAACAATATGTGATCTAAATAAAATCAGTTTTATTGTTTTTTATCTATAATAATATTAATATGCAGTTTCTGTCCTTCTGTCTGGGCTTCTGTCTTCCCGGCGTTTTTCTCGTGGGTGTGGATGTGTAGGGGTGTGGGGGACGGTGTGGGGCATGTGAGAAACTACAACACGTCATTTTTTGGTGGAGATGGGGGTGTAGGGGTGGTGTTAGGTTAGGTTGCAATAAAGATACTAATTTGACCGCAAATGTTTTGCGGGTCTCTGCTAATTTCAATAACTGTTTAACAACATTTTTTTTCTCAGATGATAGTAGTTGTTTCCTTTGCATTTTTCATCTCTGATTACGAAAATGATAACGAAATTTTGCTATCACGTCAGGTTTTCAAGAAATTTGGGCTCAATTCTTGACCGAATTTGTATATATCATAGATGATAAATTGAACAAATTACTAAAACTGCATCTACCCCAAAGCTGAGAGTATCCCAGCAGAAAATGTTTTAGCTAATGTAGGATGATGTAATTTCTGCTCCTGATACGTTCAAACCTGTCATAACATGTTACTTTTCTTTGTGTGTTATCTGTCATAGAGGGCTACTTGCAGTTATGAGTCTGAAGTTTGATTTTATAGTTTTTTCCATTTACCTAATTATTTAATTGTGTATGTGTACACAAAATAGCGCCTTGAAGAAAAAAGGATAATTTGAAATGTCGCGTAAAAGTGTGAACAATCCTAACAGTCTTGTTATGTGTGCGGTGATTACGTAATATAGGATCACAAAAGAAACATTACTCCCTTAATTATAAAAGCTTATGAGCTCTACTTCAGCTACAAAATTGAGGATCAAGATAAAATTTGGGCTCCCCATATATGCTGTGCGCGTTAAGCTGCGCGCGTTGTGCTGTGACCCTCAGGGATTGGTTAAAAGGTACAAGTACCTCTATGCCAATTGCAGTCCACATGATTTGGAGAAAGAATAAAAAGATTACTTTAACGATTATTATTTTTGTTTAACTAAGGTCAGTGGTTTTTCCTTGAAAAATAAGAAGAAAATTGAATATCCGAATGTCTTCCGCAATGCGACCAGTAGTACATTGTGAAACTCTACCAGTTCCTAAGCTCCCTAGATTGTGGAGCTTAGGTGATGATGAACCTGCTGAAAATGAGCCTAAGGAATTGTCAGATAAGGATGAAGAGTATGACAAACTCAAGAAAAAGAGCCTCACTTGATAACTCAACCTGAGCTTAGTGATCTGGTTCGAGATTTGAATTTATCGAAAAATCAAACAAAACTTTTAGGGTCTAGATTACAAGGATGGAACTTGCTTCCAAATTATACCATCATATCCGTTTTTCGCAAACACCAAAAAAATATATAAAAATTCTTTTCTATGACTAGTGATCTTTCTTTTTGTAATGACATTGATAGTTTGATGATGACCCTAGGACACGAGCATAAACCTTTAGAATGGCGACTTTTCACCGATTCGTCAAAACTTAGTTTGAAGGCTGTCCTGTTGCATACTGGAAATATCTATCCTTCAATTCCTATTGGACATGCTGTCCATATGAAAGAGTCGTATGAAAATATGGAATTTCTGCTGAATAAAATAAATTACAAAAGATACAACTGACATCTGTGGTGATCTCAAAGTCATTGGACTGCTTCTTGGTTTACAGCTTGGATATACAAAACACTGCTGTTTTTTTTTTTAATGGGACAGCAGAGCAAAGAATTTGCATTATACTGTTAAGAAATGGCCACCTCGTCAATCTTTCACTCATGGACAAAAAATGTTGCGTGTCGTAAATTGGTGGGTCCTGAAAAAGTTTACTTGTTACCTTTACACATCAAACTAGGATTGCTGAAAAAATTTGTTAAGGCAATGGACAGAGCAAGAGGTGGATTCCAGTGCTCGAAACAAAAACTTCAGCTGATTAGTGATGCCAAATTAAAAGAGGGAATTGTCGTTGGTCTACATATAAATGAATTAATGAAAGATGGTGCATTTGATAAAGTTCTGAATGAATCTGAAAAAACCTTGGAATGCTTTTAAAGCAGTGACCCAGAATTTCTTGGGCAACAAAAAATCGCCTAACTATGCAAAATTGGCTGATGAACTTCTCCAAGCTTACAGATTATTGGAATGTAATACGAGTTTAAAAATTAATTTTTTGCATTCGCACTTGGATTTTTTCCCGTCAAACCTGGGAGATATCAGTAATGAACATGGAGAATGAGTTCATCAGGATATTTCTGCGATGGAGAAACGATACAAGGGCAAGTGGAGTCCAAACATGTTGGCTGATTACGCTGGATGCTAATAAGGGAAACCTCAGATGTCACTTACAAGTAGGGTTGCCAGACGTCCCGCATTTGATCCAAAAATCAAGCATTATGAAGCATTGTTTTAATAAAATTTTTCTAATTTTGTTTGTTGTAAACCGTTAAGAAATCTAGTTTCATTTTGAAAAAAATTGGTCTTAAAAAAAAAAAAAAATTTTGTCCCGCATTTTGAGGAACAAAATCTGGCAACCCTACTTACAAGCGAAAATCAACAACAAAACCATTTTCAGCGAAAAATAATTTTAATATTATCCTTGTGTGTAGATTAGTCTATTATATTCGAATAGAAAAAAGTGATTTTCTCAAAAACCTGACGTGATAGCAAAATTTCCTGGTCATTTTCAGCGTGCAAAAATTCATAGGAATCACCAGATTTCATTTAAGAAAAAAGGAAAAGTTAAAATTTGTTGAACAGTGTAATTTGCGACGTCAAATTTCGTGAACGAACCACTACTACAAGATTACCGATTTTCCACTGTAAATGTTTCCTAATTATGTTTATATTTATTATTACTAATTTCCGCATGCATGTTCCGTTCCAATGTTAGTAGATTTGCAAACTATAAAAAGCGCATAATCAGCCAAATGTTTCTCTTAAAATTCTCTCTTGACACGCAAAACTCTGTCCAACTTAGATGATGATGATGATCTCGTTCTTGAAAAACTAAATTTTTTTAACACAAACCATTACTACACGCGTGAAATTACACCAGATTTAAATTTTTACCCTAAATATTAATATAATATAATATCTTTTATGAAATGATTTGCGAAAAAAAAATTTAATTATCGCATATTAAACAAACTCTTCACGGCTTATATTTAAAGTCGTTAATCGTAAACTAGCGAGAGATTTCTTTTTTGCGTGAGGTGCATGTTTCTTGGAAGAATACACAATTAAGTAGGATATACAGAAACAAAATAAGGATAATTCTCGTGATTAAACATCTGTTGAAATCACTATACTTCAAATATACCACAACAATTACTTTTAAGAGGCATTTTGTGTGTGTGGGGGGGGCATTTAAAAAGGAGGACACTGCATATGTGGCCGTACGTTAACATATATATATATATATATATATATATATATATATATATATATATATATATGTTAACGTACAGTCACATACGCAGTGTCCTCCTTTTGGAAATTTGGAAATGGCCACCCTAGCGGACTGTCCGCCTAAAGCCGGACGTCCGGCCGCCCTAGTGGAGGGGGGGGGGGATGTGTGTGCGTAATTATAGTTTTACTGGAGTAAAAATTATCTTTTTTTTTTGGGTTCGTTTCTGAACGCCAATAGTGCCCATTCACCCGCGATGAAATTAGGTTCAAAGCAACAGAATTAAAGCCCTGCGGTGCACATGCGCCACACATACAGCAAGAATACAGATAGATTCACCAGGATTAGCACTGTATACTCGTATTTCAAAATGAAATTATTTATTTCTTGACAGTAGTTAAAAGAGAAAGTGAAGTTTCAAATCGTATCGTCTTATTTTGGGGCCTATATCTTACCATCTACACTCTACAGTATATCCATTCTGTTCCATAGTAAATTGGTTGTAAGAGTATATAGATTCAGAAACCAACAATTATTTCAGTATTTATCAAAACGAATGCGATAAAGTAATAGGTAATAATGCTTTTTTCAATAAAAAGTAAAGGAAATAGTAAGCTTATTAATGTCTTCGAGATCGTATATTTCTATATCGTATACGAAGTTATACGAAAATTATATATAAGTTAACAATATAAATAAACTATAATGCCTTTGCCTGCAAACAAAGCAATAAATTAATATATAAGCCATATAATGTATTTTCCTATATTAAAGTAGATATTGTATTTAAAAATTTACTAAAAGGAAAAGTTTGCGGGGAAAATAAGACAACTATACTTATAATGTTATAATAATGTTTCAGACCAACAAAGACCCTAGGATCCACTCATGGTTGGTCTACCTAACTGTGTTCGTAATTGTTTATTGTGTATGTCCTCCGTGGTGGCGGAGGGGACCTACGATTTTACGTGGGTTCCGAACCACAAGAACATAAGAAATTTATTATAAAAACTGCCTGTACATTGGCAACGACCAATTTTTACAAAACTAAATAATTATCAATTTAAAACTAATTAATTATCGATTTAAAACTAAAGATAGAATCTCTGGATCCAGAGGATCAAGTCATAATAGACTACTATCCACAAATATGTTACACTCTATATCTATTTATAACCGACATGCAAATATATCAGATCCAAAGAATCCAGTCAATTTCATTACGGTATCCATCAACAGATTATTTGTATTGAAATTAAGCTGTTTGATAAATTAAACGCAATTTTGCAGATTAACAGAATACATAGTTCAACTTGGTATTACAAATGTTTTATGTATAGCAATCTATATATAATACTCGCGTGTCAAGAAGGTGGAAAGGAGATGTTATCCACTTGGATTGGCTATCCATAGCGAGATATATCAAGGTGTACCTGATACCTATCCATAGCAGCTTTAAAAGAAGTTACAGTTTTCGTTTGTCTCCAAAATGTAAAAAAAAAACAGACGAAAGAACGCACAACCTTTCCTTGTATACTGGCCAAAGGTTGGGCCTTGCCCTAATCGCAAACACAGTTTATGAAAGAAAAACGGCCTATACTATTATTTTAAACTACATCCAAACGAAACGTATTGAAAGAATGGACCTGTACCCATTTCGTTGACGAGATCAAACAATCGACACAAAAAATCGAACTTAACCTAACCTAGCTTAACCTAATCTAACCTAACATAACTTAATCTAACCTACAATAACTTATCGATTGTTTGGTGTTGTAGATCGGATGTTGTTAGGACTGAAAAAATGCCTTCTCACGCTATATATATATATATATATATATATATATATATATATATATACACACGAGTGTGTGTGTGTATATATTGTTTTCGGTTTTTAAATGTTTAAGTAACGTTTGTATTTGAGAAGTATGACATATATTGTTTTAATTTTTGATGTATATTAAACTTTCATGATTTAATTTTAAAATTGTCAAATGACAAAGAAAACCAATAGACATCGCGTAAAATGTCGATATTTAAAAGATCAATGTATATGTCTAAAATGACTTCTTTTTTAAACTTGGCGATATATCGAAGGTAAAACGGTTTGCCTAACTGTTATACAGGGTGTCCAGAATTAACTATCTATTTCAATGAAATCGGACAAATTTTTTAAAAACACACTTTTTTTATGTTTATCATGTTTAATATGTGTTAAAAATGTATACATTTCTAAATTTTTTTTATAATTTTATTTTCATAATTTTTTCATTATCTGGTCCAATGAAAGACCGTCTGAAGTCATAGAGTGGCAAAGAGACTCTCCAAAAGTTAATGTGTGGCTTGGAATGACCAAATCCAAAATTTATGGCCCATTCTTCTTTGCGGAGGCAACTGTAACAGGTACCGTCTACCTTGATATGCTTCAGCAGTTTCTCGAACCACAGCTTCTTGATGATGGCATTCTTGATAATGTTGTGTTTCAACAAGATGGAGCACCATGTCATTATGCTCTAATTGTTCGAGAATACATCAACAGACGCCTTCCGAATCGGTGGATTGGACGTGGAGGACCTCGACCTCGGCCTCCGCGTTCTCCGGATTTGACACCCCTGGATTTCTTTGCATGGGGTTTCATAAAAACAGGTTTATCGCCAAAAGATCAATGCTTCTTGTTGAAACACAACATTATCAAGAATTCCATCATCAAGAAGCTGTGGTTCGAGAAACTGCTGAAGCATATCAAGGTAGACGGTACCTGTTACAGTTGCTTCCGCAAAGAAGAATGGGCCATAAATTTTGGATTTGGTCATTCCAAGCCACACGTTAACTTTTGGAGAGTCTCTTTGCCATTCTATGACTTCAGACGGTCTTTCATTGGACCAGATAATGAAAAAATTATGAAAATAAAATTATGAAAAAAATTTAGAAATTTAACATTTTAATACATATTAAACATGATAAACATACATAAAAGTGTGTTTTTAAAAAATTTGTCTGATTTCATTGAAATAGATAGTTAATTCTGGGACACCCTGTACTTCACTGTCAAATTCCTTACAATTTCATAAAAATATTGATACTTTGTCAGTTTGTTGCATATTTTGTACCATCTCATTTGAAAAACATTGTATTGTGAAATAATAATTTCAAATTTCCTTAATAAAGAATAAAAGCATGATGTTTAAGTAGGAAGAAAGAAAGAAAATCCCTTATTGATGAAATAAAGATTACGATAATTTTAACATGGAATACACAAATTCTGTAGTATTTATTAATAGCTCTGATGGACGATAGATACGTGTGCGGTTTGCACTTAGAATTCGATTGGGTTTTCAAATCGCGGAGCGAGATTTGAAAGTCTTTCACCTCACTCTGGGAAGCAGCCAGAAGGGCTATGTCTTCCTGAGGAGCTTCCGATCGAAACTTGGAAAGAAAGTGATTTTACACAGTATTTCATATACACAATATTAGTGTATTAGTGTAATTTTTGTTTTGTTGTTCAGTGGGCTAAAATTTGTTGTTGATTTCATTCTAACTGCACGGAGTTTTGTTTCAGTTTGTAATCCGTTAAAAGTGAGTGTGTAAACATACATGAACTTAATTATTATAAATTATTCCTTACTAAATATTTGTATTTTCAAGTTCGCTTCCCTGGATATATATACAGTATATATATATATATTTTTTTTTACCACAAGGTACAGTACTGGCCCCACTTCTATTCATTATCATGCTAACAGACATAGACAGTGAAGTAAACAGCAACAGTATAGTAACACCCTTTGCAGACGACATACAAATCAGCAGAAAAATCAGCGATGCAAAAGAGGTGGAGGCCTTGCAGAGGGACACGAACAAAATATACAAATGGTCAGAAGAAAACAACATGACATTTAACACCGAGAAATTTCAGCTCTTGAGATATGGTAGAAATGAGGAACTTAAATAGACTGCATATTATGCTCCAGATAGATAGGAAACTCAAAGAAGCACGAAAGTGATCGATTTGGGGGTTATAATGACCGATGATGCGAAATTCGAAACAAAAATCAGATAGCGATAAACAAGAAAAAAAAGAGTCGTGAGACAGATACTAAGACTGTTCAAAAAAAGGGACAATACAGCAATGATTCCCTGCTGAAAACAGTGATCATACCAAACTTAAATTAAAAGAATCGTATGAGAAATTATAAGAAACTCAAAGACCTTCCACAGCTAAGAGTGATAGCTGCAAAGAACTCAGCTTCTGGGAAAGACTACGTAAACTAAATCTGTACTCCCTGGAAAGAAGAAGAGAGAGGTACACCATAATCTACATATGGAAAATGATCGAAAAACTGGTACCAAACCTATAACTAAACCCAATTATCATCTAAACAACGCTGGAAAATAGGAAAGGCAGAATGTGTAGTGTTCCCAAATTAAAGGTCAGACAAGGAACCTCTTCAATACTGAAGGAAAATAGCTTGGTTGTCAGGGGCCCAAGACTTTTTAAACAGCTTCCAAAGGACCTCAGAAACGTTACAGGGGTCAAAGTTGAAGTCTTCAAGAGAAGACTAGATGTTTGACTGAGGAGGGTACAAGATGAGCATGGGTGTGCCTGGCTATGTGCGGTGGAGAGCGCAAGAGAGCAACTGGCTCCTCCACCAAACCAGGCCTATAGATGGGGCTACCAGCTTGACATTCGTGTGAAGAGAGACCAACGCACGGAACTACAACGAGGTTAACGAGGTATACGTATGCAAAGACTGTATACATAGATACAAGTTTTGCGATGTATATAGTTCCAAAAAATCGAAGTCATTTTGATAATGGTGATTCGGTTTATTACCGCGAAATTGGAATATATACTCAGTTATACTGTATATATTCAATATAAATACGGGTGCTCCAATAAACCTTAGCCCCCACGCCCATGGCCTAAGCCATTAGAGGTACAGTAAAACTAAACATACCTTACAAAAGAGAATTTAATCCTGCATTTAATGAGAAACAATTAAAACTTGGTGTTCCCGCCATTGGCTTCCAACACAGCCTGAATTCGCCTTGGGTAGCTTGCCAAAAGTGACGTGAATAGATCTTGATCGTTACGCAAATTTGCTAAAACAGTTTCAACGTGTTGCGTCATTGTATCCTTCGAAAATCGATTTGCTGCAGGTTCTTGAAACAACTCAAACAAGAGACATTCAACCTTGTCCTTTATAACTGATCCAATGTGTTCACAGACGTTCAGGTCAGGAGAATTTCCTGGCCATTCTTCATTTCCAAAGAAATCGATCTCATGGTTCCGCAACAATTGTTGAGTGGCTAATGCCTTAAAGCAGGGGGCCTTATCGTGCAGAAGTGTGACCTGATCGACATCCATAACATTGTTTGGGTTTCTTAGAAAAGGAATGACATGCTGGGATAGAATAATATCACGAAAATACTGTCCATCCCAACTCTGACCATTTGACTTCAGCACCCACATGAGCTTCTTTGCAGTGAACAAAACAAACACACCAACACAGTCTGGACTTTTTAATAATTCGCGATAATGTTCATTGTTATCGATTTCATCTGGTGTTGTGGCCTACACTCGATCATTTTGGTAGTTAGGCCGACGTGTTACGTAAACAAAAAATTCATCGGAGACAGCTAAATGCATGAAATCATCCACGTCCCAATATTCAAGATAATGGGCAAACCACATTCTGTCATCGATGTTAAGTTGAGTTTTTCTTGGCTTTGGAAGTTCATGCCAAGGCTTTAAACCTTGCCTATGACCGTACAGTCGAATGATCTCACCACTAACGATCTTTCCTCTCAACACTTCGATCTCTCTAGAAAGTTTAGCACAGCTGTTTTTCTGCTTACGCGTACCGCTTTCAATGATGTCCTTTGTTTCCTGAGAGAGTGGCAAATTTGGCCGCCCAGATTTGGTTGTATCCATTTCACATTCATCCAAAGTTTTATTCCACTTTCTTTTGACGAAGTCCTCACTTCTTCGCAACTTTTTGGCAACTCATGAACGTGTTATAAAGGTGGCTCCAGCATCACGAGCTTCCCGAAATGTTATTGCTCGTATGCGATCTATCACACGTTGCCTCTCCGAATCACCAATTAATTGAGAAGCCATTATATTATCACTTTATCAGCTCGAGAAATTTTAATACTTGCAATAAATAAAGAATTTTATATATTTTTATAATCACTAAAAACTATTTCGATATAAGTAAACATGTAAGCTGCAAATGGGGGGGGGGCTAAGGTTTTTTGGAACCCCTTACATCAATAATTCTCTCTCTCTCTCTCTCTGTATATATATATATATATATATATATATATATATATATCAGTAGTCACTAGTCATCAGCATTCCTTCAGCGATTCGTACATGCAGACATCTGCAGCATTTTCTGAATTCACAAGAACGCCTTTATTCTCTCGATAGACTGTCTGCCTCAAACAAGGCGTTCATTGTTCTCAACTAAAGACAGCGCATTGGAGCTACACATGGCTGCTTGAATCGAGGAACTCCAAGTCAAGGGTCCTTCCATCCGTCTTCAGTCACACGTTGGACTTCGGCCGTGTAACACTTATTGTATCAGGTCTTTTGCCTCAGCATATTTTGGCATTTCCCTTTTCAACCATAAACACTAAAATTCACTTCGTGTGCATTCTTGTAATTAATTTACTTAGCTACTGTGCACTGACTTTCGATGTAATAACATTTAATATCAACAATCTCTTCATATTAACAGTTCGTTCAATTAATGCACTTTCCTTACTGCACAATTAATCAAGCAATTGTACGTTATTTCACTCTGTGACATTTATCATTATTTGTTTTGTTAATTAAACTAAAAGCCAAGAAATTTATTAATTTCCTTTTGACAATTATCATATGGTGTCCACTCAAGCAAACATGCGTTTGGTTTATATAATTACATTAATTACAGGATCTTATAGAACCATTCTACAAAAGTAGAAAATTGAATATAGAGTATAATAACCTAACCTAAACTGGAAAAATAATATATATATATATACAGTGGATTCCGGTTAATGGGACCACATCGGGAAAATGCAATTTGGTCCCATTAAGCGGCTGGTCCCATTAAACGATGTTCCCTGAAATGGACAATAAACAACAAATTAAAGCAAAATCTCTTTATTAAACCACATGAAATTGTTTAAAACCTTACAGAAATATAAAATAATAGGTATGTATTTATTTAGGCATAATTAAGTACATATTTATCCAAGGTTGATTGCTGTGTTGATTCGATAGACTTCAAATAAACATAATCGTAGCACTGGTCAAGAGCAGACATGGGACTCTTTTCGTTGCCTTCCTGCATAAAGTAGCGCCGTAAGTCTTCAATGCATTTTCTTGCATCCTTGTGTTTCACCCGCTCAGGCTCAGATGTGTCATCTTCGTCACTATTCAGTTCTTCTGAACATTTGCGACGCTTTGCTGCAATTTGGTCAACAGTCTTCATAACCATCATCGCAGCATTGCAAATTTTCGTCAACACCGAGAAACTCTTCTGCATTTGTAACTCGTTGCTCTGACTGCACAGAGCTATTTTCAATTGATGCTGTTTCAATCTCTGAATGTTTGAAGCCACAATGAGCAAAACAGTTCCGAATTGTATTAGATTCAATTTTGCGCCAGCTATCTGCGACAAACTGTATTGCTTGCAAAATTGTCACCTTTGAACTAACCTCTTTTGCTGTTGAGGATGATGTTAAGAGATTTTCTTCGATGGCCTCAAGTGTGTAGTTCACCAGTTTGCTCCGATATGCTGTCTTCAAATTCTTAATGATACCCATGTCAGTAGTATAGCCGCAAAAGGGGAGAGTGCAAGAATGTTGCAAGTGATGACGTAATGCTGCAAAGGGGGGTGGGGGTTGTTGCAAAGGGGGGTTGCAAAAAAAAAATCCCCCAAAGAGGGGATGCTGCAGGTGCAACAAGGAAAACTTGGAGGCGGCGTTATCCCCCAAGAGAAAGAAGGAGGAGAGAAAGGAGGAGGAGAGGTGTTCACCTGGCAGGAGCCAAGTGCACATTAAGACTTCAGCCGAGTAGGCGTTGTTTTATAGGCTCCTAATCAGCCAGTTGGCGTAAATGGCTTGAGTTGCCAGATAGCGCCATGTATTCATTTAATTCTAATCGAAGACTGAGTTGCCAGATACCATTGTATACATTATTATAGACTCCTAATCAGCCAGTTGGCTGTAAATGGCTTGAGTTGCCAGATACCGCAATACCATTGTATACATTATTATAGACTCCTAGTGCACATTAAGACTTCAGCCGAGTAGGCGTTGTTTTATAGGCTCCTAATCAGCCAGTTGGCGTAAATGGCTTGAGTTGCCAGATAGCGCCATGTATTCATTTAATTCTAATCGAAGACTGAGTTGCCAGATACCATTGTATACATTATTATAGACTCCTAATCAGCCAGTTGGCTGTAAATGGCTTGAGTTGCCAGATACCTCTTTTTAGCAGTATTATTGTATACATTATTATATACGCCTAATCAGCCAGTTGGCTGTAAATGGCTTGAGTTGCCAGATAGCGCCATGTATTCATTTAATTCTAATCGAAGACTGAGTTGCCAGATACCATTGTATACATTATTATAGACTCCTAATCAGCCAGTTGGCTGTAAATGGCTTGAGTTGCAGATAGCGCCATGTATTCATTTAATTCTAATCGAAGACTGAGTTGCTAGATACCACTTTTAGCATTATTATAGACTCCTAATCAGCCAGTTGGCTGTAAATGGCTTGAGTTGCCAGATAGCGCCATGTATTCATTAATTCTAATCGAAGACTGAGTTGCTAGATACCACTTTTTAGTTATTATAGACTCCTAATCAGCCAGTTGGCTTAGAAGGCGTAAATGTTGCCAGATACCGCAATACCACTGTATACATTATTATATTTCTTAAAAGAATACCGGTAGTAGGTTTAGAAGGCGTAACAATTAAGTAAAACAACATTGCATCATTCTGTTTATTATAAATATATAGAAAATAAATATACATTTCAATTGAGGAATATGCATATAACAGTACAGGAAATATATACACACAATTATGGATATATATAAAATAAAATATACATTTCAAATAGAGATAAATATACACTTCAATAGAAATATGTACATAACAGTACAGGAGAAATATCACGCAAAATATATATATAAACACAAATCAATAGAAATATGCGTATAATCAGTACAGGAGAAATGTCAAGCAAAATATATATATAAATACAATTCACTTTTTTTTCAAAATACTAAACTCGGTCTTAATCGAGTTTACAATTACATCATTATTGCTCTGCATTACGCAGTATATGCGGCTTAATAATATTTCACCGCTTAAAGTATAGGGAAACCTGTACTCGATATGAAGGGCTTTCATATCGTTCAGTACTATTTTTGTTCCCACTTTACAACCGGTTGGTAAGTCATCTTTAAATACGTCTAGAATACAATCAAAAGCACGCACAAAGAGTTCATCGTTAGCTACATTATTAAACACAAGTTTATAAACACGCTTTTCCAATCGAGGGTTTATTTCTACCGACTCGAGCTTTTCAATCGTGAACTCACTCAACATAGCGGCAATTGAAATAATCTTCTAAATCGTTACGACAACTGCGCGTTATATAAAGAAATAGTTCTTCAGGGTGAACGGTGTAGGTGAGCTCAGCCTTGTACCGATCAATTGCTTTGTACCAAAGTTCATGGTATTTCAAAGAGTCTAAACTTTTTAAATAAACGTCCAGCTCTAGACCATTCTCACCAGCCCTACACTCGGTAAACCCATCGAGCAGAGCGGTGTAGGCGTATTCAAGTACTGTATCAAAATAAAGCATGTCCGTAACACGCGCGTCTAATATAGGTTTCAGTTTACGGAATCCGACGATTTCAAACATTCTGTCGAGGATGAAACGGTTTCGCGTAGGAACAAGAGCGTTATTATCAGAAGCATTCTTCCACATCAGCCGTATATCAATGCACGGCCGATCGTTATTTATACACAACGTACATACAACGGCGTATGAGGGTGCGTCACTAATCTGCTCTCTTCTTGTACCTACGTTACAGGTATTTTATAACGATCTTCACTCCACTTCTCAACTATCACAAAGATTCTATTCATCTCCTCGATACTTAAATAAACCCGTTTGTTTGTCGGTCTACATTCCGTTTCCAGTACATAGCTAATGGTACCGGAATTACGCCTGAACACGCGCAACGATTTCGTCACGGACACATCGTACGAGGCGTTGAGAATGCTGCTCAAAGGAAGTTCCATCGTATTCGAGGAGCGCACGTCCACTCGGCTCAAGCTCTGAGATAACTATGAGCCGTGTGAGGCACGCAGGTAGGCAGGAATGGTTCGACGGGCGGCTGACTCGATGATACGTGAATGGGCTTGTTCGTATGACCGCGAGTCGAATTGTTGTACATATTTCGGTACAAGAATATCACTACCAGCCTACGCACCAGACAGTTTGGATAAGAACTAGGAACATTTTATGTTTTACTAAACATCTCCACACTCCGGCGCACTATTTGAGAGGAACATATGTTCATATTTTTCCTTTCTGCCCATCAAACGATACTCGTCTCTAAACTCTGTTAAAAATTCACGCAGGGCACTAGCCACAACCTCACTACGAACCTCATCATGATATACGTTAATATAGTGATAAAAATACTTAAGATTGTCCATGATCACGAGATTCACATTTTCAGTCGTAGGGTATGAGTAATCGACATGGTGTAGCATGACGTAATACCGCTTGTCACACCACCCATCAGCAAGACTCATTATCCATACCTGCTGCTTCTCTTCTGCACGCGTTGTTTCTTTTACTTCACGGTGTATGTGAGACTTTATAAAGTTTAGCTCTGCAGTATACTTCAGCACATCGTCTGTGCAACGAAAGCCTTCAACGGTCTCACCAGAACATCCGTAGAGTATTTGTACATCTTGGAACTTCGCACAATCCAATGTGTTTTTAAAAGAGGCATAGGAGGGAGGAATAGGAAGTTTTTCGGTATCCACCACATCCTGGCACTTTACTGAATACCATTTCGTAAACGTTGTACAAGCAATATTAAAGGTAGCCATTTGAATACACGTCTGATCTGAATACACGTCTGATCTCTCGGGCTTACTGCGGTCGACTGACCACGCAGGGATTCCCAGATAGTAGCATGACTCACGGTCTTACAGTGGGCGGAGCTTAGAACTTTCACCTGCACACACACACACACACACACACACACACACACACACACACACACACACAAAGGAGAAAGTGAAACGCTATTTAACGAGATATTCAAGTTATATATATTTACAAATACGATTTAATAAACGAGATATTCAAGTTATATATATATATATATAATATATATATATATATATATATATAATTTACAAATAGATACGATTATATACAAGACGTGTGAGTTAGAAGCATCATTGGTATCCAAAGGGTACGGTATCATAGGTACCAGGTAACTGGTAACGTTTCCTATAGGTGTTACGGCACACCATCGTACCCCTAAGTTCCTTCACGCCCCCCAGCTTCTGCGCCCGAAAATTGTGGGTGCCTACAATTAGTTGGGGAGGTTGTTCATCATCGTCCAAACATACTAGATCCTTCAACGACTCAAAGTTAACAACCTCCCGATTCGCATGGTTGAGCGTAATACCCTTTGCCTTCACGATATATTTCATTTCCTCCCCCACCCTGACCCGTACCCCATAAGTCTTAGGTCCTGTTGAGGCAAAAGAGTCGGCGTATGCGTTGTCCCCATACTCATCCTTGATCTCATCAGTGAGCTCGCCGAGGAACTCCCCAATAGTGGGCATGTATTCACCCTCCCTCTCTGTGAATATCACGCTATCTGTATCGGCATACAATACTCTCCGCCCAAGAGAATGCAATAGACCCCAAAGTTTTATACGGGCGTAGGCTGTTGTGAAGCTGGCCACAGGTATGTTTGTAACCCTTGAGGTATCTGTGGCAAATTCAGTGTTGTTGTACTTTATTACGTAAGTATTACCTACATTTACGATCTCCATGACCTCTTTATCGGGGGCATTGGCATAATCCCAGACATCGCTATAACTTTGTGCCAAATGAATGCTCCCTCTGCCGGTATTCTGCGCAAATTTTCCCCATAGACTGTTTAGACACAACTTTGCACTAAAGCGCTTGCCAGGATTCTTTACAATTTGGACACGATCAAGTTGTATACCTTCGCGGTCGCGGTAACGTTGAATATAGGCAGACTTTTCATCTTCGGTATCAACTCCTCGCGGATACCCTGATGCCTCAACCTTATCCTTCAAAAAGGTGTTTATATATGGTGTGAAAAGGTTGGGTAGCTTCTGAAACCTCCACACCTCATGTATCTTCAGTATTCTATAACCATGGCGCACGGCTAGGGCCAACTCAGGACTTGTATATACGCCTCTGATCTTACGCTGGTGGGGTATATGGTTACATTCGCCGTTATCCTCTTCCGCGCACTTCACGCACAGGGGAAACATGAGCTTGTCGTCGATAACGACAGGTAAGATCGGCATCCATAAATTGCGTGGGGGGAGTACGTCTACGAAAGAGAGCCCAAAGTAACGATCATTCAAATTTTTTGAAAATTCATTGATGGAGGGTAGGCTAGGTCCCACCAGTTTCTCAGGAGCGCCCACGGGGTACGGATTGCTCTTCATCACGTACGGGTATAAAGAACAGAAATCGTAGTAATGGAGCTTCACGCCCTCCGTAGGTGGAAAGTATAGTCTGAAAGGATTTGTACGTCCTCCAAACAAGCTATCACCACATTTGAGAGGATCCAGCACCATTGAACGCTTGATCGTTTTTATTTCCTCACGGTACACCTCGTCTGTCTCCATCCGTGCATCATATTCATGCTCCCACAAGACTTTGTGAGTGAACTGTGATCCTATAAGTTGATCGCGGGTGCGGGTCGATGCAAGACAGTCGGCAGGAGACCTACCGTGGATATCTCCGGTGATTCCGCACTCAGGACGGGGGCATCCATGCCACCAGCAACCGTTAAAGGAGTACACAGTCTTCACACCAGTGACACGGTTTTCACTTAACCCATCAACCCAAAAAACACGTCCATTAATCTTAATGGGTACTTCACCCGTGTTGCGGGCGTGCTTTATGTATACACCTGTCTGTTGCTGTAGGTGTATGAGCCAGTAAATAGCCTTGTGCCCGTAACTGCGGGGATTGTTTCGGTGAATAATGGCTAAGGTGTCTTTCGGCATGAAGTTATTCTTGAACACCGTAAAACATAATGATGCGATGGTGGTTGCGACTTGCAGTGGATCGCATTTGAAACGGGCTATGTACATCCTTCTAAAGGCCTGGAAACATACTCTAAGCACGCGCACATCATTCACGCAATAACGCTCACATTCATCAGCTATATTATAAGGGTTACTTTCATTAAAACTGTCGTAGTATCGATCAAAGTCTTCACGTTCATCCATACAGTCAAAATAATGTTTGGGGGGTGGTGGGCCTACGTAGTTTAAAGTCTCGCTGGTGAGGAAAGTGTAAGGGAAGTATCCTTTGGAAACTTCAGCTGCTACTCCCATCACCTTGGGTAGCTTTGCTAATTTACAAGGTGTGAATAATAAAGTATCTTTAAATTGTACATTGCCTCTTATCTGCATCTGTATTAATTTGTTGCCTCTTTTCAATGGATCACCTGTAAATATCTCAGAGGATTCGTGTTCAAGCAACTCCTTATAAAGGAACTGCGTGTCAAACTTTGCCCCGTTATGGGCGAGAATATACACAGTCATTTTTTTGAACTTGTCGGCTAACTTGACAATATAGGACACAAATAGTTTCACAGGACTATCGCTGACATTCGTTTTAAAAACGTTTGTCCGTTTACCACATTTGGGGCACTCGTCACATTCGATATCCATACACTCATCACAGATAGTCTGGCTCACAAGTAAATGTGGAATTACCTCTTTGGTTTCAGCGTTCGTATATGTTTCTATATCGTAGTATACAGTTATACAAGGGTTATTTTTAGGCTTAGCATCTTTCATATAACATACATGCTTTACTCCATCCGCCTTATATTCCTCCTGGCATGTAGGACAGTGAATTACGTCACACTTGTGCTTAAATTTTCCCCAATTATCCATTGTGTGAAACATACCACATTCACAGATTCTCATTTTCCTGCACGTGCCAATTGATTTATGGAAATCAAAACAGCTATTATTGAAAAATGTGCGTCTACACACATCACAGTCTCTCTTCTCAGCTTCAACTACACGGCTTTCACATTTGGTGCTTTTACACTGCTCACATACCATGTGACATTCTTTACAATGTCTCACTATATCATCCGCAAACTCGAGGCACCCCTTACACAAATCATGATGTCTCCCATATTTTCGACTTTTGTCATAACTCGCGTAAAGCCACCTTATATTACGGATGGGGAGATACGTTGTCCCTGACAATCCTAAAATAAGTAGGGGCCTTGTACGATCTCTCACACAGCTTTTAAAAACATACACAGTCCTACGACGATCATCCAACCCAAACACAACTATGCGGACATTCATTTCCTGTTCTACCCTTCTCAGCTCTTCAGGACCCATATTACAGTCAAATTCAAGTTCACAGTCTACAGCTAGTTTACGGGCACGCTCCACGACTGTAGGCAACCAAATTTTTTGAGTTCGTGTATTTTGTACAGTAAACATACGTGCTAAGAGTACTGCTATAAAGCCGCAACCACGATCGACGTTTATATGCCGTCTATAAATAGCTTGAGAATTGAGGTTAAGAGTATACGGTATGGCACTATGACCCGCAACACGGTATACATGGTCAATATTTACCGTGAAGTTGTCCATATTGAAGGCTATACTACTTTGGGCGGCTTGCATTATACGTCCTAATATATATTCTACATCTTCAGCCGCCAAACGTCTAAATGGCACTATCACCCAATAATCGTCTACATCACCGTCATCTGACCCGAATCCAAAGGACAGACTCGTCCTGACTTCACGCTCGTCGCGATTCTGAAGAGCAAACTCTATAATACGCTCTACAACCCGGCGTAGTCCGCGCTCAATACCATTGCTATACATGACTCTAGGGTCGACCCTGACTCTATACCGATTTCTAGTCAAGGCTGGGGTGGGGGCTGCGGAGCGCACCAATTCGAGCGTTATATCTTCCTCAACAGAACGGGGGGCGGCGGATGAATTAGGGGGTATATTAGCGGAAGGTGCTGCTGATGGGGGGCCTGTTGCGTAGGAGGTTGATGGTTGGGGCTCTATTATTGTAGACTTAACAGAACGGGGGGCGGCGGATGAATAAGGGGATATATTAGGTGCTGCTGGGGGGCTTGTTGCGTAAGAGGTTGAGGGTTGGGGATCTATTACCGCTGCAACAGGCGCGTATTTCGGTCGCTTTATACCTGACGCGGGGGTCTCATACCTCCGCTTTGGACGTGTTACCGGTATCGCTGGTGAGGGTTCGTTCAGGGGAGGAGATCACAACTACACTGTCGTCGAGGTCATCCGTAATGATGGGCTGCTCTACCTCATCGTCATTCACGGTTCTGTGGGAGAAGAAATATAAGGAACAGCACTCAAAATTTGTAATATTTTGTAAATGACCCACTTAGGAGTGTGACGTGTTAGAAATGGACTCTGTAGAAAAATTCAGATTCACGAGCCCATCCACATGTATTATATCTGGACCTACAGGATGTGGTAAAACTGTGTTTATGCTTAAAATCATTAAAGAAAAGGGGAGATGTTCTCGAAATTTGTGCATAAAGTTATATGGTGCTATTCGACGTATCAATCAGTGTTCAACGAGTACCAAGATGATATTTTGTTCCACAAAGGCGTATATGACGTTAATTCGTTAAAGGGAAATGAACATACAATCATTGTAATTGACGATCTCATGTTGGAGATGGATAAAACGTTTGCCGAGACATTTACAGTATTCTCCCACCATCTTAACATAAGCGTGTTCTTCATCAATCAGAATCTATTTTTCAAAAATAGATACATGCGCGATGTGTCGTTAAATACGCAATATCTAGTCTTATTCGCGCAACGTAGAGATGTATCACAAATTGGGGTATTAGCCAATCAAATGTTCCCGAATCAGCGTAAGGAGTTTTTGGAAGTTTATAAAGAAGCTACAAGCACGCGTTACGGATATTTGCTTTGCGACCTTCATCCGCGAAACACGTTTAGAGTGCTTCTGCGAACGAATATATTTCCAAACGAGCCTGAAACGGTGTATATTCCAGAATGACAAAGAGACTAAAGAAATACCGTGAATTAATAAAAATCTATCATCGACTGCCCCGGGCAATGCAGCAGATGTTTATTAAAAATATCGATGCCGACTTTTTAAAATGCATCTGTGAAATCTGTCTTAACGTTATAAATTGCAATGTATCAATGAAAACCCATCAGAAGGCTCGCCTACGCCGCTACAAGAACATAATACGTGCACTCGCTCGTAAAAGCCAAACTGTAGCGAAGAAAAAACGAATTATTGTACAAACAGGAGGGTCATTTCTCCCCATCTTATTTTCAGTTTTGGGTCCTTTACTGACTAGATTAATATAATGAAGAAAGTGGTAGTGATTCCCCACGAGGTGTACGCTTCACTGCAAAGGAATCCAGACACGTATCTAGATCCCCGTAAAAGCAGACTTAAAAGAATGGAAAGCGAATTGTTAGCCCTATTAAACAGTGAAAAAACACCTGATGAGAAAAGAATCTTATACCAAGAAGCTCTGCAGAAATTTCTTCACGAGTACGAAAATTATAAGAGCCCTACAGAGATTCCTGTGGTTATTAGGCACAGCACGGGGGACGATGGCGACATAGGATCTGTGCCCGACGACACAGCTGACCAACCAAAAAGATTAGCCACACAACATATCGAACATGTATTAAAAAATACCCTCCCACTTACATTGAGGAGTAAAGGCTTAAGTCTTTATAATCTATTGAATGAGGATCCCGCCATACAATGGACCGATACAGGGGAGATCATTGTGGAAGGATCAAAGGTACAGGGATCGAATATCGTAGACATTGTCCATGATCTGGTGAGAAAGTGGGATAGGCCATCACCATCAGGATGGAAGCATATTAAAGCAAGACTACAACAAATAAATGTCCCTAAAACGTTGATAGGAAATCTGAACAGGTTAAAAGACTTGGAACATGCAACGCCTGTGACACAATTGAAGGCGCCGTCACCCCCGGCGGTAACACCTTTGAAGAGGAGCAAGAAGAGGTTAAACCAACCCTACCCACGTGCCTCTAAAATACGCAAATGGCTAACGTATTAACTAAACGCTATTATGACATTTCTACCCCATCCTCTTACGGCGGCGTAGATAGACTGTACAGAAGTGTTTACGGAGTAGGAAAAAAAGATGTTGAAAGATTTTTGAGGGAGCAGGACGCTTATACGCTTCATAAGCCTGTGAGAAAAAGGTTTAAAACAGCCAAGACAACGGCTTCCTCGATTGATTCTATTTGGCAAGCAGATTTAACAGACATGCAAAGATATTCTGTGTATAACGATGGTTACCGCTACATTCTATTCATAATAGACGTATTCTCTAGATATCTGTGGCTAGTTCCTCTGAAAAATAAATCACCTGAAACAGTTGCTAAAGCCACCAAAACGCTAATGTTAAAAGAAAACAGGGTTCCTGGCTATTTTTGTACGGATATGGGGAAGGAATTTATAGGCCGTGCTTTTCAGAACATGTTGACAGAGTTTAATATCAGCTATTACACAACCAATTCTATACATAAGGCTTCTTTAGCTGAAAGAGTTCAGCGCACCATAAAGGAACGCATGCACCGTTATTTTACACATAAAAACACATACAGATTTCTAGACATTCTGGAATCATTGGCATCATCCTACAACCGCTCACACCATCGCACGATTGGGACAACACCTAACGAAGTTTTAGAAAGAGGTACGCTCCCGAGAAGAGATGGATCACCACCACCACCACACTCTGCGCGCTTCAAAATCAATGATTATGTAAGGCTGTCGCGTTCGGGGAATAAATTCGCAAAGGGTTTTGAGCAAGGATGGACACGCGAGATTTTTAAAGTTAGGGCTGTGAGACCTAAAGGTGAGATAATGATGTATTACATTGAAGATTTGAATGGGGAAGAAATCTCAGGAGGCTTTTACCGCGAGGAATTGCAGAAAGTTGCGTTTAATTTAGAAAAAAATGTGTTTAAAATTGAGAAAATTTTAGGAAGCAAAGGTTCAGGAAGGAGAAAAATGTACCTGGTGAAATGGCTAGGGTACCCAGAAAGCTTCAACACCTATATAAAAGCTGATGCAATAATGAAGCTTAAATAGTATGCAACATGGCTCCTAACCATTTCTACGTCACACTCCCGTCCTCCTCGTCCCTGTCTGTACACCCTAACAACACACTAGCCAACTTTGTAACAGAACTCCATGGGCACATTGAATTGGGTCGTGATTCGTATGAGGTGGGGATATGCGAAATTCAGCTGGACACCGTCTTTTTAAATATTGAACATAAAGAAACCGTTTTTACGATTCTTAGAGACATTGACGAGTGTGAAAAAGCTGGGGTAGCTATGGATGAAACTATGCGCATCGCTCGGACTAAGATTGCACGGTATTACAGTACAGAAGTAAGACTAGGGCCGGGTCAATATGGTTCGGCCGAGGATGTTGTGAGAGGCTTAAACGTAAGTTTAAGAAACTCAAACCTTACGAATGATTTAGTATACGAAATCGTAAACAACCCTGCACATACACTAATCCTAAAATCAAAGACTAACAGACGTATTAAAGACATAGAAAGTTCAAATTCTACCAACGGCCGCTATAGCGCAGCCTTCCAAAGAGACACATTTCACGAGACACAGCATAACTTGTCCAGATTAATGTATCAATTGAAGATGGAGAAATTGGCTGAAAGGTCCCCAGACATGTGCTATATTTACAGTAATATAGTGGAGCACCAGTTTGTTGGGGATACCCAGGCACGCCTGCTGCGCATTGCTCACATCCCCAACCATAGAGGAAGGAGTTTGAGTATTACATATGACAGACCCCATTATGTGAATGTCGCAACTAATTTAATAACCAATATCACAATATATATAAGAACGATTGAGGGCGAAAACTTCCCATTCGGTAACGGGAGCTTAACAGTGAAGCTACACTTTCGACGCACTGAGTTATAATGGATAGAAAGCCTTTCACCGTCTATCGAGGGATGCGATACCAGCGCGGTAGTGGACTTGGATCCATTTTTTCATCCATACTACGTACGGCTGTTCCTTTGCTGAAGAGGGGTGCCAGATACCTTGGAAGGAAAGCGCTACAATCAGGCCTTAACACTGCAGAAGACATATTGGCCGGGGCTAAACCTAAAGAAGCTCTAAAAAAACATTTAAAGCGTACACGGACGAAATCATCAAAGATGCAAAGAGAAAAATGCGTGGTGGCGGGAAGAAGAAGAGGGCTCCCCGGAAGAAGAAGGGGTCACGTGGTATTAAACGTAAAAGGCTATCAAAAAAGAATGCTGTAAGCGAATGAAACCTATGGTTGACCACTTTTTTGACTGATATAAGCTAAGGACATTGATCTCATGAATCATAGTTTGTTTACCACTTGTCGAGAGAGGAGTCACTATTTCGCCATGGCACGCTTCATCCACCCATGTAGTTCACAATGCTGTAAATCGGAGCTGTCCCTTTTTGAGCTCCAACCCAAGTTTCTATTGAGCACAGTGACTTTATTACAATTAACCCTTTAAACACAATTAGTTCCCCGAGTGCACCTATAGAATTCGTGATACCCAGCTCAGGTCCTTACTTTTTTGATCCAAGCTGTGTGCACATGTACGCTAAGCTACGTATAGCCCATTCTGATGGAACGGTCTGCGATGACAAATATGCTGTATACCCTGAAACAAACTTTCTGCACCATATTCAACCAGTGTGACGTATATTTAAATCAGACCAACATATCGGCAGGCACGGGGTACTATCATCTACGAGCCTATTTGGAAAATGTCCTCAACTTTTCCAAAGAAGCGAAGGCTACCTTTTTAAGTGCGGAGGGATATTATCAAACTAAAGATGAAAATAGTATAAAGGACAAATTTAAAAATTCTAAAAAGAAAATATACGAGTGTTTTGGACGGTTGCACACAGATTTCACTTTCCAGGAGAAGTTGCTTGTGAACGGGGTGGATATGAAAATAAAGCTCACCCGCACGAGTCCTGAGATCTGCTTAAATCTGGATGCGAATCAAGAAGAGGGTGCAAAGCCCGTTGTGGTTCACATTATGGACACATACCTCCGCGTACGGCGAGTGAAATTAAGTTCACCAAAACAACTAGAAATTGAGAAAAATTTACTAAACGCTACAGTGAAATATCCTATTAACAGAGTGCAGATCAAACTATATACGGTTCCTGCAGGGTTGGCATCGAAGCAGATAGAAAACATTGCCCTGGGAAATCTTCCTAAAAGGATATTAATCGGCATGCAGGACCACGCTTCGGTGAATGGAAAATATAAAAAGAGTGCCTTTAAATTCGAGAATTTCGGACTTAAAAATATAACTCTATACGTTAATGGCACTGCTTTGGGTGGAACAATGGGTACGGACTATTCATCAGACGCTGTGTTACCTTGTGCCAGAGCCTATAGTAATCTGACCCATATTGCAGGTGATTGTGATGAGCTTGGTAATGGGGTAACGCAGGAAGAATTCATTGATCAATTTAACCTTTACCCGTTTGACATTACACCTGACTTATCTGCTAGCGTAAATACCCATTTAACCCCACAGCAGAGCGGAAACATCTCAGTGCGGCTGGAATTCGCCAAGCCTATAGACGCTCCTATTAGTGTACTAGTATATCTCGAATCGCAAGCCCTAATAGAAGTAGATAGATTTAGAAGCGTTATCACTGACTTTTAAAATGGATGCTAATACACTTCAGAAAGTAATGGAGCGAGTCACACGTTCCAAATTTATCGGCGTGTTTGCGAAGAATGAAACATTGAGTTTGCCAAGTACGCGAGAATGCGGTAGTCTTATTGTGAACACAGACATCATCGGTAATGAAGGGATTCACTGGATCGCTGTCTATTTTAAAAATAGACAGCGCCTGTACTATTTTGATTCACTCGGTACTCAACCCTGGAGTGACCCTATTATTGTAAAATTTCTCGCTCAGTTACATATTCCCGAAGTTGTGTGGACCCCATTTCGCATGCAAGGATATTTTACTAATGTTTGCGGAATGTACTGCGTCTCATTTCTCATGCATATGTCAAATGATAAAGAATTTATAAATTTTTTAAATTTATTTGACCCGTGTCACACTCGCCGAAACGATGAAATGGTATGCAGACAGATAAAAAACCGTTTTCCAATTGTACGTACTCGTTGTATATTATAATGTTTTTGTTCGTATATTTGTAACGATATATTCTGTAGTTGTTTATTGTACTGATTTCTTTCATTTAATAAATTTATGAAAATATATTGTGTCTTCTTATCCCAAAAAGATCGAAAAACACTTACATTATTTCGGTGTGACATTGTTGACTGATCAGTATATCCTCCCTATTCCGAGATTCTTCAAAAGATTGTATAACACGTGTCAAATCCTCATCGGACCTTAAAGGAATAATGCTTTTAAAACATATACAGAGTATACAGACAGATCCCCATTATGTGAAGATATCTTTGGTTCGAGGAATAACATTGAATGCCATAAAAATTTCGATTTTAGCATAATGGGGATAACCAAATAACATTGATTGACATTTTTGGCGAGTATCTATTTGACGAGATACTACAACTCTCCATATAATATAAAAATTCTAATTATAGACACTTACATTTCTATGGTAGTCCCTTGCGTCGGATTGTAAGGAGCGTCACTGCAAATATCTTCTACGGTTTGCGTTGAAAATAATTCGCCACGGTCAATCGCATTGAAAAGACTAATTGCGGTTAATGCTGCAGTATCACGTTCTTCATACAATTCCGGGGAGACGTACAGGTCCATGGTGGAGGATGTGTGACATTGTTGACTGTTCAGTATATCCCCCGTATTCCGAGATTCTTCAAAAGATTGTATAACACGTGTCAAATCCTCATCGGACCTTAAAGGAATAATGCTTTTAAAACATATACAGAGTATACAGACAGATCCCCATTATGTGAAGATATCTTTGGTTCGAGGAATAACATTGAATGCCATAAAAATTTCGATTTTAGCATAATGGGGTAACAAAATAACATTGATTGACATTTTTGGCGAGTATCTATTTGACGAGATACTACACCCCATCCATATATATATATAAATTCTAATTATAGACACTTACATTTCTATGGTAGTCCCTTGCGTCGGATTGTAAGGAGCGTCACTGCACATATCTTCTACGGTTTGCGTTGTAAATAATTCATCACGGTCAACCGCATTAAAAAGGCTAATTGTCGTTAATGCTGCAGTATCACTCTCTTCATACAAGTCTGGGGAGACGTACAGGTCCATGGTGGAGGGAATGATTATTCACTGACGCGAAAATAGCTACTGTTACTCCAAACTGAAAAATATCCCCTTTTATATGCACAATCGCCAAGCTCCGCCCCAAAAGACCAGATGTTCGTAGTGATTGGCTGCCGATGTAGCTGGGTGGAGCTATGACGTGTACCAATCCGCTATAACGGGACCGGACGAGTAACATATATATATTTTCACCAATAGATTTAATGCTCGTATTCTCCTTTGAAAATTATTTGGTGATTCGTATAGAACTTTTGATACTGATTCCAAATATGGTTTCAGAATTTTTCTATCACCCATAGTTTTCGAGAAAATATTTACTCAGAGTTTCCCGCATCATTAGTCACTAATGTAATCGAGAGGATATAAAGAAATATATCCTAATTATATTTTAAAAGAACATTCGGTTTCAACGTTAAACTGTGGGTCTAAGGTGGGGTGAAAACCTTTCCAATTCAAATTGCGCTAGGGGACGACGAAAATTATTTGGTGTTTCTTATAAAACTTTTGGCACTGAGTCAGGTTTCAGAATTTTCTAATGTTAAACTGTGGGTCTAAGGTGGGGTGAAAACCTTTCCAATTCAATTGCGCTAGGGGACAACGAAAATTATTTGGTGTTTCTTATAAAACTTTTGGCACTGAGTCAGGTTTCAGAATTTTCTAATGTTAAACTGTGGGTCTAAGGTGGGGTGAAAACCTTTCCAATTCAAATTGCGCTAGGGGACAACGAAAATTATTTGGTGTTTCTTATAAAACTTTTGGCACTGAGTCAGGTTTCAGAATTTTCTAATGTTAAACTGTGGGTCTAAGGTGGGGTGAAAACCTTTCCAATTCAAATTGCGCTAGGGGACAACGAAAATTATTTGGTGTTTCTTATAAAACTTTTGGCACTGAGTCAGGTTTCAGAATTTTCTAATGTTAAACTGTGGGTCTAAGGTGGGGTGAAAACCTTTCCAATTCAAATTGCGCTAGGGGACAACGAAAATTATTTGGTGTTTCTTATAAAACTTTTGGCACTGAGTCAGGTTTCAGAATTTTCTAATGTTAAACTGTGGGTCTAAGGTGGGGTGAAAACCTTTCCAATTCAATTGCGCTAGGGGACAACGAAAATTATTTGGTGTTTCTTATAAAACTTTTGGCACTGAGTCAGGTTTCAGAATTTTCTAATGTTAAACTGTGGGTCTAAGGTGGGGTGAAAACCTTTCCAATTCAATATAACGTCGAATAATTGCTGCTTCGAACAACTGTTTTTCGAACTACGGTTTTCGAACAATTGTGCTCGAACATTTGTGTTCGAACACAATGGTAAAACCCCTTACCCCTTTGGTAAAACCCCTTAGTGGCCTCTTAGGTTAGGAAAACGAAAATAACTTGGGGGAGAACTCCTCTCTCTCCTTCAGGTGTCTCTCTCTCTCTCTCTCTCCTACAGGTGTCTCTCTCTCCTTCAGGCGTCTCTCTCTTCTTCAGGTGTCTCTCTCTCCTTCAGGTGTACCCCTCTCCCCCTTGGCTCAGTCAACTGGCTGATTCAGCCAACTGGCTGATTCTGGCTGATTAGGAGCCTATAAAACAACGCCTACTCGGCTGAAGTCTTAATATGCACTTGGCTCCTGCCAGGTGAACACCTCTCCTCCTTTCTCTCCTCCTTTCTCTCTGGCCCTTTGGGGGGAATAGCTTGGGGGAGGCCCCCAAGTTGCATGCCCCTTGCAACCTAGGTTGGCAACAAAGGCCAGTACTCTTTCTTTTTTCTTTTGTATTTTTTTTTGCAACCCCCCCCCTTTGCAACAACCCCCACCCCTTTGCAACAACCCCCCTTTGCAACATTACGTCATCACTTGCAACATTCTTGCACTCTCCCCTTTTGCGGCTATACTACTCATGTCCAATGGTTGCATTAATGATGTAGTGTTAGGGGGCAAGAATTCTAGCTGAATGTTGTTCAGGCAAGCTAACTTAGGGTGTGCTGCACAGTTGTCAAGAAGCAAAAGAACTTTTCTTGAGCTCTGTTGTAGTTCGGCATTCCAATTCTTTAGCCATTTTGCAAAAACTTCAGACGTCATCCATGCATTTGAATTAGTGTGGTAGATGACTGGTAAACCGTCCATTGTAAGTCCTTTGAAGCAACGAGGTTTTGCGCTTTTCCCAATCACCAAAAGCTTCCGTTTATCAGATCCTGACATGTTTGTACAACACAGTACAGTTACGCGGTCCATAGCCTTTTTCGAACCCACCAAAGTTTCGTGTTTGTAGACCAAAGAACCATCTGGTGTGGCACGATAAAATAAGCCTGTTTCATCGGCGTTATAGATGTTATCAGCGGAAAACTGCTGAAGCAAGTTGGGTAATGTTGTTGATTTCCAAAGGTCAGCATTTACAACATCTGCACTGCCTTTCTCGCCATTGCTTTCTTAAACTTAATCTCGTGTCAAGCTTTCCATCGTGATAACCAACCATCTGTCGCTTGAAAATCATTATGACTCAGCTTTTTAGCAAACTCCTCAGCTTTACTTTTCAGCATGGGACCACTAATACGTACACCCCGCCCTGTTACGATTGAGAACCACTCATTTAATGCCTCTTTAACATCGGGATCTTTTCCTTCTCTCTTTCGAGACGTTCCTGGTTGCCCTTGACGTGACGCCCATGCATGTCGTATCTCATTTTCTTGCTTTAATAAGCGTACAATTGTTGTCTTGGCGACTCCAAGTGTTTCTGCTAGTTGCCGTTGACTACTAGGTGGTTGGCTATCAATTTTATCGAGTAAACTAATTTTATCACCAAGTGTGAGATCTTTCCTTTTTGACATCTTAACTTTACAAAAGCAGCACTACGAATGACACATGTTATAATTCACGCTACCATTACACTACAATAGATGGCGCTGCTACTTTGGTTGGTTGGTTCTTAATCTTGTCACACTTGTTTATCTTTGTTTATCACACTATGTTGGTTGGTTGGTTGGTTCTTTATCTTTTCGAGTATAGTAAGGGTGGCGTTTACTGGTCCGATTAAACGGCGCGCTGGTCATAATAAACGAAGTAAATTGTGATAAAATCATACGTTTGATTCGGTTCTTGCGCATTTGGTCCTAATAAGCGGCTGGTCCCATTAAACGGTGGTCCAATTAACCGGAATCCACTGTGTGTATATAATATATATTATATATATATACTGTATAAGTGTGTGTGTGTGTGTGTGTGTGACGTCATACAATGAACTTTAGTGGCCGCCATTTTAAAAGATGATTATCTGATGCTTAAAATCAGCACGTTACCCCAATGCTAATATGAATATAAAGTATAGATTTCACGACAAATCTAATTAAGGCGCATACATAGACATAATTTAAAAATGAGTAAGGAGTAAATAGAAACACATCTGTATATAATATTTATTAACATATCAAGACATTGTTTTTCTTAGCATAGTAAACTTACAAATAATGGGGAAATAGTTACATTCTCATTGCCTTGTATAATATAGCCAATTCTTTTTAGAAATAATGTCCCGTTTAATGTATGAGGTAATCTATACTCGATATACAGAGACTTAAGATCATTTGGGATTATTCTGGTTCCTACTTTACAAGTGTGCGTAACATTTTCATAATTCTTAATCTTTGAATATATGTATTCAGAAGCCTACTCGAGTACACGATCGGATATGACAATATTATCATGAAAAGTTAATGTATACACACACGTTCAAAGTGAGCGCTTATTCTCTTTTAACCAAATTTTTCAATTGAAAACTTTAGAACTCATAATGATGTATAAGGAAATCCTCTAAATCGTAACAACAGTTAGAGTGTATATAAAGAAACAGTTCCTCCGGATGAAAGGTGAAAGTGAGGGAGGATTTCTAACGCTCTAGACTAGCGTCGCAAAACGACTGGTACTTCTCGGGGGAAATGTCTTCTCGCCTTGTTCATCTCTACACTTCATAAAATCGTCAATTAAAAATGTATAGGCATGCTCGAGAACGGTGTCAAAATAACGAATATCATGAACTCGCACATTTAATAAAGGTTTCAGGTTGAGGAAGGCAGCTATTTCAAATAGTATCAAGGGTGAATAGGCAACGAGTAGGCACTAGTCCGTCATTAATATTGTTTTTACTAAAGATTTTTACATTAGTTTTCCACATCAACTGTGTTTCAACGCAGGGTTGACTCGTATCACGGCTCACAGTTAACATGCAAATAATACAGTATGAGGGGGGTGTCATTAATCATTACTCTTGTTGCATTCGCGGATGCTGGTACTGTACTTCATAATTCTCAGCAGACCATTTCTTAACCAAAATAAAGATTTTAGACATCTCATCAACACTCAAATAAATAACATTGTTCTTGGTAGAGTCTGTACGTTTATTATTTGTCTCGATCACATAATTAATCGTGCTAATGCTGCGTTTAAACATTCTTACCTGATTTGGAAAAAGTCACGGCGTATTGAGCGTTAAGGATACTGCTTAGCGGTGTCTCCATCTTTCTTTGTTACTGTAGGTGCAGGTGTTTCTTAGTGGTACTGCTGCGAGGAGGCTTCTGGATAGCACGTCACGATGCTCCAAACTCAGAATGTTGATGTAGGATGGGCTGCTTGCTTCAGTTCGTGACACTGACCTGGTGGTGAGTCATAAGTCTCAGGATCGAGGAGTCACCTGTTGGTGACTTGTCGATTCGGGACTCGCTGGACAAAATATGTAAGGATATGCACAGCATAAAAACAGTTTCGGACGGAGAAAAATATGTACGCAAAACTACTTATCACGTTATATGATTCGACAGTAAATTACTTAACACTGAGGAGTTCTATTCGAGAAATAGGCGTGTCTGTCTATACTATTCCACTCCAGGGGACAAAGGTACTCGTCACCAAGTTTTATTAAAAAGGTACCCAACCCTTTAGCTATGACCTCACTAGAAACCTCATCGTGGCAAACGTTGATGTAGTGGTAAGAATATTTTAAATTATCCATCCATGATCACTAGGTTCACGTTTTTTGTTGCAGAGGTGTAATTGATGA
>JAJOZX010000807.1:935000-1094624 GCA_023014485.1 Bathynomus jamesi | reverse complement strand
TGTACCTTACTAATTCACGGTTCACCATTTAACTGTATATAGGTTATCTTCATAGCTCGTGATCCAAGAGATGTGATCATTTCGTACTATTATTTCACGCAACTTCAGATTCTAATGGGATTTAAAGGAACTCTCGATGAATTTGTGGATGATGTTGTTAATGATAGAGGTAAGTATTCTCACACTTGTTTTCTGGCAGCGAGCAACTCGTTCCGTGAAACTCGCCTACCTCAGACGCCTTTTCAATGTGAATAAATACTTCTATATATACTGTATATATTAGTGATTATATTTCTGTTCATTAAGGGTTAAATTTCCATTAGTGTCATTAATTATTTCTCTAATTTTTAGTTTATTATCATTTTATAAAGATTGTCCCCACCAGGCAACGAAAGCGTTATGCGTTTTCTCGGTTGTTTAAACGTATGACAGGTTGTGGGTTTGAACCGTGGTGGGGCAATTTTTTCCATATATATATATATTTGTGTGTGTGTGTGTGTGTGTGTGTGTGTGTCGCGCGTGTGGTGTGTGTGTGTGTGTGTGTGTTCCTTCTTTGTAGTTCCATTTACACCTTACTGGGAACATTTGAAGTCAGCATGGGATCAGAGAAACCATCCCAACTTCTGTCTAGTCTTTTATGAAGATCTGAAAACGGACACAGTTTCTGAAATAAAGAGAATTGACAAATTTTTAGGAACAAATCGGAGTGAAACACAGATACAGAACGTAAGTACAGTATGTCATATGCTCGCCCGCAAATTATTGTATTGTATTATCAGTTTTGTGTGATTTTTCCTTTTTGTGGATCAGTGATATATATTTTCGATCCTTAGTATATAAATATATCAAGAGAGAAAATAACACTTTACTCAGATATTCTTTCTCTTTTTCTTTCATAATTCCATTTTAAATGAGAGTTCTGTTATAGGGATTTTCTCTAATAATAGGCATATACAGTATATATACGTACCTTGCAGTGGAAAAACGTGTGTGTATTTGCAAACAATATAACAATTTACATCTCAGTTATAATGCCGATATTAGCAAAATTATTGTTTGCATCAGATATTATATATTCATTCAAATCATTATTTTGAAGTTTATATGTTACAATTTATGACGGCGAAAAAGAAAATTATCGACGCTAGTAGCTAGTTATCAGTATACCAAGTGGTATTCTTCTGTAGTTTCGCCCAGTTTTTGTTATAGAAATAGATACTGTACAATAGTTTATAACATAAATAACACAAACACATTATATGAGCTCAGTTCAACTGATGACCAACCGCAGATTTCTTTCCGACACTAGTTTTGCTACATTAAGTCAATTGGCCTACTACTGACTGACTTAATAATATTTATATACAACGACATATACACTATTTATGTACCTAACGTCACAGCGACCTGTCACTAATCCGTTGGTCACCTAACTAAATAGTAATTATTCAATGTTGCAAGGGGGATTTTTCATGAAGGGGAGGGGGATGTTGAAAAGGGGAAGGGGTCTTGCAAGAAGAGGAGAGGTCATCCTCCAAGTTGCAATGAAGGGGGGAAGCTTTGGGGGAGAAGGAAAGATGACCTCCCCCAAAGGGGTAACCTTAACCTAAGAGAGAGAAAGGAGGAGGAGGAGAGTCTTTGGGGAGAAGGTGGGATGTCCTCAGACCCCAAAGGGAAACCCTAACCTAAGCCTTAACCTAAGAAGTTTAGAGATGTTCGCCTGGCCCTAGCCAAACGCATAATGAGCGTCCAGAGGATCCGTAGCTGTTATATAGAGGGTGGGGAGTTGCCAGATAACACTAATTTAATAATTTATTTATAGAAGGAGAGTGCCAGAGAGCACATTTATTTTATTATATATATATATATATATATATATATATATATATATATATATATAGATGAGTTGCCATTTATTGTTTTATTTATTTATATAAGGAGAGTTGCCAGATAACACCATTCTACTTATTTATTTATTTATATATAGATGAGTTTACAGAGATTCCTATATAATTTAATTACATGCAGGGTTGCTATTTACTAATTTATTTATTTATTAAAGGCAAGAGAGAGGGAGACGTTCTCCTTAACACTTTCATCCCGTAGGGGCGCAAATGAGACCATTCACTTTTATGAGATTTCAGTCATTCTGGAGATATAACACAAGTTTCTTTTTTTGGCATGAAAAGTAAACGAAAATCAGGCATGAAAGGGTTAATTTGCTCAGCAAAAGAATTAATTCAATACATTTAAACGCAAAACGATCCCCAATATTAACAATAAAAGAAATACACTTGACTCTTTATTAGTCCATGGCTTAACAAAAAAATAAATAGAACACCAATATTAATAATAAAAGAAATTAATCTTTTTAACGCAACCGATCGGGACGGATTATTTCCAACGCAAACCGTTGATGATATTTGAAATTACGTTCCTTACGATCCGGCGCAAGAGACTTCTGTGGAAATGTAAGTAATTATGTGTCCGTAATTTTATTTTTTTAGCCATTTGTTCGCGAACTTGTTATTTATTTTAGTGTTCATGTCATTATGAGAAAGCTCTTGAGCACCATTCTGTATTTCGATTATTTCATCATATATATATATATATATATAATATATATAATATATATATATATATATATATATACATATATATATATATATATATATGTGTGGAAGGTTGTAGTAATTCATCTCATTACATTTTCTTGTAAAATGCTTTATTAAAATAGTATGTATCCGCAATTTTTAATTATAGCTTAGTTTGCAGTTAATATTATATTAAAGTCTTGTTTTGATATTCATCAAAATCGTTGAATTTTTTAAAAAACTTATAGCAATCCTTTGCAAGTTTTAAATAATTGTATAAATTCCATAATAAATTCATTTGAAATGTTATTTGGCTTTTTCTCTTAAAGGGCCACAAACTTCTTCTCTGAGCGGTTCGAAGATATCTGGTACTTCACATTGTAACTCTCTTCCTATATGTATACTCTGCATATGTTTTAGGAATGTTTTAATATTCAGAAAATGTATGAACTAATCAAATTAATTATTCTTTCTCCTTTAAGGTCCAATGAGGATTTGACTCGTATTATACAATCTTTTCGTTTTGAAGAAACGCATGTCGTGCACCTGAATATGGAGGTAGAACATTTACCGAGCAGTCAACCCAGCGATTGCCACATCATTAACGAAATAATGTCAGTTTTTTTTTTTTGCTTATGTTTCGAGCTTTTTTTCGGGTAAGAAGAAGACGCAATGTATTTTCAGCAATTTATTAAATGAATGAAATCATGTTTTTAGTACAATAACCAATTACTTTCCAATAAATAAGCTACAGAATACACAAACTAATATTATTGGATGTAATTATTCATATATATATATATATATATATATATACACGAACAAAACATCATACTATACAACGAGTGCGCACAATCGGAAAACGGCTTTTTATCTGTCTGCATACCGTTTCGTCGTTTCGTTGAGTGTGACACGGGTCGAATAATTTTAAAAAGTTATAAACTCATTACCACGTGAGAAATGAAATTACTAAAATATCCTTGTAGCCAGTAGGGATTCCATAAACTTCGGGGATATGCAACAGCTCGAGAAATTTTAAAATAACAGGGTCACTCCAGGGATGAGTCCCGAATGAATTAAAATAGTGCCTGCGGTCCCTATTTTTAAGAGAGATTGCAAACAAATGAATCCCTTCACCACCAATAACATCTATGTTCACAATAAGACTACCGTAATCTCTCGTAGTTGGCAATTTCACTGTTTCATTCTTCGCAAACACACCGATAAATTTGGAACGTGTGATTCGTTCACTATTCATTACTCTCTGAAATGTATTCGCATCCATTTTAAAATCAGTGACAACGCTCCTAAATCTGTCAACTTCTATTAGGGCTTGTGACTCGAAGTATACTAGTACACTAATAGGAGCCTCTATCGGCTTGGCGAATTCCAATCTGACTGAGATGTTTCCACTCTGTTGTGGACTAAAGTGTGTATTACACTAGCAGATAAGTGAGGTGTGGTATCAAACGGATAAAGGTTAAACTGATCGAAGAATTCTTTCTGCGTTACCCCAAATCCGAGCTCATCACAATCACCTACAATATGGGCCAGATTACTATATGCTCTCGCGCAAAGCGGGAACACAGCGTCTGATGAATAATCCATATCCATAGCCCCGCCCAACGCAACGCCATTGATGTATAGAGTTATATTTTTAAGGCCGAAATTCTCGAATTTAAAGGCACTCTTTTTATATTTTCCATTCACCGAAGCATGGTCCTGCATTCCGATTAATATCCTTTTAGGTAGAACTCCCAGGGCAATGTTTTCTATCTGTTTCGAGGCCAACCCAGCTGGCACCGTGTATAGGTTCATCTGTGCTCTGTTAATTGGGTATTTTACTGTGACATGTAGTAAGTTTTTCTTAATTTCTATTTGTTTAGGCGAACTTAATTTCACTCGCCGTATGCGGAGGGATGTCTCCATAATGTGAATCACAACGGATTTTGGACCCTCTTCTTGATCAGCTCCCAGATTTAAACAGATCTCAGGATTCGTGCGGGTGAGTTTTATTTTCATATCCAAACCATTCACAAGCAACTTCTCCTGGAATGTGAAATCTGTATGCAGGCGCCCAAAACACTCATATACCTTCTTTTAAGAATTTTAAAATTTGTCCTTTATACTACTTTCTTCTTTAACTTAATAATAGCCCTCGGCATTTGAAAAGGTATCCTTCGCTTCTTTGGAAAAGTTGAGGACATTTTCCAGATAGGCTCGTAGGTGATAGTACCCCGTTCCTGCTGATATGTTGACCTGATTTAAATATACATCACACTGGTTGAATATGGAGTGCAGAAAGTTTGTTTCAGGGTATACAGCATATTTGTCATCGCAGTTCGTTCCATCAGAATGGGCTATACGTAGTTTAGCGTACATGTGCACACAGCTTGGGTCAAAAAAGTAAGGGCTTCAACTGGGTATCACGAATTCTATTGGAGCATTCGGGGAACTGTGTTGAACGGGATAATTGTAATAAAGTCGCTGTGCTCAATAGAAGCTTGAGTTGGGGGCATGTCAAAGAGGGACAGCTCCGTTTTACAACATTGTGAACTACACGGATGGATGAAGCGTGCCATGACGAGTCAGAAATAGTACCACCTCTCTCGACAAGTAGTAAACAGTCTATGATTCATGAGATCAATGTCATTAGCTTAAATCAGTCAAAAAAATGGTCAACTATAGGTTTCATTCGCTTAGAAAACTTCTTTTTTTTATATCCTTTTACGTTTAACGCCACGTGCTGGTAATCCCTTCTTCCGAACAGACCCCCTTCTTCTTCCCACTAGCACGCATTTTTCTCTTTCCATCTTTGACGATTTCGTCCCGTATACGCTTTAAGTGGTTTTCTAGAGCTTCTTTAGGTTTAGCCCCAGCCAATATGTCTTCTGCCTTGTTAAGACCTGATTGTAGCGCTTTCCTCCCGAGGTATCTAGCTCCCTTCTTCAGCAAGAGGACAGCTGTACATTGTATGGTTGATTAAACGGATCCATGTCCACCACGACGCTGGTATCTCACACCTCGAAAGACTGTGAAAGGCTTTCTGTCCATTACTGTTTAGCTCCCATCACCGAATTGGAAATTTTTTTCCCTCAATCTTTCTTATATATATATTGAGATGTTGGTTATTAGATTAATCGCGACATTCACATAATGGGGCCTGTCATATGTAATACTCATGCTCTTCCCTCTATGGTTGGGAATGTGTGCAATGCGCAGCAGGTGTGCCTGGATATCCTCAGCAAACTGGTGCTCCGCTATATTGTTTTAAATATAGCACATGTCTGGGGGTGTATATTCATCACTCAATTTCTCCAATTTCATGATACATTACGCTAGGCAAGTCATGTTGTGCTTCGTGAAAGGTATCTGTTTGGAAGGCTGACCGATATCGCCACCCGGTTATAATTTTGAACAGCCCTTTGTCTTTAATATTTTTGTCAGCCTGTGATTTTATGGTCAGAGTATGTGCAGGGTTTTCTTTGTTTACGATTTCGTATACTAAATCATCCGTAAGATTTGAGTTTTTTAAACTTTCGTTTAAGTCTCTCACAACATCCTCAGCCGCACCATAGCGCACGGACCTAGTGTTACTACCGTACTGTAATACCGTGCATCCCCAATCCGGGCGATACGTATGGTTTCATCTCCAGTTACCCCGGCTTTTTCACACTCATTACATTCTCTAAGAACCGTAAAAACGGGTTCTTTATAATCAATATTTAAAAAGAGGGTGTCCAGCCGAATTTCACATATCCCCACCTCATACGAATCACGACCCATTTCAATGGGGCCATGGAGTTCTGTTACAAAGTTGGCCAGGATGTTGTTAGGATGTACAGAGAGGGACGAAGAAGACGGTAGTATGATGTACAAATGGTTAGGCGCCATGTTGCATAGTATTTAAGTTTCATTATTGCATCAGCTTTTATTTAGGTGTTGAAGCTTTCTGGGTACCCTAGCCATTTCACTAGGTACATTTTTCTCTTTCCTGAACCTTTGCTTCTTAAAATTTTTTCAATTTTAAACACATTTTTCCTAAATCAAATGTCACTTTCTGCAACTCCTCGAGGTAAAAACCTCCGGCGATTTCTTCCCCACTCAAATCTTCAACGTAATACATTAGCTCTCCTTTAGGTCTCATAGCCCTAACTTTAAAAATCTCATATGTCCAGCCTTGCTCAAATCCCTTCGCGAATTTATTTCCCGAACGCGACAGCCTTACATAATCATTGATTTTGAAACGCGCAGAGTGTGGTGGTATTCCATCTCTTCTCACATCAGACTCTGTGAGCGCATACCTCTTTCTAAAATCTCGTTAGGTGTTGTCCCAATTGTGCAATGGTGTGAGCGGTTGTATAATGAGGGCAATGATTCCAGAATGTCTATATATCTGTATGTGTTTTTATGTGTAAAATAGCGGTGCATGCGTTCCTTTATGGTACGTTGAACTCTTTCAGCTAAAGAGGCCTTATGTATAAAATTGGTAGTGTAGTAGCTGATATTAAACTCTGTCAACATGTTCTGAAAAGCTCGGCCTATAAATTCTTTCCCCATATCCCTACAAAAATACCAGGAACCCTGTTTTCTTTCAACATCAACGTTTTGGTGGCTTTAGCAACTGTTTCAGGTGATTTATTTTTCAGAGGAATTAGCCACAGATATCTAGAGAATACATCTATTATGAAGAGGATGTAGCGGTAACCATCATTATACACTGAATATCTTTGCATGTCTGTTAAATCTGCTTGCCAAATAGAGGCAAAAGATGTCGCTGTTGTCTTGGCTGTTTTAAACCGTTTTCTTACCGGCTCATGAAGTGTATAAGCGTCCTGCTCCCGCAAAAACCTCTCAACGTCTTTTTTCCCTACTCCATCATTGTAAACACTTCTGTACAGTGTATCTACGCCTCCGTAGAAGGCTGGGCTAGAAATGTCATAATAACGTCTTCTTAATATGTTAGCCATTTGCGTATTTTAGAGGCACGTGGGTAGGGTTGACCGTTGTTTAGCCTTTTCTTTCTCCTTTTCAGAGGTGCTACCGCTGGGGGTGATGGCGTTTTCAATTGTGGCACATGTGATTTATGTTCCAAGTCTCTTAATTCAGATTTCCTTAAATTTGCTTTCATCCTGATGATGAGGGCCTATCTCACTTTCTCACCAGATCATGGACGATGTTTACGATATTCGATCCCTGTACCTTTCCTCCTTCCACAATGATCTCACTCGTATCGGCCCACTGTATGTTGGGATCCTCATTCAATAGATTATAAAGACTTAAACCTTTATTACTCAATGCATGTGGCAGGGTGCTTTCTAATACATGCTCGCTATGTTGTGTGGCCGACCCGTTATTCATTGGTTGGTCAGTTCTATCGTCGGACACAGATCCTATGTAGCCATGCTCATCGTTAGCGGTGCTGAGCCTAATAACCACAGGGATCTCTGTCAGATTCTTATAATTTTCGTACTCGTGAAGAAATTTCTGCGGAGTTTCTTGGTATAAGATTCTCTTCTCACCAGGTGTTTTTTCACTGTTTAATAGGGCTAACAATTCGCTTTCCATTCTTTTAAGCCTGCTTTTACGGGGTTCTAGAACGGTGTCTGGACTCTTGGAACTTTGCAGTGAAGCATACACCTCGTGTGGAATCACTACCACTTTCTTCATTTTATTAATCTAGTCAGTAAAGGACCCAAAACTAAAAATAAGATAGGGGGGAATGACCCACCTCTTTGTACAATAATTCGTTTTTTCTTTAGGCGAGCCTTCCGATTGAGTTTCATTGATACATTGCAATTTATAACGTTAAGACAGATTTCACAGATGCATTTTAAAAAGTCGGAGTCGATATTTTTAGCAAACATCTGTTGCATTGCCCGGGGCAACTGACAATAGATTCTTATTAACTCATAGTATTTCTTTAGCCTCTTTGTCATTCTGGAATATACACCGTTTCAGGCTCGTTTGGAAAAATATTCGTTCTTAGAAGCACCCTAAACGTGTTTCGCGGATGAAGGACACAACGCAAATATCCATAACGCTGACTTGTAGCTTCTTTATAAAGTTCCAAAAACTCCTTACGCTGATTGGGGAACATTTGATTGACTAATACCCCAATTTGTGATACATCTCTACGTTGCGCGAATAAGACTAGATATTGTGTATTTAACGACACATCGCGCATGTATCTATTTTTGAAAAATAGATTCTGATTGATGAAGAACACGCTTATGTTAAGATGGTGGGAGAACACTGTAAATGTCTCGGCAAACGTTTTATCCATCTCCAACATGAGATCATCAATTACAATGACTGTATGTTCATTTCCCTTTAACGAATTAACGTCATATACATCTTTGTGGAATAAAATATCATCTTGGTACTCGTTGAACACTGATGGCTACGTCGAATAGCACCATATAACTTTATGCACAAATTTTTAGAACATCTCTCCCTTTTCGTTAATGATTTTAAGCATAAACACAGTTTTTACCACATCTAACATGTCACACTCCTAAGTGGGTCATTTACAAAATATAATAAAATTTTAAGTGATGATCCTTTATTCTAGTCTTGTTTTCCCCCATCATCGATATTACAGACGACCCCGATGACAGTGTAGTTATTGTCAGACTCCACCCCTGCTAACGCGCCCACACCAGCGATACCTGTAGCACCCGACAATTCAAAGCGGAGGCATTATGAAGAACCCTCCACGTCAGGTATAAAGCCGGTTTTTAGACCACCAGTAATAGAGCACCAACCCTCTACGTCTTACGGCACAACCCCCACAATAGTAACTCCCTCAAATAAAAATATACCCCCTTATTCCTGTTCAATTCCGGGTACATCCTCCACAGCAGCAGCAGCAGCAGCAGCAGCTTCTCGTGCTGTAGAGGATGGTATAACATTCGAGTTGCTGCACACCGCCACCCCGACCCCAGCACTGACTAGAAATCGGTATATAGTCAGGGTTGATCCTAGATCCATGTATAGCAATGGTGTTGAACACGGACTACGGCGCGCAGTTGAACGTATTGTGGAGTTTGCCCTTGAGAACCGCGACGAACGTGAAGTTAGGACGAGGCTGTCCTTCGAGTTTGGGTCAGATGACGGGGATGTAGATGATTTTTGGGTAGTAATACCATTCAGACGATTGGCAGCTGTAGATATAAAGTATATTTTGGACCGTATAATGCAGGCTTCCCAAAGTAGTACAGCCTTCAATATGGACAACTTCACGGTAAATATTGACCGTGTATTCCGTGTTGCGGGTCATAGTGCTACACCTTATACTCTTAACTTCAATTCTCAGGCTATTTACAGACGGCATATAAACGTCGATCGTGGGTGTGGCTTTGTAGCACTAGTCTTAGCTCATATGTTCACGGTACTAAATACATGAGTCAAAAACATTTGGTTGTCTACAGTTGTGCAGCGTGCCCGTAAACTAGCTGTAGACTGTAAACTTGAGTTTGACTGTGATATGGGTCCTGAAGAGCTGAGAAGGGTAGAGCAGGAAATGAATATTCGTACAGTTGTATTTGGATTGGATGAACGTCGTAGGACTGTGTATGTTTTTAAAAGCAGTGTGAGAGATCGTACAAGACCCTACTTACTTATTGTAGGGCTGTCAGGAGCAACGTATCTCCCAATCCGCAATATAAGGGACCTTTACGCGAGTCATGATAAAATTAAGGGGTGTCTCAAGTTTGCGGAAGATATAGTGAAACATTGTAAGGATTGCGACGTGGTATGTGCGCAATGTAAAAGTTCCAAATGCGAAAACCATGTGGTTGAAGCTGAGAAGAAGGACTGTGATGTAGGCAGACGCACATTTTTCAATAATAACTGTTTTGAGCTCCATAAGTAGGCTGACCATATTTCCTTGAGACAAAAACGGGACATTGGGATGGCAAAAAAGGGACGGGTTATGTAATATTCTGTATTCATGAAAAAGTAAGTTCATAAACATATTGAGCTTACAATTATTCTTCAGTGACAGAACCCATACAAATATTTAGGTAGACGTAGTACTGTCCCGTTCAAAACGGTACGTATGGTCAGCCTATCCATAAGTCAATTGGCACGTGCAGGAAAATGAGAATCTGTGAATGTGGTATGTTTCAAGCATAAATGTGACGAAATTCACTGTTCTACATGCCATGAGAAATATAAGGCAGTTGGAGTAAAGCATGTATGTTCTATGAAAGACGCTAATCCTAAAAATAGACTTTGTATAACTGTGTACTACGATATAGGAACATATACGAACGCTGAAACCAAAGAGGCCATTCCACAGCTACTTCAAGCGAGACTATCTGTGATGAGTGCATGGAGGTCGAGTCTGATGAGTATCACAAATGTGGTAAAAGGACAAACGTTTTTAAAACGATTGCACACGACAGTCCCGTGAAACTCTCTGTGTCCTATATTGTCAAGTTAGCGGACAAGTTAAAAAAAATGACTGCATATTCTTGCCCATAACTGGGCAAAATTGGACACACAGTTCCTTTATAAGGAGTTGCTTGAGCACGAGTCATCTGAGGTATTTACAGGTGATCCCCGGAAACAAACTTATACAGATACAAATAAGAGGTAATGTACAGTTTAAAGACACTTTATTATTCACACCTTGTAAATTAGCAAAGCTACCCAAGGTCATGGGCGTAGTCGCTGAAGTTTCGAAAGGATATTTCCCTTACACATTCCTCACTAGCGAAACTTTAAATTACGTAGGACTACCTTCACCCAAACATTACTTTAACTATGAATGTATGAGTACAGGTGAACGTGAAGATTTTGACCTCGACTACAGCAGTTTTAATGAATCTAATCCTTGCAATATAGTTGATGAATGTGAGCCTTATTGCGTGAATGATGTGCGCGTGCTTAGAGTATGTTTCCAGGCTTTTAGAAGGATGTACATAGACCGTTTCAAATGCGATCCGTTCTAAGTCACAGTCACGATTGCCTCATTGTGCTTTACGGTGTTCAAGAACAATTTCATGCATAAAGACACCTTAGCCGTCATTCACAGAAACAATCCCGCAGTTATGGGCACAAGGCTATTTGCTGGCTTATGCATATACAGCAGGAGACAGGTGTATACATAAAGCATGCCCGCAACACGGGGGAAGTACTCATTAATTAAGGTTAATGGTCGTGTTTTTTGGGTTGATGATCTAGTGAAAACCGTGTCACTGGTGAGAAGATTGTGTATTCCTTTAACGGTTGCTGGTGGCACGGATATCCACGGTAGATCTCCTGCCGACAGTCTTGCATGGACCCGCACCCGCGATCAGCTTATAGGCGCCCAGTTCACTCACAACGTCTTGTGAGAGCATGAGTATGATGCACGGATGGAAACAGATGGGTAGTACGTGAAGAAATAAACACGATCAAGCGTTCAATGGTGCTGGATCCTCTCAAATGCGGTGATAGTTTGTTCACAGGGTGTACAAATCCCTTCAAGCTATACTTTCCGCCTACGGAGGGCGTGTGAAACTCCATTACTACAACTTCTGTTCTTTATATCCCTACGTGATGAAGAACAATCCGTACCCCGTGGGTGCATCTGAGAAACTGGTGGGACCTGACCTGCCCACCATCGAGGTGTTCTCAACAAATTTGAATGGGTACTATTTCGGCCTTTCTTTCGTAGATGTGCTCTCCCCATGCGATTTATGGATGCTGATCTTACCCGTCGTTATGGATCACAAGCTCATGTTTCCCCTGTGCGTGAAGTGCGCAGAGGAGAACAATGGGGAATGTAATCATACAACCAACCAGCGTAAGATCAGAGGTGTATATACAAGTCCAGAGTTGGATCTAGCCGTTCGCCATGGCTGCAGAATATTGAAGATACATGAGGTGTGGAAGATTCAGAAGCTACCCAACCTTTTCACGCCATATATAAACGCTTTTTTGGAGGATAAGGTAGAAGCATCAGGGTATCCGCGAGGGGTTGATACCGAAGATCAAAAATCGGCTTATATTCAACGATGCCGTGACCGTGAAGGTATACAGCTTGACTGTTCCCAAATTGTAAAGAACCCAGGCAAGCGCTTTAGTGCAAAGTTGTGTCTAAACAGTTTTTGATGAAAATTTGCATAGAATACTGACAAGGGGAACGTTCGTTTGGCCCACAGTTATAGTGAAGTCTGGGATTATGCCAATGCTCCCGATAAAGAGGTCATGGAGATCGTGAATGTAGGTAATACTTACATAATAAAGTACATTACCGAATTGGCCACAGATACCTCACGGGTTACAAAGATACCTGTAGCCAGCTTCACCACGGCACACGCACGCACCAAACTTTGAGGTCTATTGCATTCTCTTGGACGGAGGGTTCTGTAAGCCTATACAGATAGTGTGATATTCACAGCGAGGGAGGGTGAATACATGCCGCCTAATGGTGAATTCCTCGGAGCGTTAACTGATGAAATCATGGATGAATATGGAGACATCGCATACGCCGACTCTTTTATCTCAACAGGACCAAAACCTATGGGGTACGGGTGAGGGTGGGGGAAGATATGAAATATATCGTGAAGGCTAAGGGTATCACGCTCAACCAGGTGAATCGGCGGGTCGCTAACTTTGAATCGTTGAAGGATCTAGGGTGCTTGGAAGATGAGGGCGACCAGCCACCCCAACTAACTATAGGTACCCACAATTTTCAGGCGCAGAAGCTGGGGGTCGTGAAGGAACTTAGGGGTACGAAGGTGTGCCATAACACCTATAGGAAACGTTACCAGGTGCCTGGTACCTATGATACCGTACCCTTTGGATACCATAATCTTTTTGATTGTATATATATATATATATATATATATATATATATATATATATATATATATATAACTGTAAAAATGAACAATGACTAATCCATATTCATTTTTACATAAGAAACCAAAATCGCCTAAGCTAGTTTTGGATAAAAATTTTATTTGTAGCTTCCTATTTTTGTTTGTGTCATAACCTTACGATCTCCCATTTCTATGGTTTAGTCGTATCCATTTTCCATTTTTCATTTTTGTTATAGAAGTTATTATAATTAATTATGATTGTGTTGCATCTCACCCTCGACCCTAGATTATGCATACACATTGCATGTAACAGGATTGGAACCCGTAGTTGTACTTCTTAGTCATTAATACCCACTCTTTGTCTCTAATTCGTTCTTGTAAGTCTTCCTAATAATGATTTGTACTATACGTACAAATTCAATAACTATGACGTCACATTTTCCCGTCATTAATTTCCCTTCATCATATCTCTAGTATTCAATGTATGAAAATTCTTTAACATCATAATAAAAACTGTACACTCTATAGAAGTCATTATTTATATGTTATGTAGTATAAATATTATTATTCAACCATATTCATCCATACCGTATGTGCCCATGTACTTTGTATTATATTTCTAAAATCTTAATTGTCTATTAATATGAAACACTGTAACAAAACAAAGTTATAGTAACTGTTTAATTATAATTAACTGTAATACTTTTAATTTAATATAATGTAATGTACTTTAATGAAACTGTACTTAATGATGTACTGTACTTAATTGATAATTATAATCATAGTTACAGTAGACCAAAATTACAATGTACTCAATGTCCGACCCGACATTATGTCGCCATAAGGAATGTAGAATCGGCAATACTGTTGTTATTTTTTTTTATTATTATTTTTCCGTTGGAATAAATTTTGATGTGCTTTCTACTTTGCCAAATAATTGATGACCTGTTGTTTTTTTAAATCTCATAATCATCTTTTTAGATTTAGCTTAATAATGAATCCTGAGTAACTTTTGCCATGTCATGTTTTGTATACATTCTTTCTTCGTTATAAAAGATGAAGTCATCTCTTACCTAAGCATATTTTAGTGTAAAGATGCATAGTTCAATTTCCACTTTTAGTTAACTTGGCAGATCATGATAACATCAGATCTGAAAATATGCAATTTAAGATAAAAATATGGCTTCGTCTTCAAATATCTTGTTTATTCGTTTAAACCTTAACACAGCTAAACGATTTACTTTATTTTCAAATATTGTGCAAAAATAATGCAGCCTCTTCAACATTTAATAATGATGATGTTAGTAGAATCGGGGTATATAAACCCCACCAATTTCTTCCATGTTTGTTCTGATTCCAACTACGAGGCTGAGCATTACCTGTAACAGTTTAGAAGTAAAACACAGTAAGAAAAAGTCTTTATCTTCTCCTTCGAGCCGTGCTCTCTTCAGAAAACTTAGTCATTAGAATCTCCCGATAAGTTACAAGAAGAATCGGGGAGAAACCCCAAAGAATTTAATAAGCCTCTCAGAATCCTCCGAGCCACTAAAGAAGAACTCGGAGAGTAGTATAGAAGAAACTACTGCAAGTAACAGATCCGTTGCTGCCTCCTAACCAGAACCCCCGTCGACTCCAAACCACCCCAGGGCCATAGACGGAGGGGTTAACATATATATAGTACATATATATATATATATATATATATATATATATATATATATATATATATGTCCATTTTACCGATATGTTTATTTTATTTATTACACGTATTTGTAAATATATACCTTGAATAATTCGATGATATGTTTATTAAATAAATCGTGTTTCAATTAGCGTTTCACTTTCTACTTTGTATGAGTGTGTATGTGTGTGTGTGTGTGTGTGTGTACAGGAGAAAGTTCTAAGCTCCGCCCTCTGTATGATCGATCAATGGTCACGTGAGTCCTGCTACTACCTGGGCATATCTCTAACCTGCGTGCTCAGTTGACCGCTGCAAGCCCTGGATCTCAGACATGTATTTGACGAATTCCAACATAGACTAAAAATAGTAATGGCTATCTTTAATATTGCGTATTCGACGTTTATGAAGTGGTATTCAGGAAAGTGGGAGGATATGGTGGATACTGAATGGCTCCCTATTCCACCCTCCTTTCATACTTTTAAGGCTGTATTGAATCGTGCGAAGCTTGAGGAACAAGACGTACAAATACTCTACGGGTATTCTGGCGAGAGTATTGCAGGATTTCGTGGTACGAGCGATGTATTAAACTATGTTGTAGGACTAAACTTTATAAAAGCTTACATATGCCGTGAAGTGGAAGAAACAACACGTACAGAAGAGAAGCAACGGTTATGGTCAGTGAGTCTTGTTGATGAGTGGTATGGCAACCGGTATTATGTCATGTTGCATCATACCGAGTACTCGTACCCTGCGGCTGAGACTGTAAATCTTGTCATAATGGAGAATCTGAAGTATTTTTACCACAACATTAATATATATCATGACGAGGTTTGTAGTAAGGTTGTGGCTAAAGGCCTGCGTGAGTTTTTAACAGAATTTAGAGACGAGTATCGTCTGCTAAGCCAAACGCAAAACTATGGTCATATGTTTCTCTCAAATAGTACGCCGGAGTGTGAATAAAATGTGTTTAGTTCGTGGAAATGAATGTTTGGTGCGCATTCTGGGGAGTGGGAGTGATAAAACATTAAAACCGGTTTGCTTCATGTATCGGAAAATTTCTCAAAACACCTACCCAGTATACTGAGATACAAGTATTCTCTTTCAAGTTGGAACAACACCGTACACGATTCATCAGTTTATGGTGTGACTCACTCCTCCCGTCGAGCCGATCCGTCCACCCGTGGCTCATAGTCATCTCAGAGCTTGAACCGACTGGACATGCACTTCTCGAATACGATGGAACTTCCTTTGAGCAGCATTATCAATGCCGTGTACGATGTGTCCGTTACGAAGTCATTGCGCGTGTTCAGGCGTAAAATCGGTGCCATTAATTATGTACTGGAAACGACTTGTAGAATAACAAACTCTGGTAAACGGAATGTTGTTTATTTAAGTGTTTAGGAGATGAATAGTCTTCGTGGTAGTTGAGGAGTGGAGTGAGGATCGTTATAAAATACCTGCAGGTGTAGGTAGAAGAAGAGAGCAAATTAGTGATACTCCCTCATATGCCATTGTTTGTACATTGTGTATAAATAACGATCAGCCATGCATTGATATACGATTGATGTGGATGAATGCTTCTGATAATAATGTTCTTATTCACACGCGAAACCGTTTCATCTTCGACAGGATGTTTGAAATCGTCGGTTTCCGCAAGCTGAAGCCTATATTAAACGCTCGTGTTAGGATATGCTTTATTTTGATACGGTTCTTTGACACGCATACACCGCTCTGCTCAACGGGCTTACCGAGTGTAGTACTGAACAAAGCGAGAATGGTCTAGAGCTGGATGCTAATTTAAAAGGTTTAGACTCTTTGAAATATCATGAACTTTGGTACAAAGCACTTGAGCGGTTCAGGGCTGAGCTCGCCTACACCGTTCACCCTGAAGAACTATTTCTTTATATAGTGAGTAGCTGGCGTTATGACTTAGAAGATCATTTCAACTGCCGCTCTGCATTGTGAAGATGAGTTCACGATTGTAAAGCTCGGATCGGTAAGAATAAACCCTCGATTGGGAAGGAGTGTTTATAAACTTGTATTTAATAATGATGTTGTGGCTAACGATGACCGCTTTGTGCGTGCTTTTGAATGTATTCTAGCTGTTTAAAGATAACTTGCCAACCGAATGTAAAGTGGGCACAAAAATAGTATTGAACGATATGAAGGCCATTTACATCGAGTATAGGTATCCCTATAACTTGAGCGGTGAAATAATTTTAAATCGTATTTATTGCGTAGTGCAAAGCAGCAATGATGTAATTCTAGACTCGATTACGTGCGACTTTAGTGTTTTAGTTAAGCGCAGTAGAACATAAAGTGTATGTATTTTGATGAAACTTTCATTTTCAATATATTTAATTATTTAATATAATTGTGTATATATAGATTTCTCCTGTACTATTATATTGATGCTTATACTCATCGTTTAAAACTGTATTTCTTATATTATTTTTTTATTTTATTTTATTATATATATTCCGTCGTTTGTATAGAATGAACGATTGTATATTTATTTTCTATATATTTCGTGAAATTAATTCCAATAATTCGTCTAAATAAACAGAATGATGTAATGGTATTTTATTTAATTCTTCTGGTTGTATATATAAACGATATTATTATTATATATATATATATATATATATATATATATATATATATATATATATATATATATGATGAATAAAACCACGAAGGAAAGGAAACACAAAATGGTGGTCAAGCGCTTTCGTCTAATGACATCCTCAGGAACACTGAAGTACATAAAAGGTTACAGCCTATATATATGTAGGTTACAGAAAGGAAAAAAAATAAAATAATAATATACACATACATATATATATATATATATATATATATATATATATATATATATATATATATATATATATACATACATACCCATACATACATATACATGCAATAAACGGAGAAGTAAAAATAAAAATTAAAAATTAAAGGATTATCAGAGGCATACAGATTTGTAAGGAAAAATATCGATTTTTAGCACAAGATCAAATGAATTATAAAAATACAAATTTATACTGGAAATCTGTCCGGGTTTTAACACTCTGCCTTATACGGTTAAGTTTCGATGTAGAAAAAAATAAAATGAAAATTAAAAGTTAATAAAGTAGCATACAAGTTTACCACAGATTTAGCGTTCTACCCTTCTTATCTAAATCTGTTTTGAAGGAATTCAAAACAACAGGATCGAGTTGAAAAAGACCTTTGCTTATGTTGAAGTTATTTGAAAGTTGGATAATGGCAGACTCAAGAATATTTCAATTAACAATGTTGCTAGAGTGGAATAAAACTGAAGCATTATTCCAATCAATACAGTGGGATAACTCTGACAAATGGACAAAAAGAGCACTGGACAACTGTCCTGTTCTAACGAAATATTGATGCTGTTTTATACGTGTGTGCAAATCCTTTCCCGTCTGACCTATGTAAAAGGAATCACATTGTTTACAACCAATTTTATAGATAATGCCTGAATTATTGGTAGGGCTATTTTTTACTAAGATATTTTTCACAATATTGTTATATGAAAATACTACATTAATATCCAAAAGTTTAAGTACATTAGCAATGCCTAAAAAGCCCGGGAAAAATGGAAGTACTAAATATTTTTTGACAAAGTACGAGTGTTATTATTGACACGATAGAAAGTTCGTTTTGCCTTGTTGAGACAAGATTCCATAAACGCAGATGGATAACACAGATCACTTCCAATACCGTTGATTTTTTCCAATTCGGCATCGATGTATTCCGGACTGGCGATCCTAAGGGCGCGGAGAAACATTGATGAAGAATGGTAGAACGCTAAATCTGTGGTAAACTTGTATGCTACTTTATTAACTTTTAATTTTCATTTTATTTTTTTATACATCGAAACTTAACCATATAATGCAGAGTGTTAAAACCCGGACAGATTTCCAGTATAAATTTGTATTTTTATAATTCATTTGATCTTGTGCTAAAAATCGATATTTTTCCTTACAAATCTGTATGCCTCAGATAATCCTTTAATTTTTAATTTTTATTTTTACTTCTCCGTTTATTGCATGTATATGTATGTATGGGTATATATATATATATATATATATATATATATATATATATATATTAGGGTGTCTCATTAATACATAGAAATTTTTTTTTTTCGATTTTCTCTTGCTCGCGAATGCTGCCCCGATTTCAATAGGCATAGAGGTTCTAAATATCGAAAAATGATGGGAATCGAACAGTATTTAGAGGTCACTCAAGTTTAACACTTTCTTGTAGCTATTTAGGAAAAAAAATGAAATTTCTATCATTCTCTTATTCTCTTTATTTCTGAACAAAAATGAAAATAAACGAAATGCACCTTTCATTAATTGAAATAAGCGTGTATAAATGGATTGTTTTCATCATCAATCTGTCCTACACTACTTGATTTTACTCTTCAAGCTCTCCTTCGTCTTGACGGGGATCAACTTCTGGTGAGCCCGAACCACCTTGATGACGAATTGCTTCTGCTTCTCATCACGCGAGATGGTGGAATTGAATCTTTTCATCAAAGCGATACCACGCTCGGCGGCGTCATTGACCACCTTCAGGGCTTTCACCCTCTTTTGCGCCGTGATCCAATCCTGGTCATTGATCCAATCCTCTGGATCTTTCATGGGGAAGGTGGGAGACTCAGATTCTGGAAGGATCGCGCGGAAGAAGACTTCTTTTGTTCTCCGGGTGACGAAGAGCTCGATGGATTGCTGTGGATTGAAGTTCTTCGGATCGATCCGCTTGAGTCCTTTCTTCGTGGCGGGGGATTGAAGTCGTTGGACCATCTTTAGCTTCGTGTCCTTTGGAATGCGGTCGTCAAAGAAACCAAGCCCCACGAGATCCTCTGAGAGGTACCACAGGTGCCTTTTCAAGGCCATGGATGCCGTGTGGCTGACTTCCTTGTCAGGGTAGGCCTCGAGCAGGCGAAGGAACTCTAGGTCGTTCAGTGGAGCTCGATTCGAGACCATTGCCTCATTCCACTGCTTCACGTACGCGAGGGAGCTGAACAAACACAGCCGCCGAAGTCCTCCTTCTTCCCTGGCTGTCAGGTCCAGTTGGTGACGGAACATGAAAATCTTGAGGGCATAGATGGCTTCGGCCATCCATCTGGCGTGGTGATAGGCCCCAGGCTGACGAAATCCCCCTGGACCTGACCGCCAAGAAAGCGGTAGGAAAGGATGAGGAGTTCACGGTAGTCTTCTCGGGGATGTGTGCCGTGGGAAAGCGTCTGCTGCAGGTATTTCTTCATGGAAGACGCTTGATTTGCCCAGTTGTCAGTTGTTGTGGGATTGCTTTCGTCACCGATGGACAAGAATGACCCTTTGTCAATGGAGGCCCACCGCTGTTGAAATCTTTTGAAGAGGAGAATGTCAGGGGAAGAGGACGGCCCCAGACATCGCACGAAGACATCCTTGAGTAAGATCTCCAAGACGTGGTGACGGCAAGCCAACCACAACATGGGACGGCCAAACTCCTGCTCAATGCGAACGCAAGCACCTTGGATCATCCCAGCGTTCACAGCAATCCGGTCAACCTCCTTCTTCTCCTTGGCGATATCTTCCAACAGTTTCCCATCCCAGTGCAAGACTAAAGGACCAGAAGCTTCGAACTTTCGGGTCAACTCTTCTCCCATCTCCTTTCGGATCTTGTTCCGTGTTCGATGAACAGTTGCTGGCGAGATTACCAGGTCATCCAGGTCATGACCCAAACTCTGAGCTGCTGCTGCAAAGGACGACGTTGCTTGTCTCACGGACATGTTGTCGCGATCCCAAGCAGCGATGAGATTCGGGTCCGTGAGGGCATTCATTCGCCTTTTCTTTTGAGTCTGGGCCTTGCTGGTGCTGGGCGCTTGGTACGTCTCGTCGTCATCATCCTCGTCTTCCGTGTTCATTTCAGTGCTGCTACCATCCACCTCCAAGATCGCTACCTCCATGAGCTGTGTCACCCCAGCATCCCATTTACTCTTCCTAGCCGTGGCTGCAAGATCCCTCTTCCGCTTCACAGCTTTCTTCTTCGCTGTCTTCTGGTCCACCCCCGCAAGACTTGACGACATCCTGTCTTCCCTCTGCGAGGTGAGAAAATCCTTGTCCTCCTGAGGGACCTTGGAGGAGGATAGCGCGGAGGAGTGAGCCACGTCAAACACGTCTTCCAAATCCGACTTGAACATCCCCTCCTTGTACCGGTAACCCTCTTGCGGCTTTGTCCTGTTCTTCTTGAGTGCGTCGTAGGTATCGATCAACTTCGCCAGCTTCTCCCTGCGTACTTCTTGGTGGTAGTTGGTATGTTGGCCTTCTCCCAGATGGGCCAGATGGTTTCCACCACCAGGCGAATGCTCTTCGATTTGGTCTTCCTTCCCTCTTGGTCTTGGTGGTGGTGGAAGTAAAGGAGCAGGCATTGCTCCTTCGATGGAAGTCGTGGACAAACAATCGCTGCAATTGGGGCCTTGTCCAGCAACCACAACTGGTTTCCTGCTCTAGTAACCATCACCTGCGAAAGAGAAGAAAATCTTGTATAAGTGAAACAGAAGTGGCGAACTTGAGTGACCCCTAAAAATCCTCCTACAGCTGTCAAATTTTGTGATAACAATCCTTTATGAAGGTGTAATACGGGCAAGCGTCGCCCCGACCCGAAATCCTCCATTCGTATATTTGAGACACCCTAATATATATATATATATATGTGTGTATATTATTTATATTATTATTTTTTTTTTTCCTTTCTGTAACCTATATATAGGCTGTAACCTTTTATGTACTTCAGTGTTCCTGAGGATGTCATTAGACGAAAGCGCTTGAGCACCATTTTGTGTTTCCTTTCCTTCGTAGTTTTATTCATCATAAATATTTTTCACGTGTTATTTTCGTGAAATAATTTTCATATATATATATATATATATATGTATATATATATATATTATATATATATATATATATATATATATATATATATATATATATATATATATATATATGTGTATAATATATATTATATATATATATATATATATATATATATATATATATATATATATATATCAAATGGCTGGTTACGCCGTCTAAACCGACTGGCTGCATAAGACTTCTAAACCAACTGTCAAGATTATCTGCTTTAATTAAATAAATAGCGCAATCTGGCAACTCAACAATAAAAATGTACACCTGTACAAGCCATTTACGCCTTCTAAGCCAGATTAAGCCTTCTAAGCCACTTGGCGGATTAGGACCTTATAAGACAGCGGGCGCTCAGATGAACTTTCATTATATGAATCTCAAACTTTGTTCTTCTTGAATTTGTGAATTTACCTTTTACTTCTACTACTTTTCTTTCACCACCTTTCTCTACAAAAAAAAAAAAAAAATGGTGTCAATAATCCAGCAGGGTTGAAGCACCTTAAACAGAAAAAACAACATTATGCGTCTGGCTCCGCTGGACGAAACAACTCTCCCTCCTTCTTAGGTTAAGGCTTAGGTTAGGGTTTCCCTTTGCGGGTGAGGACATCCCACCTCTCCCCCAAAGACTCTCCTCCTCCTCCTCCTTTTTCTCTCTCTTGGTTAAGGTTACCCCTTTGGGGGAGGTCATCCTCCCTTCTCCCCCCAAAGCTCTCCCCTTCATTGCAACTTGGGGATAACCCCTCTCCCTTTTCAACATCCCCCTCTCCCCTTCATTGCAACTTGGGGGATAACCTTCCACCTTTTCAACATCCCCCTCTCCCCTTTGCAACATCCCCTCCCCCTTTACAACAATGATAAAAATTTGCAGCATTGCATTGCACTTGTCCATTTTGCGCCCATGCTACTTATACGTACCTTGCAGTGGAAAATCGTGTGTGTGTATTTGCTCTGTATTAGCATTAAGTAAAAATCAGTCTGCCCATATATATATATATATATATATATATATATATATATATATATATTATATATTAATGATGTACTCATGTATCGGTATCGGCCTGTTTTACCGATGTTTCGGTATCGGTGAAATTTTGCCCGATACTACTGATACCACCGATACTTTGTAAAAATATTAAATTTTGATCCTTTAAATTCTCTAAACTCTGGCATTCTTGATAAGATTCAGATAAAGAAGGATGATTAGTAATTAACACATTGAAAAATAAAGCTGCTAGTCTCAATAATAGCTATGTTAGGATTCTCAAAGAAGGGGAAAATAGCTTAATTGAGGCACTATTTTGTTTGTTACTGGTACATATATTACTTATGCAGAAATACCTGAAGATTGAAAAAAGCAAATGTTGTACCCATTTACAAAAATGGGTAGTGAAAAGGTGGTAGGAAATTAGTTTAACATCATTGTTAATTTAATATCATTAGTAGGAAAGATACTAGAATTATAAAGAATAGTATTAAAGAGCATTTGGAAAGTTTTAAATCTTATTTCAAGTTTTCAACATGAATTTAGATCAGGAAGGTCTTGTTCATCTAATCTCTTAGACTTTTTAGAGTTTGTAACTGAACAGGTAGATAATGGAAATGATGTAGATTAGTGTACCGATGTATCGGTATCGGCAGTATCGGCCAAAGTATCGGCAAAATTCAAGTATCGGAATCGGTATCAGCCAAAATTTGGTATCGGTACATCACTAAGATATATATTAGGGCGGAGTGAAACCAGACAAAGTTTCTTTCCCTTTAGGCACACTGAAATTATATTGTGGTTTTAACTAGGAAACACAAAGAAAACTGAAATAGTATTCTAGAGTATCTTAAACTGCCCCATTTTTGCTAAATTATGAAATGGGTGTCGTAACTGGGTTTACGGTGGTTTACAACTCATTCTTGATTATGTTGTGGGGGAAACAAATATATATGACCCACACAAAACTTAAAAATATATCTTCTGCAAATAATTTTCAAGTTATTTAATGAATTTCTATTTACGTTTTCTTTTCTGGATTAATGATATTCTCGAATTTAGTATTTTGTTGCAAGGAATATAAATAAACAAGGAAAGAAAAATAACCAATTTTTTTAATTTGTTTTATTAAATACATATAGAGTATAGAAACACACAGCAAATGACTACACAAATGGTAACTGCAAAAAACAACCTTAACTACTCGAATAAAGAAGGCAAACTTTTAGCAAAATCCTTTCTGGTTTCTACGTCTGGTATCAGACTAGTGAACTCATTCTACAGTAACTCTGATAAAACCATCTCGTGCTTCAAACCCAAATACTGAACTTGAAGAGTCTGTCACTAATTTAATACAACGCTCTACATTCTGGGCATGATTGGAATAATTTGGAATGGTCATTGCGTTTTCTTTGATAGCTAAAATTTCTGCTTTTGTTAGCTTCATTGTAAGAGGTGGCTCACTTAGGGGTTAGTATTATTCAACTTAATTATTTCATCCCAGTCTTTTGCATTAAAATTAAGATTAGGAACTTTGAAATCTCTCAATTTTAAATTCTGACCAGTCTCATTTCGCATGCCCCCGATTTTGCTAACAGCTTTTTTACGTTTTTCCTTATAGTGGGCCGGCCAAAAATTGAAAAGTCCTCTAGAAAAAACTTAACGGCTTTTTTTGTTGATAGCAGGCACACCGCCTTAGATAAGTAGTATTGAGGATGCCAAACAAGATGTGGGTGGATGCCACTCTCAATTTTGGGTTTGAAGGTCCCATACAAGGTTACAAATGTAAAATTCTGAAAAATTCCGAATTTTTGCATTTCAGTGGTGGCTCTATGTAACAACGTGTTTAAAGGTGTGTCATTAGCACATAAAGCATATTTTTGTGATTTTATGGATAATAATTGAGTGTAATTATAACTCTGGATGTCTTTATTTCCATTAAAACTACATTTATCATGCTGGTTGAGGTCCTCATGTGCCTACTACTACCAATGTTCCCTCTAATTTTTTATAGTCCGTGTGCGCAAGAAATTTTCGTTGTGCATACATTTAGATTCATGGTGAAAAATTGTGCAAACATTTCTGAGTGCTATTATCTTCAAAATTAAATATATATAAATATTAAATACTTAATAAATATTATTTCCATAAGGTGATAGCTTGATCATTACGGTACTATTAAATGGATATTAAAAAACTGTTTACAATATTATATATTCTTAGAAAAGAAAACATTTTATCCATTCTAAAAATATGAATAAAATAATAGTAAAATAAAATTCAGCAAAATAAAGAAATAAAATAAAAATAACATTAATTGAAAATGACTATTTTAGTTATCATTTATCAAAACAATTTTTAGCATTTAGCAATTTAAAATAGACTATCAAGATTATACATGATTTTATTCATTCACAAAATAGGAATAAAATTAAAAAAAATATATTTTTTATGAATTATGAGATAATTACTATTCGTTTTTATGCAAAAATAAGAACGAGAAGGTTTATATTCAATGCGTTAATGTATAAAAGAAAAAAAATGCAAATACATAGAGTAAAAAAAATCCGTATTGCGTAATTGCGCGGACGTCGGCGAAGTCGGGCGGAAGGGGTTAATACTTAAAAGAGCGACTATAGAGTATTTTTTATGCAAATGGTCAGACCTTGTGTGACGGTATATTTTTGAAATTATTTCATTTACTGTTGTGACTCATGATACGCTTGAGCCTGTGCGCATTTTATTTTGCTGTGTGCGCGGGTTTCACAACGTGTGTGTGCGCGCACACGCGCACACCTTAGAGGGAACATTGACTACTACCATAGTACAAGTAATAGCATACTTGCACCCACAGATGTTGTGGAGAAACTGCTGACAGCTCAGGATCGAGGAAAGCAGCATGTAATCGGCTTCATGAGGGAGAGACTGATTGAACAGATAGTAGGCTTCCATGAAACGATGAAGAAACATCGGTCGAAAACCTTCGCTGATGTGTACAAAGCTACAGTTTCCACCAAGCAGAACATGCAGAAGACCATCAAAGCTGACAGAAAGCTACTACAGCGGCTCCTGAATGCCGTGACCGTAGGTCGCATGGTGGAGATGGTGAACGTCTTAAAGCATGAACTGTCCCCAGTCCCATTTAGTCTAGCGAAGGCAGGAGGAGAGATGAATTCGACATCGAAGTCTGAGCTGATGAACATCATGATGACTCAGCAGACCATAAGCTCAGAGGTTCCAACCTCTGATCTGAAGACCTGTGTGATGATAGATGGCCATGCTCTCACCCCAGCTCTTTGCAAGCCTGGCGACTGTCGGACATTCGGCGACTATGCTGAAGTATTCTTCAAGGCCGTGACGAGTTATTTCAATGAACACACAAGCGTTGATCATCTTTGATCGGTATGCAGGGGAAGGATCGATCAAAGCAGTTACCAGGACAAAGCGTGCAAGAAGAAACCGATTTGGAAAGCCATTGATGGCCCACAAGTTCCACTGCCTGAAGTGTGGAAAAACTTCATGACCCTGGATACAAACAAGGCTGACCTAGCTTTGTTTCTGTCTAACGTCATCACTGAGAAGGGCAGAGATCTTCAAGAAAGATGTCAGCTGGTGACAGGGGGTGGCTTCTCTGAAGCCACTGAAGTACGGTTGCATAGCAACCATGAAGAGGCGGACACCAGGCTCATCCTTCACTCATGTGATGCAGCGTCCCATGGCTATGAACGAATACTGGTAGTGTGCAGAGATACTGATGGAATGGTGCTGCTGATTCACTTCGTTTGCACCAAGGTCGCTGAAGTGTGGATGCTGTGCGGAACGGCCAAGAACCGAAAATGCTACCCCGTGCACGATGTATTCAAGAGTTTGTCGCCCCCAGTCAGGGACAACCTGGTCAGCTTCCACGCTTTGACCGGGTGTGACACAGTCTCGTCCTTCAGTGGCCATGGAAAAAAGAAGTGTTGGAAGGTGTTCAGTGACCACCCACTCCTGCTGCACGACATTGGTCGAGATGGGGATATCGCAGATGTTGAGAAGTTTGTGTGTCATTTGTATGGCACCCCAGAACAACACACAGTTGATGACGCCAGAGTTCACCTTTTGGGGAAGGCCAAGAAGACTGGAAATGCTCCCACCGACAAAGGATGCCCTGGAGCTCCACGCCAAGCGGGCAAACTATCAGGCCAAAATATGGCTCCAGGCTGACAAAGAGCAAGTAGATGTTGAAGATCCGGTGGACACTTCAGCCTGGATGTTGGAAGATGGGAGCCTCCTACCAGTGTGGACAAGACTTCCTCCAATCTTTGAAGCCTGCCTGGAGCTTGTTGCTTGTGGTTGCAAGAAAAAGTGCAAGACAGCTAGATGCAACTGCTTCAGGAAAAGGATGAAGTGTACGACAGCTTGTGGTTGTGACGACAGCTGTTGCTGTAACCCAGCTGGACAGTAGATCTATGTCTCTCTTCCGGGCTGAAATCGAGAAAAGTTGGAATGTGCTGAAAGGAACTAATAACTCTGTTCTTAAGTGATTGCAATCCACACAATTGTGACTGTCATTGCAGCATTTCGGTGCTGTTCATCAAGAAACGTGAACTTGTAGATGTTACTAGTGTGCAAACTGTATAGTTATGGGGCTATATTTACTGCTTTGTGATTTAGTTGTGATAATTCTGTTACTGTGAGTACTTAATTCATGCCATCAAACTTATTAGGCACTAATCATGTTAAAATAAATTGTTTTGACAAACAGACTTGCTCAATGTTTTTTTTCGCCAATTAAAATAAAAAATCACAAATTTTTAGCACAATTTCGGTCGTGATTAACTTGAATTTGACCTTGAGTTGGTAATTCGGATGGAATAAGCGTGTCATCATACTTCTTTATCACTAAGTGTGGCAAAATGAAACATTTGGTCAAACCAATTGGCTCAGAATATTTTTTTAAATGAAAATTAGAAAATATAATTTTTTGCACAGTTTGACCTCGAAAATGACCTTCAAAGCCAAAAGCGAGAGTGGCATCCACCTGCATTTTATTCCTCACCCACAGGTACATTGATTTAGCATGGGTGCCAGCTATTAACAAAAAACGCCGTTCAAAGTCGATTTTTTTTAATTTTGGCCGGTCCACTACTAGCTGTGTCACACAACATTGCCAGAAGAATATTTTCTGGGTGAGCAAAGTATGCATTTCGAGATATATACACAGTACTTCTTAACAATTTTTACTGATTCTCTAGGCAAATGCTTAACCCTATTAATAGCAGAAAACACATGCTTGAGCCATCTGTGCAATTAGGTCTACACTTGATGTCAAACCAATTAGGACCATAATTTGTCACAATGAAGTGTGCTATTGTGTAAAGATAAAGATTCTTTGTTGGTTTCACTGTTGAAACATAAAGCCTACAAACTCTGTTAGCAAGAGTTAATCATCTAGCATGACTAAGAGGACCTGGCTTTATATGAGCAAGGTGTTCTTCAACTGTAACATTTCTGATTGCTGAAATAATGCGGTATAAGTACTGCTGGTCTCCATTAAGATCATCAACAATGTGTTGTGGCAGATATAATAGTTCTTTATCACTAGTTAGAGGTTTGAATTGTACTACTGGATTGTTTTCACAAAACTGAATGTCTTTCTCAATAAGACCAACAAAGGTACTTGCCCCAGATGTTGTACCATCTAATGTTTCACAAATATGTCTTAGAGGTAATTCATTTGTATGAAGCATACAAATGAACAATTGAAGTGGCCTACCAAGTGCTTTCTCCATAACATGAATCACTCCTCCTTTATAACCAGTGTTGGTATTTGTGCTATCACAGCCTATTACAGCTATATCATTTTGTAGATGTCTCTCTTCAATAAATGATAATACTGAATTTGCTATGGTCTGCAGCCTTACTCGATGCTGGTGTTTGATGGATAGTATACTCTCCACCTAGTTCAGTAATCATTACATAGTGTTTTTCACTCTTCTTTTCACTGTACCACCTATTATTGACTTTCACTTTACTTAAAGTCTGATCTTTTTGACCATCGAAGTATATGGCAGTAATAGGATTCACTTTATCACTTTTCATTGTTTTTTAAAGTATTTCTCTTTCTCTCCGCACTTTACTTCTGTCTATTACGAGATGGTCATCTTCTTTTGTGACCATACCAACGTTTATCAAAGTTGCAGTTGCAATAGCAGCAGTAGTACGATCTGATACACCAAATCTATCTGCCTGCATTGCAAAATGCCGCAAAGACATTCTCATTTGGCTTCCAGTATTTTCAAAACCACAGTTTTCAGTTTCCATTACCTCATTGTCACTCTCTTCAACTGAAGAATTTTCTACTAAGCTCAAAGGTTGAACTTCAGTGGAACGATTGATGGTTTTCTTTTCTTTACTTACTTGTTTTGAGAGCTTCCTCTTGTATCTCTTTTGTAAAATTTGTGTGGCATGCACTTCTACACTACCTCTGTACATTTTACTATCACTCCTCTGATAAAACAGAAACTGTAATTCCTCTTGTATCTCTTTTGTAAAATTTGTGTGGCATGCACATCTACACTACCTCTGTACATTTTACGATCACTCCTCTGATAAAACAGAAACTGTAATTCCTCTTCTGGTACTTTTTTACCTCTCCGACATAAGCAGTCTTTGTGAATTTCTTCACAATCATCACTGCATCCTGTGTCTGTATGAGATTTTAAATTACATTTACAGGCACATATATCAAACAAATTACTGAAACTATTTATACATTAATTTTTTAGTTTCACTGATGCTTTTGATCTACTCAACGTTGCTCCTCTTTCTATGAATCTTACTACCTTTTGAAATACAGCTTTTTCCTGAACTGTGGGGATTGATGCTTGCTGCCAAAGTTTTAGTAGCTCTTGAGTTATTTGTCTGATGATTGGCTTATTAGCTGTATTTTCTCTTTCTTTGAGATAGAGAAAGTACCAAGCCACTTGTAAATTAGTTGGCAAAAGATTATGAAGCAACTTCTCAGGAGTTCCAAACATACAGTGTTGCTTAGAATACCTTGTGCTCACAAATTTTTTCCTTGCCGAATAGCATGGGGAACTTGAAAGCTAGATGCTGCTGCATGGAAAGCTGTTGGTGTAGAGTTGCTGCAAAATTGGATGTGAAGTGAAGAAGGATGTTGTTTCAGTTGTAGAGACACTGGTGTGTGTGATGCTGATTCCATCTCTGCTCTTCTATAGGTGAATAAGAACAAAAACTCAAATAAATTTCAATGAATTTTAATTGCTTAAGGGAAAACAACGAATATTTACTCAGTTTACTCAGTCAGTCAAATGTACATTGTAACAAGTGTAACAAAATATTTTTTATCTCATTTCTCAAAGCATGCTCACTAGCTTCTTACCTCTGGATTCTGTAGCTGGGGGAAAACTACTGCAGCTGGCTGTCAGGCGAACTGTGGTGCCTGAGGAATCAGAAGACACGATGCGTACAAGTATACAATACGACCTTGGCAGGAATACTTAAATCTGGGAATCACGCAGAATAATATATTAAAGTTATAAAAATTTAAAACTGTATTTCATAATGACATTAAAGGGGGGTTATTCGTATGATGTAAAATTAATTGATGTATGCTAGATGAGAACTCTATTTTTTGTGTTTCTTAAATTGTATTCATGCAAAAATGGGGCGGTTAGAGAAACCTGGCACAATTTGTGTCATCATATTCGTTTTTCTCAGCAAAAACTACGAGGGCCACTCAATATAAACCATGAACACACTTTTGAATTATCGCAGTTGCTGAATTATCGTATTCACACTTCCTTCACTAATTCCTAGCTCTAGTGATAGCTCCTTGTCTGTGACGCGCCGATTTGATCGAATGATGTTGTTTGTACGTTGCACAGTGAGAAAAGTCATAGGCCTAGGGTTTCTTTCCCGGGATCCCGGGATCTCGGCTGTTTTTATTGGATTTGAAAATCCCAGGAATTGGACAAATATCCCGGGAAATCCCGGAATTTTAAAATTACTTAATTTATTTTTTATTGATTTATTTGTTTTTTCTTTTGTTATTAGAAGGCTCTTGGGTAGAATTAAAGAAAACTGCATAATATTTACCACATTTTATTCTATCATACTTTTCTGCTTTCTTAAATGAACACCTACTAGCATTAGTAACTTAGAGCAATCTAAAAGTGGGCCCGTATGCCAAAAACTGGCCGAGGGAATGTCGCTAGCGCTGCGTATAATACAAAGACCCGAGTCTCAGTATATTATCTCGCGATCGCAGGCAACTCATCTTGCATGCAACTTCTTACTGACCCACAGACAGCGTTGCCAAACGTACGATAATGATCGCACAAATACGATAATTTTGACTTTCGTACGATGTTTTGAATTGAATATGATTTGTTTTCAATTGTGATATTGAGTTTCAATTTTACTACTTTTTTTTTACAAAGCTGGGCTACTTTTTGTCAAATACTTCTAGTAACTTTCTTGCAGTATTTCCAGAATTTTTTAGCCAAATTATATTAAATCTGCTGCTAAATTATGCTAAATCGCCTAAAATTATGCTAAACCTGTTTCCATTTTATGCTAAAAATATGCTAAATAATTATTTTCATTTTATGGGCTATTTTTAGAGAAGAAAATACATAAAAATGCTAATTTTCCTCATTTTAGTCAGTTTAGCTACTTTTATAATAAACTCTGAATCAAAAAAGAAGAAAAACTGGGTTTAAAAAATTGTGGAGAAAGATATAATTTTCAGTATTCTTTCTACAGCAAAAATAAAAAGGCATACTAATGTCACTCACTAAATCATCATAATACATGAAACCATTCTTATTTCCTGAGTACGCATGATAAATATTATGTTTAATAAATAATAAATAGCTACCACTGATTGGTAAACTCAATTCAAGTATTACAATGCAAAAGTGGTCATCTAGGCATAAGTAAGTGGTTATCCCAATTTTAAAAGGGTATTTTATCACTGAACAATAAAAAAAATTACCGTTCTCTTAAATATACAGGGTGTCCCATAAGTCCGGCATCATAGGAGAAATTCATATTTTTCTATTTCTACAAACCATAATTCATATTTTTCTCTTTCGACAGGCCATAATGTCTGTGAGCAAGGAAGAACGAATCCAGATAATTCTACTCATGGGAAATCGGAGTCAAAGAGAGGCCGCTGCTGAATTTAACAGACTGCATCCAGACCGCGAGCCAATAACACAGAGTTGTGTTAGCAGACTTGTTGCAAAGTTTAAGGAAACAGGATCCATAGAAGATAAACCACGCAGTGGACCTTCAAGGAGGTCCACTGACGATGATACAGCGACTGCTATCCTGGCTCATTTTAACAGAAGTCCCAATAAGTCTCTTCGGCGATTGTCCACCGAGACAGGAGTGTCGAAAAGTAGCATCCATCGCATTCTTCAGGCTCACAAATGGCATCTATATAAACTTCAGATCCTACAGAAATTAAGCGAAGATGATCCCGACCGGCGGATGGAATTTTGTGAATGGGCTACGGAACAATATGCTCGGGATGCCAATTTCCCGTCCACCATTCTGTTCAGTGACGAGGCTGTTTTTATGGAAATGGTGAGGTAAATCGACAGAATACCCGCTACTGGTCTCAAAACAACCCTCACTGGTATACCTCTTCAAAGGAACAAGGTGCATCTCGAGTGATGGTATGGTGTGGCATTTGGAAGGATCGCATCATAGGCCCCCTCTTTTTCGATGAACATGTCACTGGAGGCACCTTCCTACGTATGCTCAAGGAAGAAGCATTCCCCAGTGTCTTGAACGAAGAAGGAAATTTCCCAACATGGTTCCAGCAAGACGGCGCTCCTGCACATTACAGCACCCAAGTAAGGGAATACCTGTACTAACAATTCCCTGGTCATTGGATAGGACGTCGAGGGCCTGTGGAATGGCCAGCTAGAAGCCCGGATCTCACGCCACTAGATTTTTATCTCTGGGGCCACTTGAAAGCGCTGGTATACGCAGAGAAAATTAGGAGTATTGAACATTTGCGGCAGCGCATTATTGGGACATGTAACACCATTACTCCTGACATCATTCACCGTGTGCTTGCTGACTGGGTATCACGTCTGAATTTGTGTATTGAAAACAATGGTGGACATATTGAGCACGTTCTGTAAATAAAAGCTTTTGTTTTGCCTTTTTTTATTAGTTTTCCTATGATGCCGGACTTATGGGACACCCTGTACAACCATTTCCTGGATTTCCCGGGATCCCAGGAATTGGCTTCATTTTTTCGGGAATTCCCGGGATTTCCCGGGATGAAGAAAGCTGCATATAAGGAGAAACCCTAGTCACAGCCGATGCCGGGCGACCGCTGCGTGGCTCATCATCGAGGCTGGCTCTCCCTCTCTCCGATGATCTCACACGTTTAGACCAGCGTCCAACTGTGCTTCGATCAACAACAGCATATCCTTAAACTTTTTGTAGACGTTTGTGAATATTTCCAACTGTTTCCTTCTCTGCGGCTAAGAACTCGATAACAGCTCTCTGTTTACGACGCACATCACTGTCAGACGCCATTTTCGAAACTGCGTTAACCATCGGTTTTATACAAGGGCTTTTAAAAGCGGTTTTATACAAGGAGGGGAGGTTCAAACTGGAAAAAATCCGGTTATGTGAAGCACAGAAAGTTCAAACTTACGCCCCAAAAGACATTTCAGCCCCATAGCTTATTATTTAGCTAAGAAAAAAGGGTGGGGCAAAATATATTGAGTGCCCTTAGTACAATAAAAATATCAGTGCATTGTGCCACTGTAAATTATCATTTTCACTCCACCGTAATAGGCCTATATATATATATATATATATATATAAAATCATAGTATCTACAAAATGTTAATACATTCTTGATAGCAAATCATTAAATGCAACAAAATTGTAATATAATGAACATACTTGAAACATCACAATTAAAGAATAGTTCAGCAAAACAAACCTGCGTCTTAGCTCCCTATATAACTTAAGTGCTGAAAATTTTTGAGGGTGATCTTAAGTGACGAATTCCTGAGAACAGACGTCAGTAAAACGAGAAGAAATGGCTGAACATTCAAAGGATCAGAATACATGTGGAAATTGTTCTAAATTCGGAAAATTGAACAAAAACAAACTGTGCCTCAACAAATGGTCAATTGCATACTTTCGCAGCTGTGAAAGTGCGAAAGTACTGACCCGAAATGTATACTGTGCAGTGTGCAGTGCATTTACGCACTACGAATGCATTAATGTGGGAAGAAATGATAATAAGAAGGAAAAACGAGGCGAATTATAAACATTAGAGGTATTCAGAATTACGTGCAAGGAAGAAAAAGTGGTACAAACTGAACAGTGTTGAAAAAGAAAAAAGAACAGAGCAGTGATAAAAATTTAGGTTACAAATGAAATACATCACATTCACAAGTAGTAGAACAACAAGAAAACAATGAGAACACCGATAATAACAGATGTAGAAAAGGGAAAGATGAGAAAATTTTATCAGATGGATGACGAGAGGTGAGTGCAAAAGGAGTATCCAAAAAAGAGAAATACCTCAAGTATAAGATAACAATATCAGGCCTGTAAATAAGGATCAGTGACACTAAAGTAAATGAAGCTAAGGATAGAAAACTATACAATCACAAACAAATGTTACAACTCGATAACAATAAGAATGAAAATGAACTGATGATTATACAGCCACGAAGTAGGGAAGAAATGGTGCAAGAAGAAGAAAAGTGTATTTCACAAAACAAATAGAGATTATATTTAAATATTACACTGGTATGCATCAATTTTGCTGTCAAGGGTTTTGTAAGTGATTCTTATAGAGGTTTTCCTGCTGATTTCGAATCTGCAATCCGTTTTTCTCAATCAGCTCAGGTTATCCGGCTATGGCCTCATAAGTAAAATAGAATTTTTCGTGATTTTGTCGAAGCGGAATTGGAACAGTAACATCTATCATCACTTGTTTCACTTGTATAATATCTTTTTTTACTTTTCAGGCATATAGATAAAATATTTCATAATGAATAGAGCGTGTAAAAATGATCCCAATAGATTCTGCTACATATGTGGGACGGTTACCATGCCAAATAACCAGTCCCAAATCACTAAATTTGTGAAGACAATGTATAGAGCATACTTTGGAATTAAGCTAGGGGACCAGGACAAAAATTTCGCCCCTCATATGTGCTGCAAGACGTGCATTGAAAATTTGAGAAGATGGAGCAAAGGCAGAGCGAAATCTTTGCCTTTTGGAATTCCCATGATTTGGAGAGAAGGAAAGGATCACGTGACAGATTGCTATTTCTGCATGACAAACCTCCAAGGTGGGCTTATAAATTTATTTTTCTTAAATATTTTCAAATCGTCGTATGAAACTTGACATAATATTCACCATAATGTAATATTCACCATATATAGCATAATATTCACCATAATGGTAATCATACATTTACATATACATATTGTTATAGAAAATACATTTACACATACATATTGTTATACAAGTTACATTTACATATACAATGATTGTATATTTTCTTTCTTTTTCATTCATATTGTCCCCGAAGGGACAATATGAATGAAAAAGAAAGAAAATATACAGACTCCATCGACCTATTTCATATCTTACAGACCGCAGCCTTCCCTCACGAGCCGCCACTGTCTGAATGCTTCTTCTATTTCATATGCAAGTTTTATATCCATGTTTCTGTGTTTCTATTTTCAGGAGTTAACAAGAAGAATAAACACATTGTTGTATACCCTGACATTCCTTCTGCTATGAGACCTGTACCCCTTGGTCCTGGAATTCCAATACCCGACCCACCTCAAACCCTGGACTTCGATGATTCTGATGATGAATCAATGACCAATGCCAATGACCAGTCCCAGTCGTATATACCTCAAAATACCGCTTCAAATGAGCCGAGGCCTCTCAACCAGGCCAAATTTAATGATCTTACAGGGGTTTAGGACTTTCCAAATTAGCTGCCGAGATCTTGGGCTCACGACTTCGAGAGGACAACTTGCTGGCTCCGGGAACAACATTCTCCTGGTATAGGAAACGAGAGGAAGAATTCCGCAAGTTTTTTGCAGTGCACGAAAATACCTCTTCCTTAGTGTACTGCTGCAATGTTGAGGGGCTAATCGAATCCTTGGGCCTGCCATATAACGCATCAGAATGGAGGCTATTTATAGACTCGTCTAAACGAAGTTTGAAAGCAGTACTTCTCAACATTGGGAATAGGGTTGCATCAGTCCCTGTAGCACATTCCGTACAACTTACTGAGAGCTACGATAACATGAAAATTTTACTGGATGCTCTCGTATACGACCAACATAACTGGAGGATCTGTGGAGATTTGAAGGTAATACTAATATCATAAGTAAACTATTGCTATTGACTATGTTGTTTTTCCAAAGGTTATTTGAGAGCGTATAAGAACACTTAACTTCCCCACAGAAGTGATACAGTCCAATGCATAGATTTTTTTATCTGATAGAACAAATTCTCTAAATTCTTTAAATATTTTCATTTTTTTTCAGATTGTAGCATTTGTATTGGGAATGCAAGGGGGATACACGAAATACCCATGTTTCCTCTGCAAATGGGATAGCCGAGCGGATGAGAAGCACTATGCACAGCGTGAATGGGCATCCAGAGAGAATTTTGAACCTGGGTCGCATAATGTCGTTTCAGTGCCCCTTGTACCACCAACAAAAATTTTGCTCCCACCACTTCATATTAAGCTGGGCTTGATGAAAAATTTCATCAAATCAATGAATAAGGAGGGTTCAGCATTCGATATCTCGAGAGTAAATTTCCTCATATATCTGATGCTAAACTAAATGCTGGGGTTTTTGATGGTCCTCAAATTCGAACTTATTTATTCACACAATGTTTTCATTTTTCACGAGTGTTCTTATAATATTACTCGTATCTACAGTGTTTAAGCTAAAAAAATCAATAAATTTGGGGATAAAATTGGACTTATAATAAATGGCCAATAGAGAAAAAACCTGACCTGATTGAGGAAAACCAATGTCATTTTCGAATTCAGCATGGTCGAATTATATAATATGAGTTGAAAAAACCCTCACAGCAGACAAAAATATTTCATATGCATACCAGTGTTATAAGACAGAATTACGTAAATATGACCCTGGATTCATGTATTACATCCTTAGCCTTTTATCAACATGATGAAGACCGGAACTTGCCGATAGATAGGTAGCTGCTACTACTACCACCACCTTTCTATGTGCAGACATTCAGTCCGAGAGGGGAAATGTCTAAATATGAAATGTCAGTATTTCCACTTCAAAAGTACGCAAAGAAATAACGAAAAAAGGATCACTGAAGGGTACTTTTTTTCTTTTTTTTCTTTTTTTTTTTTTTGATGAAATGAAAGTCATAAAATAACAGGTATTGCATTTTACGAAAAAGACCTCAATCTTCAGATATACGGTATGTACCCCCATTAATAACTCTCACGGCAGTCCCAGGACGGAAAGGGGTACCGATACTATTAATACCCACTTGACCCTAACCTACGCAAGACCAGCTTGTTGATTCAGCGGGCCACACTGAATTTTCCATTTTACTTCTACAGTATGTTCCACCAGAAAGCGGCAGCTCCAGGGCAGACTCAAATTCCAGATGGAGAGAAACGGAGAGTGTCCCGGTTTCGACAGACGGCAAACTCATGGAAAGCTTAAAGATACTCTCCCTCGGTCCCAGCCCTAAATTAGAGAGTCAGAGTTAGCCCTTTGTCTGGGAAGAGAATGTACTGGACTTAATTTGGAGAAATAATAATGATGCGATAATAAATAAAAGTGTAATGCAAACGAATTTTTCTGACCATAACCAAATCTAAATATGATACAAATGAACCTAGATACCTAAAATTCATTCTAAAGAAAGAGGAGGCGTATTTGACGCATTAAATATGAATTCCAAGAAAATAGATTGGATAAATATAAACAGTTTTAACTCTTACACTGTAAATTTTTCTTCTCTCTTGGCTCGTCCGATAACTGCATTATCTCTACTGCCACCAGCATCAACTCGGAGCCTAGCTCTTCAGAATCCATCATGATGATGAATTTCAATCGGGCAAATTGGAAGGGAGTCCGGGAATTTTACTCGGTTTTCCTCTTGTTTTATCTCTTCACAGATGACCATTCTACCACTGCCGAACATACCAGCTAGTATGTCGAACATATTAGCTGGTTAAATTATTTCTGCGCATTTGCTATGTCAAACACAAAAAAGTGATTATAAAAAAATAGCAAACTGCAAAGATTATCTAAGCGCATAACTAATACAAACGCGAAAGAGATTGTTGAAAATTCTTAAGTAATTGTAATCATCCCGAAATTCCTCCACAAACAAGACAACAAATTTCTTAATTACTCAAACAAATAATAAGATATTTTGGTCATCTGTAAAACAATTTAACTCAAACTTTAATATAAAATTTAACTCAAACCTCTATACCAAATTTAATTCAACCTGTCTGCTTAGTTATTTCTAACTGTCGAGAGAAGGGAAACCTCCCATTCCACAATATTTGCCCCACAACTCTACACGATCATTAATACTCAGATCCTTGAACATCTTCAAAATATAAACATAACTACGACCAGTAGTATGATTTCCGACAGAGTCACTTTTCTGCTAACTTCTCTCTTTCCTAACGTATTTATTACACCAGACAGAAGATAAACACGTTGAAACCCACCCTATAGAACTCGCCACTTTAAAAGCATTTGACAGTTTGGTATCGTTCTCTCATTTTCAAGCTCCCTTAAAAGTGATGTATTCGAGATCACCATCGCCGAGACGGAGACCGTTTGCACGTTTGTTAGCACGTATGGCGTGTGTGGCACGAGCTATTACAAACGTTTCCAGCTTTTAGACAGAAGCATCGTTTGGTCAGACAGCTGGTTCAGCAGTTAGGTTAGGTTAGGTTAGGTGTGGTTAGGTAATTTTACCGATTACACGTAACAACTATTCCTCTCATCGAATGCACTTTTACAGAAAATTTTGTCTTTGGTTTGGTAATTTCATATGTATTTCGCTCCACATTTTATTTACTTTTCTTTCTGTTTGTTTCTCATTCTTTAATTAATTACTACATTTTCTCTGAGACGTATAAGACGTCAAATGTTGCGGTGTCACGATTAAACCAATTATTTTAATTTATTACTTCGTTTTGTACCTTCTTTCAATCTGGTATTGTTGGTGATATCCATTAAAATAAGTGAAAGACTGTAGTTGAAGTTTTTAGTAAAACTGTACGACAAACAAAACCTTTATTTTATTCCATTAATTTTAGATTGTTCATTACACGAGTTTCGCTGAAATGAAGAAGAAAAATAACCTGTATGAAACGGAATTGAGAGGAAAATTGCTACACAGAGAAGTGAAGAAAGGAGGAGGAGGATTCTTTAGGAAAGGTTTGTTCCCATTAAGATAGTGTTTTTTGTGACATCTTTGTACTATAAATGTACTAACTGTTCCTTGTATTTTCTGAGGTTTGAATATGACCAGGAAAAAAAGATGGAACTGAATCGTTTTTTATTAGCAGAATACACAAAATCCTTTTAAAAATAAGTTATTATCATTATTATTATTAGTATTAGAAATATTTTCGTTTTGTTTCATATTTTCCATATAGCATGCAAATTCTTTATATTTAGGGAGGGAAAAAATTCTGGTTCCTTCTGAGAATCTTTGGGAATCAATAAGGTTACGTCGTGGCCAACTCGTAACACTGCTTCTCATTTGATCAGCGAAGTTACTCCACGTTTCGTCTGTTCATTAGTTTGATGGCTTACTGTCTTCTTTCAAATGATGTATAGACCCGAAGTTTGTACCCAACTTTAAGCTGTAGGAATCCTCCGTGACATTACCTTTGCCGCTACGAAGGAGGATAAGCAATCGAAAACATTGTTTTGGGAAGTCATAATACTCCGGTCTCCTATTCAGAATTCCTACAATGACAGACAAAGTCGTTTTGGACTTCGATTCTTCAGCCTTTTCCGTTTCCTTCACATTCCACTCCATTCGACTGTTTTTTCAGTCTTTCCTTTTTTTTGTGCAGTTTCTGGGCGTTGTTATCTCATAAAGGGTTGAAACCTGCGGTGAGGCCTTCTGTCTTTTAAGTACTTCATTCTATTTTACTGCAGAGTGCACTTATAGATTTCACTGAGGTTCAGGCTCACAACTTTAATGACCTAGACAAATGATATAGTTAATAACTCCGTATGAATACCAGTAACTAAAAAATCTATGAATTTTATCCGCTGTATGCATAACAGAGTTATGCAATTGGACTGGGAGGTTTCCGTTTTCTGTATCCGCGACATTGTGGAAACTAAAACGAGCGCAGTAAATTTTATACGCTTCCAATCTACTCCAATTAATATGGAAGACTAGCATTACTAAAGGTAGATGATTCCTGAAACTTGAAAGGTAGCGAATGTTATAGAATGTTAGTGAAGGACACCGTTCAAAAAAATATTATTATGGCTAATAAAAACGTGCATTCCGATCATTCACTTTCATGAACATTTGGAAAATATACGTAGATTAAAATCAACCATCAGCCTCAACAAATTTGCATTTTGTACTTAAATATGTCCCTTCCAAAGAATCCAAACGCTGGTTTTATTATTGTCTAAATCCACTTGCAGATTTTGTACTGAGCTGGAACTGAGGTAGTGCAGATTAATCATTGATTATGGTGGTCCAGTTGCTCCATTCATCAAGCTCATGATTCGTCCTCACACGAATCTTGTTAATTGTTAGTGTCTTGTTTGTGGTTATTAATTTCATCTTGAAGTTAAATTACCTTGAAGTGGAATAAGACTAATCTTACGCTAATCTTAGTAAAGGTCATATGAATTCAATAGGTTGTGTTGATAATAACCTTGGTTATGCTTCCGCCCGAATTGTTCATTCTGACGAAGGTCAACTTGTTAAACCTACAGTTTAACGTGGAATCCGAACCACGCCCCACCAGCAGCCCAGCGTCTTAACCACTGGGCTACCCAGAGTACCCATTTATCTATCAACCAATTTTTTAATTGGTTGATAGAACAGCTGGTAGAACAGATGAACAGCTGGGTTTTGTTGCGCACCGCCTGCCATCACTGGGTCTCGATCCCGGGCCGATGGATTCGTAGAGAACGACGCTAACCACTACACAACTGAGGCGCAAAATATGAAAAACACGAATACCGTCCAGTTCATTTGTAATCACTCGTTTTATTTTTTTGCACATCTTGAAAATAGTGAAGTTATAAGCGATGTTTAGAGCTCCGGTGGTTACGTGGTTATGGTGTCGGACTCTGGGTAATGATCTGAATTCGCTCGAAGTTTCTAGCACCGGGTTGAGTTGAGCCGGCCTCTTTCCCTGTCAAACTTCGGGCTCAGGTGACCTTGGGGTACACTCAACCATAAAAAGTGGGGAAATGGGTCCCGGTTGTTGCTCGTTGTTTTTTGTTTATAAATGACGTTCCTGAAAGTAGCAGAAGCGATATGTTCCCCTTACTTTGTATGAGAAAAAGAACTCCAGGTCAAAAATATTAAATGGAAATCTACTTAAAATTCGCGATGAATTTTACATAATCGGTGATGACGTTAGGAGGATTATACATGAACGGTCTTCAAAGACCGTGAGGTTATCGGAAGATCGAGCAAATGGGGACGTAGATTGGAAAGAGCCTCGGTTCACCACCGACGGGGATTGTATCAGGGGCCGAACGTCTTTGGTATGTGAGTGAGAGCGGGAGTGAAATGGGTACCGTTCTGTTTTTTTTAATATTTTCTTCAAATCATTTACTTTTGATTTTTATTTTAATAACTTCTCTTATTTTCAGTTTACCCTTTAATCTGTGATACAGTTTTAAATGTCTAATAATTTATTTGTCGTTTGTAACTTTAGAAATCATGATTTTCATAGTGTCATGCTAAAAGTACCTTCGTGTCCTTTTCAGGGTTACCCTCATCACGTCATCACCCTGATCTTCGATGTTTTGTCAGTGTGACGTACTCATTGTAACAATTTTCCCTTCACTCCCCCCTTTAAAAAAGATTCTTTAAAACTCTTTTTCCCTTCAGTATGAATGAAGGTACAGATTATGCTTGTGAGGGGACATCAGTTACGGTAGGAATCGTCACTGTTACCTTTCTGCTAGGATAGTCCTCATATATGTATCGGTGTGTGTGTGTGTGTGTGTGTGTGTGTGTGTGTGTGTGTGTAATTAAATACTAAAAATATATTTAATTTTTGCAGGTGAAATTGGTGACTGGAAAAACAAATTTTCACCGGAGCAAACTGAAAAAGTGAATGCCTGGATAGCCAAAAATCTCCTTCAGTTTGGGGAAAATTTCAAGTACAAAATATAAAGAAAATCTATGAAAGTACAAAGCTGAAATTTAAAAGCTAAGAATAATTTATATGTATAAGGTGTCGCATAAGTCCGGTCTCAGAGGAAAATTTATTAAATTAAATTTACAAATGTAGTACATTAGAACTAAAACAAATGTTCAAATTGATGTCTTGCTTGGGACTTTTTTTTTGTTGCAATGGCTAATATGGAAGTAAGTTACACTTCCGTCTCCGCCTTCTCCCGAGGAGTGTAACTCACTTTCATATAAGCCATTGCGTGTTATTCTCCCTGCAACAAAAGAAAAGGTCCAAAAACAAGATATCAGTTTGAAAATTTGTTTTAGTTTTAATGTATTACTTTTGTAAATTTAATTTAAAACAAATTTTCCTGCGAGTCTGGAATTATGGGACATCATATATATATATATATATATATATATAAATATAAAAACAAGAGCTACGACTCTCACCATTTATTGGACAAACGTTTCGGTCCAGTCAGAGGCCATCTTCAGTGACTATATAAAAACATCAAAATTAAAGGGAAAAAAATCAATAATATAACTAAAGAAACCAAAGTAAAAAAAAAATTTTTTTTACAAAAAATAATGCAAATAAATATAAAGTTATAAAACCTAATACAATAAGCAAAATAATTTTTAAAAATCTCAAAACAAATTTCTGGATTATAAAACAATAAAAGTCAAACTATCAAAAATAAAATACCAGAATAAACTAAAATTTAAAAGGACTAACCTGGATGGTAGAAGTTGCAAATGACAACTGGTTGATTGATTGATTGTTTAAGTTTAATGGTGTACCAACCCAATGAGTTATTAACACCAGAACGGAGACAGTATATGCCGCGATGTTAAGAGTTAATCACAAGTGTTCAGGGTATAATAGATGGGGAAAAAAAGGACAGGAGAGTAAGAGACCCATCACCTCTTCAGCCACAGGGCCGACTCTGTGGCACTTGAAAAAGAGGGCCTCTAACTACATATACAGGGAAAGTGAAAAAAAAATAAAATAAAAAAAATAAAATAAATAAATACATATAATTAAATGAATGTATACAATTGGAACTCCATCAAAGAGCTGAGGACAGGATGAGAAAAGTATGGGCTGAGAATGGAACTTACTTCAAAGGGTAGAGTGAGATCTCGGCACACAGTCCGAAGACCCAAACGGGCAGCATTATATGCCGGCCACTCATGGAATACATGGGAGAGGGTAAGTGAGGCATGACAAGGGTGACTAAAAGCAGGAGGGCTATTGGTGAAAAAGTGCTGGTGCGTAAGGCGACAAGTACCAAGATGGAGCCTAGCGAGGATCACCTGTTCCCGTCGGGATAAATTAGGTGATGGCCAATGGAGAGGAATTGAAGGGGCTGCTGTAGAATAAGGGGCAGGAATTGAATTCCAAACCTCCTGTCACCAACTCTGGACATGAGGCTAGAGGAGGGCCTACGCTTCATGAAAAGACAGTTTCAGCCGTACTCGAGAGCCAAATATCGCTGTATTCCTGGTAGCAACGTCAGCAGCCTCATTTCGTTGGATACTCACATGGCTCGGTATCCAGAGGAACATTATAGAGATATGGGTGGGAAGCAAATGTAGCAACTGTAAAATTCGGTGGATGAGGAAATGTGGAGAAGAATTTCTCTCCAGGGCTTGCAGAGCGGAGAAGGAATCAGAGCTTATAACAAAGTTGTGATGATGCAGTATGTTGCGAGAAATGTACTGACCTGCTTGAAAAATGGCATAAAGTTCTGCCCTAAAAATGTCACAGGTAGAGGGCAGCTGCCAAGATGTGGTGACAGTGTCATTGACAAAGGCAGATGCTGTTTTTCCATCTAGAAATTTAGACCATCTGTGTAGATAAATTGGAAGGCTGGTAAGGACTCTATGAGGTCAAAGAAATGACTTTGTATGAGAGCAGAGGCTACCTAAGACTGAATACTTAAGGAGGTCATAATTCAAAAGGGAATGGAGTTATCAAATAGAGGGGGGACAGCCATTTTGAGATCAAGCGAATTAGAAGCAGACGATAAAGGAGTCATGGGGGCACGGGTAGTAGAATTGGCATCCAAGTTTGATACGATACAAGGCATTATTCGTGCACCAGAATTGCTAGTTGATTCAGTTGAGGATATTTTGGAGGAACTAAAACCTTGTGGTGTTTTGGCTATGAGACGACTTACATGAGGTAAGGACAGGATTCCTACGAGAGCCTTGGTACTTACTTTTGGTGGGAAGGTTCTCCCTACTAAGATCTATTGTGGCTACTTCAGTTATACTGTTAAACATTTCTTTCCGAGACCTCTGCGTTGCTTCAAGTGTCAACGATTTGGTCATGGCCGAGATGTCTGTCAGAATGAACCCCGCTGTCGGAAGTGGGGGGGGGGGGGGGTCTCACGCCTCTCCAGATTGTGAAGGTCCGCATGGTTGTGTAAACTGTCATGATCCCCATCCCGCCTTCTTCTCCACTTGCCCAGTTTACCTGAAGGAGCAGGCTATAGTGCAATACAAATGTTTGAATAATGTCTCTTTCTCATAGGCGAGACGCCATTGTTCAATCTTGGATAGGTCATTTTTCCAGGTAGCCAGGACAGACCCACCTCATCTCCCTTCAGCTCCAGTTTCTTCTGCACCTCCTACAATTCCATCTCCCCATCCATTTACTGTCAGAGACACTTCTTCGCTTCCATACTGTCATTTGCCCTCCTTGCCCCCTCCTGGCCTATCTCCCTCTTCCGAATCTGCCTCTCAGCCTCCTCATTCTAAAAGCCTTCGGGCTGTCAGTGGTCTCACCAGCTCCCAGTATTGGCAGCTGGTGAAGGATGTTCGTGACCTTATGTCCAGGAATAAATCTCCTCAACAAATTGTTAACAGACTTGCCTCTTATGCTAAGACAAATAATCTTGTTCTGAATAAAAACTTACTTCCGCCCCGCCGAGGAGATGTCTCCTCTTCACCCCTTAATTTTCATGTTTATACAGTGGAATGTCAAGAGCCTTCGTGCACGACTACCCCAGTTGCAGAACTTAATTAGCACGTATTCTCCTGCGTTAATTGCCTTACAGGAAACTCGCCTATCCCAACCATTCTCCCTTATCTCGAACACTACACTTTCTATAGAAAAGATAGGAACGCCCATGGGGGGGGGGGGTTGCTTTACTGTTTCGTGCCCTTCTTCCTGGCACTTCCCTCCCATTACATACCCGATTCGAAGCAGTTGCAGCACAGGTTCCACTCTTTGGTAGAGCGACTACAGTCTGTTCTTTGTACATGCCCCCCCGGCTTTTCTCTTACCTTACAGTTGCTTCATGATCTTGTACAGCAACTGCCAACTCCCTTCATCTTATTATAGGACTTCATTGCCCATTACTCTTGTTGGGGCTCCTCCTTTTGCGACGAGAGAGAGGTCCCCCTTGCTGACTTCTTTTTGGACAACTCCTTATTTTTGTTTAATTTGCTCACCCCCACTTGCCTCTCTGATGCTACAGGGACTTTCTCCTCCATTGATCTGACCATTTGTAGTCAAGAACTGGCCCACCAGTTCGAGTGGTCCGTATCCTCTGACCTTTGTTCATAGTGACCATTTCCCTATCTTTCTGCAGTCTACATCCTCCCTTCCTCCCATTGAACGACGTTTCCGCTTCAATCTGAAAAAAGTTGACTGGAGCGCTTATGCCCGTTTAGCCAATTTGCCTCCTTCCTCTCATGATGCCGATCTGGATTGTACAGCCATTTCTACCTCCATACTCACAGCCGCCTCTGCCTTTGTTCCACTGAAGTCAACTACCGTTAATCCTAAGTATAATGCAGCATGGTGGACTGCTGAATGTGAAGCTGCTGTTTTGTCACGTAAAAGGGCCCTCCGTAGCTTTCGAAAGAACCCAATTCTACGTCTCTTTATCAACTACAAACATGCTCGAGCACTTGCTCGAGGCATTGTAAAATTAGCAAAGAGAACCTCTTGGAGGAACTATGTTAAGAACATCTCCTTTGGTGCACCCTCGTCTGCAGTCTGGAGAAAAATCCGGGCCTTTCAAGGCTCCTCCTCTCTGCTGCCACGTAAGTCTTAGTTATAGATAGCATTCCATACTCTGACCCGGCAGTGGTCTGCAACATGCTCATCTTGCACTCTGATAATGGGGAAGTTTATAACACTCTTTTCACTCTGCCTGAGTTGTTAGACTCTCTACATCATTCTGGCTCTTTCTCCCCTGGACAGGATGGTATCCATTATTCCTTTTTGCAACACCTGAGTTCTTCTGGTAAGCTTCAGCTTTATGCTTCTATAACTCGCTTTGGCTTATTGATTCCTTCCTTACTCAGTGGAAGTCAGTTCTGATTCTCCCCTTTCTCAAGCCTGGAAAGCTTCCGACTGATGTTCAGTCATACTGCCCTATTGCTCTCACCAGCTGCCTATACAAAGTCTTTGAGAGGATGGTCAACAGGAGGCTTCTTCTTTACCTGGAGGATAGCTCTCTTTTAGATCTCCATCAGAGTGGTTTCCGCAGGGTTTTTTCCCTTATGAAGTACTTACCCGTCTCGAATGTGGTGTACGGGAGACTGCCTTATGGGGCGAATACCTTGTGGATGTGTTTCTTGATATCTCCAAGGCATTTGACTCAATCTGGCAGCATGATATTCTGCTTAAATTACACAATCTGGGACTGCGTGGCCATTTAGCTAACTTTATTGCCAACTTCTTGCTGCACAGACGTATATCAGTATATTCTAATAACCACCTCTCAGAGACTTTTGAGATTGAGACAGGGGTTCCTCAAGGCGCTGTACTTAGTCTCACACTCTTTCTGATTATGATCAACGACATCTTCGCTGCACCCCCTTCTCTCTCATATTCCATGTATACTGATGAGTGTGCCTTTTGGGTACCTTCATGTGACCTCCATTAGGCCTTAAAATATGATCAGGACATGCTAGACGCTTTAATTGACTGGTCTCATGACTGGAGATTGAACTTTTCTGTTGCAAAAACGAAGTATATGGTCTTCACCAAATGCCCTATTCTTGACCATCGTCCACTACACTTAGACTCCTTTCCCTTTGCTCGAGTAACTGAATATAGATTTTTAGGGATGGTTTTCGATCAAAGTCTGACCTGGAAGTCCCACATTGACTCCTCCATCAAAAATCGGTATACCAAGCCTCTTTCTATCCTGGGATATCTCTCGAATACGACGTGGGGATCCTGCAGGGATATCCTACTTCAGCTGCACAAAATTCTGGCTCGATCAAGAATTGGCTATGGAAGTTTCCTATATTCCCCTGCTGCTTCTTGTCATCTCTTTAAATTAGATAGACTCCAGTATCGAGGCATTCGACTTGCTGTGGGCACACTGGGTGGACCTCCTGGAAACAGAGGCTCTTATCATACCTTTACAATTTGGCCGTTTATTGTTGGGTCTTCGTTATCTCCTTCGCACCTTCAGCATAGCTCATCACCCTGTCTGCCGGTTGTACCTGGATTTTTACTTGTTCCAATTTTATCTGCAACGCCCCCATCTTTTGCCCTTCATTGCTGCTGTTCAAAAGATTTTCTCTGCTTTTAACATTTCTGCTCATGACCTACACTCCAGCGGGCTGTCCCCCCTCTACTTGATAACTCCATTCCCTTTCATTTATGACCTCCTTAAGTATTCAAAGTCTCAGGTAGTCTTTGCTGTTATACAAAGTCATTTCTTTGACCTCATAGAGTCCTTACCAGCCTCCCAATTTATCTACACAGATGGTTCTAAACTTCTAAATGGCCAACAACAACTGCCTTTGTCATTGACACTGTCACCACATCTTGGCAGCTGCCCTCTACCTGTGACATTTTTAGGGCAGAACTTTATGCCATTTTTCAAGCAGGTCAGTACATTTCTCGCAACATACTGCTCTGATTCCTTCTCCGCTCTGCAAGCCCTGGAAAGAAATTCTTCTCCACATTTCCTCATCCACCGAATTTTACAGTTGCTACATTTGCTTCCCACCCATATCTCTATAATGTTCCTCTGGATACCGAGCCATGTGGGTATCCAACGAAATGAGGCTGCTGACGTTGCTACCAGGAATACAGCGATATTTGGCTCTCGAGTACGGCTGAAACTGTCTTTTCATGAAGCACAGGTCCTCCTCTAGCCTCAAGTTCAGAGTTGGTGGCAGGAGGTTTGGAATTCACTTCCTGCCCCTTTTTCTACAGCAGCCCCTTCAATTCCTCTCCATTGGCCATCACCTAATTTATCCCGACGGGAACAGGTGATCCTCGCTAGGCTCCATCTTGGTACTTGTCGCCTTACGCACCAGCACTTTTTCACCAATAGCCCTCCTGCTTTTAGCCACTCTTGTCATGCCTCACTTACCGTCTCCCATGTATTCCTTGAGTGGCCGGCATATAATGCTGCCCGTTTGGGTCTTCGGAATGTGTGCCGAGATCCCACTCTACCCTTTCAACTAAGTTCCATTCTCAGCCCATACTTTTCTCCTCATCCTGTACTCAGCTTTTTGATGGAGTTCCAATTGTATGCATTCATTTATTTTATTTATTTATTTATTTATTTATTTTCATTTTTTTTACTTTCCCCTTATATGTAACTGGAGGCCCTCTTTTCAAGCACCACAGAGTCGACCCTGTGGCTGAAGAGGTGATGGGCCTCTTACTTTCCTGTCCTTTTTTTCCCCCATCTATTATGCCCTGAACACTTGTAATTACCTCTTAACCTCACAGCATATACTGTCACCGTTCTGGTGTTAATAACCCATTGGGTTGGTGCACCATTAAACTTAATCAATCAATCAATCAACCAGTTGTCATTTGCAACTTCTACCATCCAGGTTAGTCCCTTTAAATTTTAGTTTATTCTCTGGTGTTTTATTTTTAATAGTTTTTACTTTTATTGTTTTATAATCCAAAAATTTTTTTAAGCTATTTTTTTTTAACTATTTTGCTTATTGTTTTGGGTTTTATAACTAGGTATATTTATCTTACATTATTTTCTGTAAAAAAAAAAATTACTTTTGTTTCTTTAGTTATATTAGCTATTTTTTTTCTCTCTAATTTTGATGTTTTTATTTAGTCACTGGAGATGGCCTCTGACTGGACCGAAACGTTTGGCTAATAAATGTTGGGAGTCGTGTCTCTTGTCTTTATATTCCTGTTGAGGATAACATTCCCGAAGAACAATTCTATCGTAACTATCAGTGGTGGGCACCGTTAACCAAAAAGTTAACTTCGTTAACCGCTAATCCGTTAACCAAAAAGTTAACTTCGTTAACCGTTAATCCGTTAATTTAATTTTCCCTCTTCTTCACGATTATTTTTAAATATTCACTAGCACAAACATGTTGCGCAAGAGACAGACTGCAAATGAAACGAATGTAGTTATTTGTTGTAATTGTTACATATATATTATTGAAAGTGCCTTAAAATGCTCGTGATATTTCTTGAAAGAAGTTGAAACATTCAACTCAAATGGCAAATCTTTCCGCCTGATTTTACAGTCGACCATGTTTTGCTCAAACCAATGCCATAAATAACTACCATATTTGGTAAGACACAAATTGTGGCGACGGAAACAAATATATCGCCTGATTTTGCACTGCGGAAATGGAAATTCGTTCATCACTATTAACAGTGGCGGATTAATTGCGCACCTGCTCAGCACTGAAAATAATAGAAACTTTTAAACGTTTAATTATTAATTTTTTGGGTTAACGGACTTGAGTTAACGGAAGTTAAATGTAACGGAAGTTAATTAGTCCGATAATGATTTTGAAAGTTAACTTAAAAGTTAAATCGTTAACGAAAAAGTTAACTTCGTTAATTAACGATTAACGGATTAACGGTTTGTGCCCAGCTTTGGTAACTATATATATATATATATATATATATAGGCCCGGATTTAGGGGGGGGAGCAGGGGCACGCTCAAGACCTACATGAGATCGACAAACGACAGCAAAAATTTAATTTCTGTGTAAATAATTAATTTTTGCTGTAAATTTATGTAAATATTTATTTATATATTTTTAAAGCTGTAATTGCGACGCGTAAACAGCTGTGAATAATATTTGCTTGTATACTTATGTATTAAATTTGCACATATTTTGCTGTTTGTAATTGATTTGGTAGATATGGTGGATTTTATAATTCCTAATTGTGTGCAAGTATTCACACATTTTTTAACGCGACATTCTTAGAGATGTACGTATCTGCAAAGTACTGTACCTGTATGTGAATGTACCTTGCACTTGTTTGGTGTGATTTAGTTCTCGCTTCTAGGTATACAGTATGTAACAATGTGCTGTATTTCATACGTTTGTCAACAGTGTATGAGTTCCCTTCAGTATGGAAGATTAAAGAATAGGTATACTTTTTTTGTCATTGGCTTATTAATCTTTGAAATAGATTTGCTTGGCCACCCCTGTAATATAAATTCTGGATCCAGGCCTGTATATATATCTTAAGATCCACTGGTTTACTGTTGTACCAACGTAATAAAATGTTTGGGAACCGTAATTAGTTATTTTTGACCCCTTAAATATTTTAATGAAAATAAATTACAAAAATTACTTTTAATGGAATGTTTGACGAATTTATTTAAAATTAAATTTGTCCGTGGGGGATTTGGAACCCTCGACTTTCTTTTTTGGGAGCGATAACAGCGAGTCCCTTTCACCATTTCACTACAGGGTGTCCCAGAATTAACTATCTACTTCAATGAAATCGGACAAATTTTTTAAAAACACACTTTTATTTATGTTTATCATGTTTAATGTGTTAAAAATGTATAAATTTCTAAATTTTTTCATAATTTTATTTTCATAATTTTTTCATAGTTTTTCATAGTTTTATTTTCATTCTCTTTCAGAACCCTATTAATAATGAATACACAAGAACGCATCTTTGTTGTAACATCCCGTATCAAAGCCTTTTTCATCAGTGTCGAACGCAAGATTCTATGAACTGTTGTCTTGGATATGTTGAGTCTTCGACCGGCCTCCCTAACCGAAGTTGTTGGTTCATCCTCAAACAGTTGTCGTACCTGTTCGGTACTGTTACGTGCTGTCCTTGGGCGTCCTCTTCCCACCTCGTCGTGTACGGATCCAGCTCTTTTAAATTTGTTCACAAGTTCACGAATCGCTTTGTCTGTAGGACCGGTTCTGTGGAATCTTCTTGTAAATTTTTCTCTGATTTCATTACATTGCATTCCTTTGATACGGGATGTTACAACAAAGATGCGTTCTTGTGTATTCATTATTAATAGGGTTCTGAAAGAGAATGAAAATAAAACTATGAAAAAATTATGAAAATAAAATTATGAAAAAAATTTAGAAATTTATACATTTTTAACACATTAAACATGATAAACATAAATAAAAGTGTTTTTAAAAAATTTGTCCGATTTCATTGAAATAGATAGTTAATTCTGGGACACCCTGTATTTTTGAAACTGTATCAATTAAAAATGACATACGTGCTTTTCAAACGCAAATGAATTTACGGGCGAACGAAACCTTTATTGTAACTTATAAATTACTACTAATTTTTCGTCTTTGTCTTGTCCGCAACTGCACGAGTTTAACTTGGAGGATGCTGATGCAGTAGTTGTTTTAGATTGGGTTAGCAGGACTGAGCTACGAAATTATTTTGATCATTTAATAATCATAAGTGCAGAATTATGATAATTTCTTTTTTATTAATAAATCTTAGGTTCCTCCGTCAGCCACTCTTAAAGTGGATTTAATTTATAACAGAAGCTATTTCTATACTATGAACCTTGATATTACTTCTTGAACTTCACCAGGCATGACCTAATAATTTAGATGGTGAGTCTACTTCTCATGACTTATGAAATTATAATTATGTGAGTCAAGAACAGCTCAGGAAAGATTGGCTTGTTGACGCTTTTATCCTAATTTCACAAATTTTAAAAATTAGTGCATTTGGTGTATCTCCTATTCACAATAATTATAAAGATGAGTAAATCGAAATTTTCTTAGTGGTTCTCGTAGCATAATGTTCATATCAGTATCCGGACTCATTTTCAGCAATGATCCAAGTTACTCTATAAATATTTTGAAAGTTCCTATTTTGGCCGTCGTGGCCAATGCCGTAACGCCTCTTCGGGTCAATCAGCGAAACTAAATGTCAGTGAGTGAAGGTGGTAGTCAAATCAGGGGACCGTCCCCTGCGTTTCGATGATGTAGCAACCAGACATGTTATGATTCCACCACAAATGGAATCGATTACGATTACCTAGCAAGTCCATGATTACGATTACGATTCCTTCCAAATTTAATGGAATCGATTACGATTACGATTACATTAAAAATTTTAATCATGATTCCTACGATTCCAAATTAGATAAACAGAAGACAACACATAATCATTGTCATGAAAGGTTGAGTAGTATGGCTGCAAAAATGTGGCGTGCAATTCAATTGCATGCAACAGTGCAACACGCACTATGACTTTGCAACAGTGTATACAACATTTATAACATTGTTGAAAAAGAGGCGCAGAGCCCTATAAGTGGGGGTAAGGGGGTTCCAAACCTTAAAATAAAGGAAATAGAGCCTATTGCAACATTTGCAATGATTTGCAGCGTTGCTGGAAAAGATGCGCAGGGGCTAGGGAAGGGTGGTAGGGGAGCTAAGAGGTGCCAAACCTTAAAATTAAGCGAATACAGATATATGAATTGTATGTTTGCATACTTCTTACTGCTGGAGCATCTTGGAGCATCTTGGAGCATAATGGAACCATCCCAAGCCATCCTGGATGGCTTTGAATCACAGCCAGTTGGCTTAGATACCCAGCCAGGCCCTCGGGACACAGCTAGTCGGTACATCTAGTCGTGTTAGTTTGGAGACTATATATATATTTATATATATATATTGCGTAACTAGAGCGTCACCTCCTCTCACAAGTTCTTGAAGTAAACGGCCGGCTCCCCGCTCCTCCTGACAGGCTTTTGAATATAGTCAGGGGGTTGTTCGCTTGGGTGGATTTTGTCTTAACACGCACACAGCCATATCACCATATCGCGCACACACACACACACACACACACACACACCTATATATATATATATATATATATATATATATACACACAGTTATTCCTTTTGAATGTTTTATTTTATATTTTATTTTTTTATTTTTCTGGCTTGAAAGGCTTTTGTCTGAACTCTCACACACACACACACACACACACACACACACACACACACATATATATATATATATATATATATATATGCATCAGACATAAAATGCAAATAATAATTGCTTAATATATCAAATTAGAATATAAAATTAGAGGTTATAGACATTTTGCTAAAGACAGAATAGGTAGGCGAGGAGGTGTTGTACATCAAAGATCATATTGCGAACGCTACAGAATTAAAGCACAGAATTCCAGAACCGATAGACTCGACTATAGCAGAACTTAAATTGAGCGATTCAAACTTCTTGTTGCCGTTATATATAGACCCCCTAATCAAACAGCTGACACGGACGAAGCGTTATATCGTGAACTAAAGAGAATAATAGGTAGTGAACATGCCTTAATTATGGGTGACTTTAATTGCTCTAACGTGAATTACGATATAATGCAGGGAGACGCGGAAGGGAGCCGTTTAGTTAATTTTCTCGAGGATAGCTTTTTTATTTAAAAGGTAATAACTACGGATGATAGGCTTATCACTGATCTTCAAGTAATAAAGCCATTAAGCAATAGCGATCACAATATGGTAGAGTTTGTCCTTTCACAAGTTACTCGAAACTAGCTAACTTGATTAAAATCCCTGACTTCCAGCTCGCAGACTTCTGTAAATTTCGAAATGAATTGTCATGCGTCGAATGAGAAAAAGCAACGGGGACCTCCAACGCAAAAATGATGTAGGAATCGTTTGAAACAGTGTTTAGGACTATAAATGAGAAATGTGTACCGTACAAGATTAAGCGTGCGAAAGTAAATAACAAGCCCTTGTGTTTTACTTCTAGAGTAGGGAATATTATAAAGAGTAGAGATAGAGCTTATAGGCTACAGAAGTGCGTTACAAAAAACTATATATCTTTAAGGCGTGAGGCGAAAAGCGTAATAAAAAAGTCCAAGCGCGATTTTCAAATTTCCATAGCTCGTGACGGCAAAGAAAACCCCAAGCGATTTTTCCAATACGTCAACAATAGGAACACGATAAAGAGCGTGTTAGGACCGTTGAGAAATTCTGACAGTGAGCTACTTTCTGAGAACAAGCAAATGGTTTCTCTGCTAAACGATTTTTTTATATCAGTTTTTACAAGGGATGTAACGAATATTCCTACGGTCACAGACACAATACCTTTCGATAATGGTGATACAGTACTTTAGATAATATTTTGGTGAGTGAAAGGGAGGTACTGCACTATATTTGTAAAATGAAAATATTTAAATCACCGTATCGCACAAAAGACTCGTTGAAAAAACTAAGGCTCATGGAATCAGGGGGTGTAGTAATAAATTGGATAGAAGAATGGTTGCAAGGTAGGAAACAGAGGGTAGTCATTGATGGAGCGGAGTCTTCTTGGGCAAATGTAGTGAACGGCGTTCCTCAGGGTTCTGTATTGGGCCCCTTGCTTTTTCTTATAAATATTAATAATTTAGATGTCGGCCTAGTCAGTACAGTTTCAAAGTTTGTGGATGACACGAAGTTGGGTGGTAGGGCGATAAATGACGAAGATTGAGGTAAAATCCAGGAGGATCTGAATAAAATCGTAGATTGTTGGTCACATGGCAAATGAGATTTAACGTCGATAAGTGCAAAATTTTACATATAGGTTCGTGTAAAAGTAAATTTGTGTATAGTATGTCAGGGAAGGAGTTGGCAAGCGTAGATCAGAAAAAAGATTTAGGAGTTATAGTCACTGGTGATTTAAAATTTGCGAAACAAACTACAACAGCGGTCAATAAGGCGAACAAAGTGCTAGGTTTTATAGCTAGGAATTTTGAGTACAAATCGCGCGATATTATTGTTCCTCTTTATAAATCATTAGTTAGACCTCATTTGGAGTACGCGATCCAATTTTGGAATCCGCATATGTGCAAAGATATAGATAAAATCGAAAGAGTTCAAAGACGAGCAACTAAGATGATCCCATCGCTTAGGTCAAAGTCGTCCGAGGATAGGCTTAAGGAGCTAAAATTTACTATACTTGAGCCTAGGAGGCTCCATCTAGGACGTTTTGGCCCCGACATTTTGGCGCTGGACGTTTTGGCGCCGCTGTTTGGGCGCCACCGTTTGGCGCGGAGCCGGTTTGGCGCCGCCGTTAATTAGTATTAAGTATTAAGTAGTAATACTTGGTTATTAACCTGAAGTGCTGTCTGTCTTTTCAGATAAGTTGTGTTGTTGCCCTTAATAGCATAAATGTCTGAAAATATATCAAGTAAGAAAGGGAAACAGAAGTTTTCACATAATGGATATTTGTATGTGTTTGATAAATGTAGCAAGCGCGACCCTTCGTTACTTTTTTGGCGGTGCGAACAAAAGTGTCAGTGTATTATAAGGTGTATATATAATATGGGTACTTTTCCGTTATCCGCCCCATTGACGATTGGTTAGGTTCAGTCATGATATTTTCGTTAAAACTAACAAAAATATCACAACTTAACCTAACCAATCGTCACTGCCCGGTTAGGTCAACTGTACGCCCTGGACGATTGGTTAGGTTAAGTCGTGATATTTTCGTTAGTTTTAACAAAAATATCACGACTTAACCTAACCAATCGTCAAACGGCGCCCAAACAGTGGCGCCCAAACGGCGGCGCCAAAACGTCGGCGCCAGAACGTCGGCGCCAAAACGTCCCATTCCGTAGGAGGCTAAAGGGTGACCTAATTCAGGTTTTCAAAATTATGAATGGGTTCGATAACGTAGATAGAGATACCTTTTTCACAATAGCACAATATAGTAAAAGTAGAAATAACGGGTGTAAGCTGACAATTAGAAGGTTCGAGACAACAGTTGCCAAAAACATTTTTACGCATAGAATAGTAAATAGCTGGAATAGTTTGCCGGTAGAAGTAATTAGTAGCACGGCTATAAACATGTTTAAAAATCGATTAGACGCATATGTTGATAGATTGAGTATAGTTTAAGGTAGTAAAATTAAGGCCTTGTGGTGATAGATCCCACAGCTCAACACAAGTGCTGTGGGATATAGGGAGGCAGCATCTTGGGTTAGGGGATACTCTCTGTCCTTACACCCCCAATTAAAGAGATTCCTCTGCCAAGCGGTGCCCCCATAGTAGTGTGAGGTATTGAAAAACTCATGATCTTCACTTGCCCCACAAACACCTTGAAATGGGAGACCCAAAATGGGTGCACACACATTTCTACATTACTGTACAGTCTTTACAGCCACACCTACACTTTTCCTCCTAAGTATATATATTGTAATGTATATGGTGGTAAATTTTGACTTGGTCCGCAATCGATATGGACCATGACTTATTTTTGGTTGGCAAGGTACAGTCTTTACAGCCACACCTACATTTTTCCTCCTAAGTATATATATTGTAATGTATATGGTGGTAAATTTTGACTTGGTCCGCAATCGATATGGCCCGTGACTTATTTTTGGTTGGCAAGGTACTAGTATTGATGGATACCTTAATGAAATTGACTGGATTCTTTGGATCGGATATATTTGCATGTCGGTTATAAATCGATATAGAGTGTAACATATTTGTGGATAGTAGTCTATTATGACTTGATCCTCTGGATCCAGAGATTCTATCTTTAGTTTTAAATCGATAATTAATTAGTTTTAAATTGATAATTATTTAGTTTTGTAAAAATTGGTCGTTGCCAATGTACAGGCAGTTCTTACATAAATCTCTTATGTTCTTGTGGTTCGGAACCCACGTAAAATTGTAGGTCCCCTCCGCCACCACGGAGGACATACACAATGCACAATTACGAACACAGTTAGGTAGACCAGCCATGTGTGGATCCTAGGGTCTTTGCTGGTCTGAAACATTATAACATTATATATATATATATATATATATATATACATTCACCACCTTTGTTGTATTTATATTTTCTTTTTCTGACTTGAACATTTCCGCTTCTGATTTCTAGCTATTTTTTATTCGTGGGGCCACTTACAACTTTTCATAATCCACCGAAACCTTAATAATAATAATGATAATAATAACTTTTATTAATAATAAATAAGCTCATTAGTGAAAATATTATGTATTGTCCTCAGCCGGGGTCGATCCCACCAGGGTAAACGTTTATTCATTTATCAAAAAAAATCTGAGGGCTATTTAACATTCAGTTTTGGTGTCGTCCTCTTTCTATCACTCTCTCTCTCTCTCTCTCTCTATATATATATATATATATATATATATATATATATATATATATATATATATATATTAGTACGTTTTAAAGTACATGCCCTGCCCACAAATTGGCCACAATTCATTATTCTTGGAACAAGTGGATGAATACTTCCCCCAAACCACGCCCACTCATCACCGCTCTCCAATGAGATCAGTGTGCCCTGAAAGTAGAAGGCGCCTTTTATCTGTGCGAATTGGGACAGGAGCCTACTACCCCTCGCATATAAACGATTCATTCTCTCCCCACATCATCATTCTCCAGTCACTTTTTCCGCAACGTGTACCCATTTCAATGCAAGTTACTCTGAATTCGGCCAAATATAACGCGGTGCTATAGTAAGTGTATCTGTGTGGCTTTTCCTGTTATATATAAAGATTTAATACGCTTTTACATGCATGTTTATGTGAGTTATTTTTTATTCACCAGCTGTGAGGTTTTTCTACAGCATAATTTATATGAGAAACGTGTTTTTATTTTGGTAAGAGCGCGAGAGCTGTTAATGACTAACTAGATCAATATATCTTGCCTGCTGTTTATGAAGATGGAAATATGATGTAAGATTTGTTGTGGATTTTATGCAAAGATACAATTTTTACACCGATTTATATATATTTATATATATATATTTTTATATATATACTGTATATATGTATATATATACTGAGAATCGTTTTGGTGATCAAGAGAGTCGAGAGTGTAATCCTGTTGTTCAACGCTGTTGACAATCTGCGCTCTTTTGATCTCAAGAAGTTGACAACATTTGCCTGCCCACTCCTACGCCCAAGCCTGTAGATGTAATAGGAGCTAGGGACGCACCAATTTCGTCCACCCTTGAATTGTAAATAAAAAATTATATACGCATAAACCGTTCCTGCAAAACGAGAATAATTTTTGTTTTTCACCGAATTAAACCAAATTTTATTTAATTTATTGTCATCCCAATCACATCATATATATTTATATATATATATATATATTATATATATATATATATATATGCAATAAAATCATAGAACAACACGTGATCTTCTTAATAAGTAAAGAACCACAGGGGAAAGGAAAAGGAAACACGAAATCCGAGCGCTTTCGTGATATATTCACATCTTCAGGGACAAGAAAGAAATAGGAGATCCTATTTCTTTATTGTCCCTGAAGATGTGAATATCTCACGAAAGCGCTCGGGTTTCGTTTCCTTTTCCCTGTGGTTCTTTGCTTATATATATATATATATATATATATATATAATATATATATATAATATACAGGGTGTTTCAGGTCGACCCTAGAAATATGGAAAACACCAAATACCAAATACAAACTACAAATTCAACCAATTTCCATATTTCTGGGTCAACCTGAAATGCCCTGTGTATATATATATATATATATATATATATATATATATATATATATATATATATATATTTCGGTGGCGTTGATCTTATGTGACACCACTTCATTTTATTATACAAGTGAGGTTAATTTACAGAACTATTTATTTTGAGGCAGTTTTCTTTTAGGAAAAATTCTATATTAGTCGAGAAATCGTGTCAGTTACAGTGTTAGTATAATTTTTATTTTTTGCTGCATTGCTGTGCTGAATTGGTGTTAAAACTGCAGGCCTAAGTCGGTGTGACAATCCGTACTGTTGTTTATTTCTTCGGTGATTGTAAATTTTTGATTTCTCATATAATGCTGGTATAAATTCGCTCATACTTTCAACCACAATTTACTCTATATATATATATATATATATATATATATATATATATATATGTGTGTGTGTGTATATATATATATAGGCATCATGTTTGTGTAATTTTTATTTTAAGGCGTTTCAATTAAGATGTAGAGAGGGGACATGGTAATTTTTTATGCATTTGTTTTTAAGCGGCTAGAAGGGCAGTTATAATTTTATGTAAATTTAATTTAAAGTGAATAATAGCGATTATTTTTTCTTACATTTAAAGCAGTGGTGCTGAGATGAATCATTTTATGAACGCGTACGAGGATTTAGTGGATGAAGTGATTGAAGTCGCTACCAAGAAGACGGAAGGGGCCGAAGAATTGGAGGTTTTACATCACAGCCGCCACCCCTGTAGAGAGCGACACCACGAATACGAAATAATTGCGGAGATAGTTTAAGTTTTTTAAGTTTTTATTTCGTATTAACTGAATAGGGTAAGAAGACTATAAAATATTTCTCTTTATTAATACCTCTTACATTCTACACAACAATATATATATATATATATATTCTTAAACAATATACAGTTTAAATTACTTACAAAGCAGATTTAAAATATTCAACCTTAAATGTTACACGGTTTTAATTGTCTGTACATTTTTTATTAATCGCAGAACATTTTGACTTGTAATTTACCCAAAAAATTATATATATATTATACAAAACCATGTGTAATATTTTTTGCATAGTTAAAATTAACTAACTGCGGCGCATTTTTTATTCGCTATACAAGTTTAATACAATTTTTAATTATCAACACAATTTAAAGTAGTTACAGGGCTGTTTCAGTTTGGGTAAAGTCCGTGTGATTTATATATATTTCACACAATACAGCAAGTGTTTTGTATAGAAACGGGAATCGTCTGTTTATCTGATTGCATACAAAATTGTTATTAGTTTCTGCGTTACATAAATCAAATAATTTTAGGAAATCGTTAAATTCATTCCTTCTGGCCATATGTAAGAGAAAGCACAAGCAATATTGGCCACACACATTGCTGAATAAACCTTGGAAACGATGGGGATTTCATAGAATTTGCGGAATCTGTAGTTGATTGGAAAATTTTGCCATAATGGGGTCATTCCTTCGGGCCACCAAGCAAATCAAAGTAGTACGTCCGCTCTCTATTTTTAAAATAAAGTGCACTCCAATGAAGATCTCTTCCGCTGGATAAGTCTGTATTTAGTATGAGTGCGCCGCAATCTTTCGTAATTGGTAATTTCACCGTTTCATCCTTAACATAGGTACCCATATATATATCTCGTGTGAACCAATTTCTCTTCATTACCCTCTGGAGTGTGGTCTCATCCATTTTTCAAAGTCGACTATGACGCTTCTAAACCGGTCCACTTCGATGAACGCTTGCGATTCCAGATAAAATATTACACTAAAAAGTGCGACTAATACCTTACCAAACTCGAGTCTTACTGCCGTATTTCCGCTTTGTTGTGGATTTAAGTGGGTGTTCACACTTGCGCAATAGTCGGGCGAAAGATGGAAGACGTAGACATTCACACTGTCTATAAAATCGTTTAGGGTTACACCTGTATGGAAACCGCCACAGCTGTTGACGCTTTGAATTAGATTGTGATAAGCCCTCGTACAAAGAGAAAATTCCTCAGCTGTAGAATATCTCGTCTCTAACAACCCCCCTGCAACTATGCCATTGACAAGTAATGTAATATTTTTCAAGTCAAAATTTTTTATATTAAAGGTTGATTTTTTATATTTACTAGTCACAGATTCATGCTCCAACATTGGAACCAATATTCTCTTTGGTAGAATACCTAGAGTTACATTCTCTATTTACTTGGAAGTTAAACCTGAAGGGATTGTAAACAGTTTGAGCTGAACCCTATATATGGGATATTTGGCTGTGTCCCTCAGTAAATTTTTTTCAATTTTCATATGCTTGGCAGAGCGCAGCTTCACTCGGCGTACGCGCAGATACGTTTCCATAATATGGACTACCACGGACGCAGCCTCTTCAGTGGTGTCATCCAAATTCAGACATATCTCGGGGGCCGTATGAGTAATTTTAACTTCATATCAACCCCATTCACAAGCAGTTTCTCCTGGAACGGCAAATTAATGGGCAGCCGTCTATAACAGTCGTAAATTTACTTTTTATAAGACTTTCCAGTTTAGGAAGTAATACCCCTCAGCTGTTAGAAAGGTTTCCTTTGCGTCTATTGAAAAGTTGAGCACATTTTCCAGTTAGGACCTGTAGTGGAAGAACCAGATTCTGACGAGATATTTGTCTGGTTTAGATTCACGTCGCACTGGCTGACTATCACTGGTCGACAAAATCGAACTTTTCCTCTCATCAAAGATGTAGCCACACTTTTCTAGACCAGATTGGAATGCTGATTCTAAATCTGTTTTCGGTTTTCTTCTAACACATCTAGTTATCGAAATATGACTGGTGTTAGTATCAGTACAATTTATCGTAAAAGTACAATTTTATTCATAAAAAGAACTGTACACCAACCTAAAAACGTTGCGAGTACGATATGACTGGTGTTAATTTCAATACAATTTATCTAACAGTACATAGTACAAAAGTACATTTATTAAAAGAAATGTACACAAACCTATAAACGTTGCGAGTACGATTTTCTTTTGTAATCCTTGTCCGGTTCGTCGCGGTACAACATCCAGCAGTAGTCTGCCAGCATACTTTCGTTCCAGAAAACTTGGTAGCGATTTTCCATTGACTGGATGTCTTGATGGAAGCGTTCCCCCTGTTCGTCACTCACCACGCCAAGGTTTTCGGGAAAGAAATCTAGATATGAATGTAAAAAATGTATTTTCAAGGAAATGCGACAGCCCATTTCTTGATATGCATCGAGCAGTTTCTGAACTCCATCTTCGTATGCGGGAGACTTGTGGTTACCCAAGAAGTTTCCCCAAATCCATTTAAAAACCTGCCATGCTTTTAGTTCTAAGGCATTGAGGCTTTCTTCAAAGCCTTCATTCTGCAGAACCTCCCTGATTTTGGGCCCCACAAAGATTCCCTCCTTCAATTTTGCGGCACTGATGTTTGCAAATTTCTCAACAAGGTATCGAAACCCTCTTGAATTCGCCTTACCAATCGCTTCCACAAAATTTTTCATTAAGCCGAGCTTAATGTGGAGAGGTGGCAGGAAAATCTTCTTTGGACCAACTAAAGCAGGGGTGGGGAACCTTTTTAGTACCCCGAGCGAATTTCAAGTGTAAGAATCAGTAGCGGGCGAATTTTTATTAAGAAAAATATTTGTCACATTTTTTTTAAATTATATGTATATACCTGCAATGCCACTATGCATAATTAAAATTGTTATATTTTTCAATATATTCCTTACCTTATACTCTAATGAAAAGGTTGCCATTCCTTTGATTTAGAAAGTTCAGAAATATTAGGTGGCACTGCTGATGTAGCAACTCTTAACTGATTTGTTAGATTGTCATCAGTTAGTTTAGCACGCAGGTGGTTCTTGACCAAATTCAATTTTGAAAAGAATTGTTCACATCGATATGTAGTAGAATATAGTGATGTAATTTTCAATGCATGATTCCTCAAATGTGAATATTTTTCAGCTGATACATATGATTTATAAAACTCTAAAAGAGATACAATATTATATCTAGATTTCAAGGTGTTGTCCGATTGCAAATGTATCAACTCCAATTGCAAGGAATCGGGGGCTTCATCTGGCATCACATCAAAAGGAGTTTCGCATATTCGTAATTCGAGTTCTTTAGTTTTAAATCTTGAAACCTTTTTTTTAATTCATTCAAAAGGTTATAACACTCTATGGTATACTCAATTGTCGATGCGGGATTTTGTTTTTTCAAAGTTTGAAAGTGAACCATGCAGTTTTTTTTTAACTGGTTTATAAACAGTTGCAGCATTACTTCAAAACTTTTTATGTTTGACAGAAGAGAGGTAATAAGTAGATTAATCCTTCGCAATTTCAAATTTAGCTCATTTAAATGGATAGTGATATCAATTAAAAACGCTAAATCACATAACCACATTGGGTTTTCTAGTTCCAAAATAGGGGTACCTTTCATTTCCATGAAAAGTTTCACTTCATCTTTCAGCTCATAAAAACGCTTGAGCATACACCCCTTGCTAAGCCATCGAACATCACAATAGTACAGTAAATCACCATATTCCACTTCAAGGTCCTTCAACATTTCTTTAAATTGCCTACTGCTCAGTCCTTTACTTTTAATAGAGTTAATACATTTTACTACAACTGCCATTATATTGTTCATTCTTAGAGACTGTGCATACAAATTTTCTTGGTGAATAAGACAGTGGCACACTATTAAAGCCTTGGAATCCAGTTGACGGTTCTCTAATTCTTTCCTAATTAGAGCAACAACCCCTTTTTGAGATCCTACCATAAATGGCGCACCTTCCGTAACTATACCGCTCAATTTTTCATACGATAAATTGAAATCACTAATTGCTGATTTGACCTCAGGAAAGATATCTTCACCAGTAGTAGTTCCATACATCGATTTTAAAGCAATTAAATCTTCTCGTGTTGTAAAATTTGGCATTATTCCCCGAATAAATATAGCCAGCTGTGCCGTATTTGTTCTATCTGTTGTCTCATCTACAGCTAGCGAAAGAAACAAATTCTGATGCGGCTTGTTTCAAAGAAATTTCGATATCATCAGCCATGTCTTTGATACGGTCAGATACTATCCTCCGGGATAAACTAACATTTTCAAATAATTTGACTTTTCCTGGAGCTAAACTACGTGCTGCAACAAGTATGCGCTCTTTAACAAATTCGCCTTCGATGTGTGGCTTCAGCTTCTTTGCAATCAGTTCAGAAATTTCATAACTTGCTTGCATTATGGATTTATTTTCTTGAATTGGCCTTTTTAAAATAGATTGCTGTTTATGTAAAGATTTTTTCAAACAGATGATCATTAAAAGATTGAATTGAAATATCCCAATCGTAATATTTCAAAAATTTAAATTTAGTTACTTATAAGTGAGAATTCAAAATTAAGAGAGATACTGCTTCAACTTCATTTGCAATATTTACTGTAAAAAAATATTTTATTAAAATAATTGCATTGCACTACTTGGCATCTTTATCAATCTATTACTCGACGATTAAAAACGTTTTCAAACGAATCATTTAAGTATGGATATCAGAGGCATTAAAAAATCAGCTGTTTATATGAGAGACGTCGAGTAACGACTAGATACGTTTTCAAATAAATCATGTTCGTTAAGGCTAGATTTTTGTAACGAAAATAATGGCACTGAACAAGATTTGGGTAAGTTAATAGTTTTTGATTGAAACATTATTATGAAATATTGGGAAAATTGAAGAAGACGGGCGCATCGTCATTTTTGGAGAGAGTGTCAGAATGTTTCGTACCCGCGAACGAAATGTACTGAACGTGAGCGCAAACATTCTGACACACACTCCAAAATGACAATGCGCCCGCCTTCTTCAATCCTCCTGAAATATCTATCTACTGCTCTTAGGAAATTGGTTCATATATATTTTTAGAATTTTATAGGATATCATCGGCGGGCGAATTGAAATGTGTCCGCGGGCGAGAGGTTCCCCACCCCTGAACTAAAGGAACACATTGAACACTGCCCGTTCCTGGCTCGTATGTGCTTCTTTGATGCCAGTCACGTCTGATGTAATGATCCGCGATAGCATGGCTGTCCCATAGGCATAGGAAACAACAGTATTTCGTGAACCCTCCTTGCATGCCCATTAACATACCAATGACTTTGAGATCACCATATACAGGTCCGGCGCCAGCCTATTTGGCGCCCTTAGCAGGACTGCAGCTGGCGCCCCCACCCGCCTCCCACTTCACGATTGGGTTTGCCCACAAAGTAATCAAGGTACCATATTGAAGAAACTATTTGCCTTACACTGATCTATTTTAATTTGCTAATACATACATTTATTATAAAATTATAAAATCATTTCACAGTTCAAGAAAGTGTCATGACCAATCAAAACAGCGAGTAAAGCGAGGCATATGTAGTAACAAATCAGAACGCTCAAAAGTGCTAAAATATGCGTGCAAAAAGGACATATCTACTGTTTTTTCCAAGCAAGAAGGGCATATGTCACATAAAAACAGTTATTGACGACTCCCGGGACTCATATTAAGCCGTAAATAAGCCGAGTCGCTTATTGACGACTCCCGTCTGTGCGCGCAACATTTTTAAATCGCTTATTTACGACTCCCGTCCCTAAAGGGTTAAAGGTCGTGATAGTGAAAGTTCTATAATGACCCAATAAGATGAATAAGTTAATTATGTAAATATCAGTCAAGCTAAACTGGTGTACATACGTCGTACAACCTTTCATCATTTGTCTATGCTTCTCATTCCTTCATTATTTTTTTCATGTTGTTCTTACATAATACTATCAGACGTGCACAGGGCGGGAGGCGCTGGCGCCCCCCAGATCTTTGGCGCCCTTAGCATTTACTAACCTCGCCTAATGGAAGCGGCAGCCCTGACCATATATATTCCATTCATGAGTGCTGTATTGGATTGCTTCGAGCAGTATATTCATGTTATCGTACGTCTCCTTTAGATGAACGGAGTGGGCGATCGGGATGACGGCTTTAAGTTCCCGTTATGCAGGAGAACCGCTTTCATGCTTCGCTGTGAGGAATCAATGAAGAGGCGCCACTCAGATGGTGTGTATACTTGTGACAAGTTCTCCAAAAGTCCACTGATATCATGGCAATAGTAGAGCGGACTGTCTACTGTAAAGAATGTCTCCAAATCATGGTTTCTTTTTCGATAGTGACACACTCGGACGTTCTTCTCAAGTAAGTGTTTCTGCTTGAGTCTCGAGGAGAGAAGTTCTGATTTCTCCTTGGAAAGGGCTAGGTCTCTAATGCGGTCATTCAACTCGTTTTGGGTAAGCCTCTCGAGCTCTGATTGCTCTTCGTCAGGTGTGTAGTCAAGATCTGCCGAATGTCCCGCATCTCCGCCAATCGCACCTTCGTCGGATTCCCTTTCGTCTTCTAAAGAATCGAGTCCATGCTGTGGAGGTATCGGAATTGGCATCGTGTCATCGTGAGGGATCGGTCTGATCGCGGAGTCTACGTTCGGATAAACGATGTTATGCTTGTTCTTCACGGAGAATCCAGTTATGTTAACAATGCAAAAGTAACAATCGCCATGATTGTCTCTCGGCTCCCTCCATATCATGGGTATAGCGAACGGCACCGACCTTTTCCTTTGGTTCAACCAGCCAAGTAATCCATTCGAACAACCGGTACAGATAGCATGTGGCGCCCACGCTGTATCTTGGTCGCCTAGTGGACAGCCGAAGTATAACCGGTAAGTTTTCCGAAGATCCATCGTGATTGTACACCGTTGTGATTTAGTCGCGAACGAGCCGCACACGTAACAGAAATTGTTGGGGTGATTTTTACACTTTCGAGGCATGATGATCGATGAGTGGGTTGATGTAAATCACCTAAAAAATAAAATGTGCAAGTGGGCGACACAAAACAAAACACAACACACAACTAGACATGTGATTGTTACGCCAAAGAATAAAAGAGTGTACATGTGCAACGTTCGTAAATTTGTGGTCAACAACTGCTCTTACCTAAAATACCACAAGACAACCTGCGGAAAGCCTAAGTTGAAACGAAAAAATGCATACATGAGGGTACAGAAACGGTAAAGCAAAAACCTACACCTAAGCTGCAAGACAAAATACTCCGCTACATGTATAAAGGATTCATATTATATATTGTGTATATATAGTATTGTATATTATATTATATATAGTTATATGCATATTATACAGTATATATATTATTATATTATATATAGTTATATGCATATTAATATATTATATATACAGGGTGGGCCGTAAGTTTCCATACATAGGAAAAATAAACATTTTTTTATGGACAACCATTTTTATTTACATAATATGCTCTACATGGTTGTCATTGTTTTGAAAACACATTTCAATACGTGTTCCCCACTGTTGATGAACACGCATTAGCACAGTTGACGTTATGCTTGTAATGGCGTTGGTGATACGTTCCTTTAGCTGATTTATGTCTCTTTTCCTGATACACCATGGCCTTCAAGTGCCCCCAAAGATAGAAATCAAGGGGGGTGAGATCTGGGGATCTGGGAGGCCACTCCACAGGACCACGCCGACCAATCCAAGCATCCGGAAACTGCTGATCCAAATACCGACGCACGTGAAGACCATAATGAGGTGGAGCTCCATCTTGCTGGAAGTAAACTGGGAAGTTACCTTCCTCGTTTAGCAGGGATGGGAAAATCTCTTCTTGCAACATGTTAAGATACCTTTCGGCATTAAGATTTCCACTGACAAAAATTGGTCCAATAATTCTGTCACCCCATATCCCGGCCCACACCATCACTTTACCGGCACCTTGCATCTTCGTCGGACTCAGCCAGTTAGGGTTAGCATTACTCCAATAACGTATGTTTTGCCGATTAACCTCTCCATTGACGTAAAAATTTGCTTCATCAGTAAACAAGATCTTACGTCAAACGCATATTCTTAGGGTATCTGAAACATAAAAACAAACGTTTAATTTTTCCTCTGTATGGAAACTTACGGCCCACCCTGTAGTATTATATATATATTATATTTATTTTATATAATATGATCAGTCTCATCTCGAAAACTAGACGTGCTAGAGGAAAACTGAAAACGGATTTGGAATCAGCGTCCCAACAGCTATCTAGCCCACCCATAATTATATCTGATGAAAAATACTCGTTGGCCATTGTTATCGAATGTAAGAAGTTCGCTTCCGGGTATATTCCGTAATCGTTTTCGCAATCTCTCTCGTATGAATGTGTTATTCTCAGTTTAATATACATGAAAACATTACTCGGGTCACAAAAGTGTTATCCTGCGCTTGGTATAACGAACTCTATAGGAGCAGACGATGAGATAATAGTGTTTAGCGGATTAACTGTAATAAAGTCAAATTCACCTACAGATGTTTGCATTGGTGGGAAATCAAAGAGGGTAAGATCCGATTTGCATGTTCTGAAAAGCTTGGCCTATAAATTCTTTCCCTAAATCTGAACAGAAATAACTGTGGATCCTGCTTGCTTTTATTGTCTTAGCTACTGTTTCAGGCGATTTATTTTTTAGAGGTATTAGCCATAAGTATCTAGAGAATACATCGATTATGAATAGTATGTAGCTGTGTTCATCATTATACACCGAATACCTTTGCATGTCAGTCAAATCAGCTTGCCAAATAGAATCACTCGATGCGGCTATTGTCTTGGCAGTTTTAAACCTTCTTCTCACTAGCTTATGAAGTGTATAGCTGTCCTGCTCACGCAAAAATTTCTCAACATCTTTTTTCTCCTAGCCCACAGTATAGACCCGTCTGTACAGTCTTTGAACACCGCCGTAAGAAGCTGGATTAGACATATCGTAATAGTGCTTTCTTAATATGTTAACCATTTGCGTATTTTAGAAACGCGCGGGTAGGGTTGTGCGTTGCTGATTGGCCTCTTCTTCCTCTTATCCAGAGTTGTTTCCCCTGTAGGCGAAGGCGTGCTCTGCTGTGGCACACGTGTTGCTTGCTCCAAATCTTTTAATCTGTTCTGGGTGTCTATCAACGTTTTTGGTATGTTTATTTGCTGTAACCTCGATTTAATGTGGCTCCACCCTTTCGGTGAGGGTCTATCCCACTTTCTTACCAAATCATGTACGATATCAATAATATTCGAACCCTGAACTTTTGACCCTTCAACAACAACCTCACCAGTATCGGACCAGTGTATAATGGGGGTCCTCACTCAATAGATTATAAAGACTTAGTCCTTTATTCCTCAATGTATGAGGGAGACTTTTTTAATACATGTTCGAGGTGTTGCGGATTCACCCCGTTGTTCTTTGTATGTTCGTCTATAGTCTCACCATGATCAGCATCACCAATATGTCTGATAAATACTGGGAACTCCACAGGCTTTTTATAATTTTCGTACTCCTGAAGAAATTTCTGAAGAGCCTCTTGGTATAAAAAAAATTTCTCGTCAGGAGGCCTTTCGCTGTTTCGCGGGTTCACCAATTCACTTTCCATTCTTTTAAGCCTGTTTTTACTGGTTTCTAGAACTGATTCCTGATTCTTTGTATTTTGTAGTGAAGCATACACTTCATGCGGAACCACGACTACTTTCTTCATTATATTCAAATAGACAATAAAGGCCCCAAAACTGATAAGATGGGGAGGAATGAACCACCTCTTTGTGCAATAATTCGCTTTTTCTTTCCCACAGTTTGTCTTTTACGAGTGAGTGCACTTATTATGTTCTTGTAACGACGTAAGTGAGGGTTTCATTGGTACATTGCATTTTATAACATTGAGACAGATTTCGCAGATGCATTTTGAAAAATGTCCAAGAATTTATATACATGATGTGAAAACATTCTATGAATGTCTAAAAAAGTAACTTAAGATCTTATAAAGTTTTACACTGAAGTCAATTCCATGGAGGGTGCGATACACTATAAAAAAATAACATTTAATTTCTTATTCCTTTTCATCTTCTATACTATTATTTTTCATATTAAAGTGTTACTACTAATTTTCTTACCACCTATTTAATGGTATTCTCATTTACCTTTCTCATGTATACTATTTATTATTTGAATATTAATATTATAGTGATGAAAATACGAATTCGAATAAATTAAAAAAGGAGAGAATAAAATATAACTAAAATAAATTAGAGAGAGAATGACAACAATTTCTAATTACAATTACAATGATAACAATCAAGATTATTTCTTCGTCAGATGATGTACACTGTTGTACAGTACATTGCGTATCTTTAAAGCGGAGGTGGTGGTGGTGGTGGTGGTTTGTATCGAAAATCATCTCCAAAGCCTTTCATATTTTTTCGCATCCAATCATTGATCCTCTCTACTAGCTCAGGTGTAAAATTGTTTTTCCAGTCTTCGATTGTACCTATCATAATATTATCAGTTAGTCTACGCGTAAATGAAGAGAATTAAGAACTTATTCCAACAAAGGGTGGAACTCTCCACTTAAATTTTATTATGCAATGAACTGGATAACATCGCCTTTAAAAACAAATACGAAGCTTTTCTGACTTAATATTAATACCATAAAAGTGTCACCTGAAGATCAGGGCCCCCAGCCTTCTTGAGTTAGCTTTATAAGGCTAACTAACGAAAATATCACGACCTAACCTAACCAATCCTCAAGGTCGTACAGTTGGCCTAACGATTGGTTAGGTTAGGTTGTGATATTTTCGTTAGTTAGACTTATAAGGCTAACTTAAAAAGGCTGGGGCCCTGATCTTCAGGTGATCCCGTAAAAATATCTAAAAAACAAAATAAGCTTTATACACTGCAGATTTGGAAGGAAATTAACTAATCCGGGATTCACATTTACTCCCACACCAAAGTTTTGAAATGAAAATGTTTGAAGTACATTTGGTTTAATTATAAAACTTGATTTGCGCGTATATGTTTATCGAATCTTAAAAGAAAATAATAATAATGGATAATTCAATATTTTAGAGGGAGAAAATAATATCTGTAAAGGAGTACACATTCCTCTGAATTTAACTTGATTATGTGAGTTTAATAAACTAATTTTTTACAGTTTTCTATACAGACAATCAAAAGAAGCAAAATATACTCCAGGACGAATTAAAGAAACTCTCAAATATTTGCAGTGTAATATTTTGCAAAGCTATCATTTCTGTGATATTTAGAAAGAGGTTTGTGTATACTGTACATCCAATGCCTTTATAAATGACCTTTGTAACTTTACCTTTCCCATAAAATCTGCTATTTTCCACCAGCGCCTCCTTGTTGAAGTATTTGTATTCGTTACACAAAATAAGGTTTGAACTGTATCTCTCCTTCAGGGATTCCAACCTTGTGAAATTTATTATCTGTCGGACGAATCATTTAATAGTAAAAGAATTAAAATGTATCATTTTCAAGAATAATAAATGATACGAGTATGAAACGATATCTGATTTGAGGTAATAGCAGTAAAAGATTTTGAATTTGAACTGAAATTCATTATTTAACGATGGTTCATTTTAATGGGTGTATGTGAATCAAAACATCGGATCGGAAACTTTCTTTCGTAAATGTACATTATTATCAGGGTGATTATTGCAAATTTTTGTTAACGTTCATTTTTGTTACTCGCTTAAGCTTTGATTTGAAAGAAAGCAACGAACATTCCCAATTGTTGATAGAATGTCAACCCAATACATTGTAATTATCAGCAACTAAACTCGCAGTCTTTATTACTAATTATTACACACATTGCTTTCCCGTTCTCCAACCACGAGAAGTTACAGAGATGGAAAATGTGGGATTATGGCAACACATCTTAATGTTCATAATTAGGTGTTGCACGGCTATTTTGGTAACATTTTTTGAACCATTTTTATGGGAAAGTGGGGCGTAATGGCTGTTTATTTCATCACCCAACCCATTTAATTTTTTAGGATACGTACGTTGTTTATCTGCTCGTTTGTCCTTTTTTTACCCAAGAAGTTGTCTATTTTTCTAACTTCTTTTTCGATATCTTCTACTAAATCTTCGTAGAACAGGAAGAGGAAGTTGGGATGATCTCTCATATCCCACGCTAACTGAACATGCTTCCAGTAAGGACCAAAGCAAACTAAAATGACAAACAATTGTTACATTTCCTGGGGTTTGCTATTTGTGATTGCAATTACTGAACTGTTATGTTGCATATACCTCAGTGGTAACTTTAATTACCAAATGTTGATAAATCTTTCGCGAAAATTGTCGTTATGAACTACAAAATAAAAAATTTCTTTAAATTTCTTCTTCTTACCTTTATCGTTGATAAAATAATTTACAAATTCTTCATGAGTCCCTGTGTATCCGTAGAGTGTATTCAGTTTCATGTAGAAATAAAGAGAATTGATGACGTCACGCGGTTCTCGAGCAACGTATACAACCTGGATCAGAAAGAAATTAAGAATAACCAAATGAGATTTATTGATTCTTGTAACTATGCATTATCCGTGAATAATTTGTCGACATTTAATCTTTACTTACTAAACCAACCCTATTCTAGGGATGTATGCAATCGGCCGAGACATTTCAAACCAGCTTAGTACGACTTATGATTACAGGTAGAACTGATTCCAGTTCAAGATTTTGGGACTCCAATTGAAGATAGATCACTGTAGATTTAAATCCAAACAGTTTACGTTCTTTTAACTTTGTGGGTCGAATGCACCGAGCTGAAGTCACTGTCTTGAACTTTCCACTTATAGTTTTAATGTCAAAAGTTTTTATCAGTAAAACTTAAGCCCCTTTCGCTCAATTAATAGCATCATTTCACTCATAGATGTGTTTTAATTTTAAAGTTTTTTTTATCACAAGTCTCTTTTTGTTCCCACTCTAATATTTTTTCACAAGAATAACTTTATTTCAACCATAGCTAATCCTGTTCACTGTTGTATGGACATTTACCCAGAGTTTTTCTTTGGTTGGACACTCGTTCTTTTTATATCTTATCAATTTTGTTTTCATACATAAAGTTATCATTTATTAGTTTACGATGAAAATTATCCATAAGAATTTGGTATCAGAATAAAAAATAATCTTATTTTCAATCAATTTTTCAGACACAAACATCTGACACTTAAAACCAATCAGTATCGAAAAAAATTGTAAAGGTCATTCCATCATTGACACAAAATGGAAATGAAAGCACAAGAATATTTATCCATATACGAGTACATCGTTCTATCGTATTCACTGTGAGTTATATAGGCATTTGGTGCAATATACATAATTATAATAATAATAATCTCTGCCACGAATTTTCCTGTAACTAAGAATGTTTGTTCAAAATTTACATAAAAATTAAACAAATTACAGAATACGTTTCATAAATTACTAAATTTGATATTTAGAGGGAATTTTCTAATTGCTGGCAGCAGTTAGAAACGTAATGTTCTCACATTTTCGAGAGGCAACAGGCGAAAAGCTTACAAAAAGGTAAATGATAAGATGCATGGTTTGAAATTTACAGACAGTAAGTCACAATATTAAAGTCATAATGATCATTATGCATTCTTTGTTTGCGTATATTTGAAATTTTTATGTCTGAAACTATAATTGATTCACTTATTTTAAAGAGATTTAACCGTAATTTTAGTTATTACTAAATTTTATTATTTAAGAATGCTTGAAAATTCCTTGTTAACAAACCTCTGCACAAAAGCTATTTGAAAGCTTATCATGCAATAGTTATGGTTTATAATCGTCATATAATTTAACATTGCACAGGTTTAAATTACAATATTCTCTTCCTCTTCTTATATACAGAGTGTCCCATAAAGATGTATACACTCCTTGAAGTTGAATAACTTCATTATTTATTCACATATTTGATATCAGTAAAGCTCGCTGTGAAGCTGAAACATCACTTTGAAGGAGAATAATAAATAAGAATATTAATAAACTTGTTTACTGGCGAAAATGTTCAAAATGTCCACCTCTTGCATTTATGCACTGCTGAGCACGACGTAAAACAGACCTACATACACGTATACAGGTTTCGGGTGAAATATTTTTGCAAGCATCTTCAATCTCATGTCGTAGCTTTTCAAGTGTATTTGGATTTCTTACGTACACTTCATGCTTTAATTTACCCCCCCCCCACAGAAAAAAATCTAAAGGTGTTAAATCAGATGATCGGGGTGGAAACTCTTCGTCCAATCCATCTGCCAGATAAGTGGACATCGAGGTATGCCCTAACAGCGCAATATTAATGAGGTGGTGCTCCATCTTATTGAAAGTAGAAATCATCCTCGCCTTACTACCCACTTTTTGTTATACTCTTCATACTTTTTTTTTGTTCTTTTCTCATCTTCTCTTCACTTGCATGTCTGTAGTTTGTATGGTATGACAGTGTTTCTTTGAGTTAAGACTGTGTTTGCATGGTTTGTAAGCGTTCTTATTTTATTTCTTTTCATCTTTCACACCTTCCCTATTCTCCTCGGCTATTTTTCCGACTTGTCGGCAGTGGCCGGCGGATGATGATGGTGAGTCTTTCTTTCTCTTTTTCTGAATGGATGTTAACCCACGAATTATAGGTTTTGCTACTTACTTAACCCCTTATGCTCTTCTTTTAACTCCCTATTCTCTTCTTATAACCCCCTACTCTCTTCTTTCTCTCGGGCTAACCTTAGAGTGGATCTTAGGGTCTTTGTTAGCCTTAGCTTCTGTAGCTCTGTAGATAGTAGGCATGGCTGATTTCACGTAGCATTTCGAGATACACAGGGCTGGTGACTGTCCTATGGAAGAAAAAAGGGCCAACAAGTCCTGTGGATGACACTCCACACCACGCTGTCACTCCCGGTCAGTTCACTGCCTTTTTCACAGAAATATGTGGATTCTCGGAAGCCCAGTAAATACTGTTATGCCGATTCAGTGTTCCGTTTAGCTTAAAAGTTGCTTCATCAAACCATACAATTGTGTCAGGAACAGTGGCGTAGCGTGGTCTTTTTTCAAGGGGGGGGGGAGGCAAATGTGTTATAAATTCCCGACTGGACAAATTTGGCACCTTTCCCGTGACTAATACTAATATTTGTGTTTCAAGCCACTACGTCACACGAGTGTCTGTTACTGTCGTCACAGGCTTATCCATGCTATAATATAATGTATTATTATGAGAAGCTGAATTTAAAATTGGCCACAGGGAAATGTATCTCTCTCTCTCTCTCTCTCTCTCTCTCTCTCTCTCTCTCTCTCTCTCTCTCTCTCTCTCTCTCTCTCTCCCCCTTTATTGCCAAAAACTTTTTACAACTGGTTCTAGAGTTCCGACTGAGCCAGATATTTTTCCGATCACAGGTGGAAGTCGCCCGCTCCCCCCCCCCCCCCCGCCGAAGCTACGCCACTGGTCAGGAAAGTGCTCATCTTCAAGACATCTGCGTGAGAACCACTCGCAAAATTCAACCCGCCGGTCCGGATCGTTCTCGTTGATGCCGTGCAGTAGTCGCGGCACATATGCCTTAAACTTAGCAGATTTAAGTATCCTGTGTACACTTGTTTTGTTGATTGTGGTCTCACGCGAAACACTGTCTGATAGATTTTTCTGGCGTATTAGTGATTATTTGAAGAACATTTTCCTTATTTTCTTCACAAGTCGATGTTCGAGTTCTTCCTGAATGTTCTTTGCACACGTCTTGCACAGTGCCAGCTCGTTCAAATTTGTCAGGTAATCTTGAAATAGTCAAACGTGTAGGTGGTGTAGTGGCAAATTCACGTATCCAACATCTCTGTACCTCGCTAATATTTTCGGTTTTGAAATACCACTTCAATATCTGCTTCCGTTATTCGAACGTCAAACGGGGTTCCGCCATTTTAAATAGGGTACTGATAGGCTAGGCCTTTTTGCCAATAAACAAAAAGGACCTAGCTATCCGTGGGCTATTTCTCCCATAAAATAAAAGTGACGTTTCAGCTCCACAATGTACTTTACTGATATTAAATATGTGAATATATAAGGAAATTTTTCAACTTCAAGGAGTGTATACATCTTTATGGGACACTCTAAGTAATGAGATTTTTGAGTAATTTTTATATATTTACCAAAAAACTGGCTTAAGATAATTTGTAATAATTTTTTTAACTTAATCGCAGTTGTAATTTATTCATAGAACAGACTTTCTAATTAATGGAAATTTTTATACAATAACAACTGTGCCGTAATTGAAATACTTTCTGTACAATTTCACATCATTTAAACTATAAAAATTCATTGTTGATCTACTGATCTGTTTCACTGTAAGAGTACTACAAACAGACTGATCTGCCGAGTTTAATAAATTGAACGTTAACTTCTCGAATTTCGATTTTACCTTAACGTAACGTAGGCCTAACTGTTCTCGTTTCAGTTCGCTTATAGAACTTCGATAGCAACGTTAACTTGAGTCGTACCTTGCAAATATCAGGGAGATTTGGATGAAGGAAACATAACGGAAGATGTGTTTTTATAAGTCTCGGTGAAGGATTCATCGCTGTTAAATGCAGTAAAACGCCATCCGTTGGTTCTTTTCCTGGAAAGAGCATTCTGAACCTCTTCATGAGTTTCCCTTGTAGATTAAAAGGAGGTACTCCTGTGGTGGCTAACAGCAAGTCAGCGCTGAAATAGGAAAATTATGATATCCAGGCTAATTTAGGGTTTTGGTTAGGGGAGACTAAACGGAGTGAAACCTCATCATTATTTATACCTGATTAAGGGATGTAGAGTTAGTTTTATGATACGTTAAAAAATGTTGACAGTGGACATGCAAACTCAAAAAAATAATAAATAAATAAAGAAATAAATATACAATTATTTTACCTTTTATTTCAGTCACTAAAAATTACATCATATACCGGTTAATAACACAACCTAACAACAGTTTTGCTTCCCGGTAAAAACACACTGATTTATGCTATTAATTATAGGGTGCTGATTTCGAAAATGAACTTCATTTTTGCATGTTAGGTCAGGTTTTGTCAGAATATGATGTTTTATACGGTACTGTTTTATATCATACTAATTTTATGATTATAGTTCAATAATTTTATAATTATAGTTCATTTTATTTCAATACAAAACACAATAATTGCGTTTTTACTTTTTAGATATATGATGTGTGTTTCAAGTGGTTGCGTGAACAGTCCAGATTTATTTTGTTACATCTGTGGTCTATTTACTCCAGCTTCACAGCGCAGGAATGTGACTCCTCTGATAAGAACAACGTATTATCACTACTTCGGTTGTCATATTGGTGACCAAGACAAAAGATGGGCCCCCACATGTTTGCTGTAGTAACTGTGCAATGAATTTACGTAACTGGTTCAATGGTAGAAAGAAAGGTATGGGGGTTCGCAGTACCTATGGTTTGGCGTGAGCAAAAGAACCATGCTGACGATTGCTATTTCTGTCAGAGCAAAGTAGCTGGCCTTACATCAAAAACTAGGAATAAAATTTACTATCCTGTGGTAGCCTCTGCCATCAAACCTGTCCCATAGTGATGAGCTTCCGATTCCAACACCACCAGCAGATAAGAATCTTCTGCCAACATCATCTGAAGAGGAAGCATTGTCAGAACAAGCAAATGAATCTTCTGATACGGAGTACTGTCCAGAATCTTCTTCTAAACCACATTTCATAACTCAGCAAGACTTGAATGACTTGGTTAGGGACTTATATCTTTCAAAGGGCAAGGCTGAACTTTTAGCTTCGAGACTTAAGGAGTGGAACTTAGTTCAGGGTGATGTGCGCATTACTTCTTTTCGCAAGAGAAGCTCCGACATATCGTGCTACTTTCAAACTGTAAATCAGCTATGTTACTGCTCAGATTTGGAAAGTTTATTTTCGTATTTTAAAATAGAACATGTTCTAGACCAGGGGTTCCCAAATTGGTGTTCCGCGGAACACTTGTATACTGTGGGAAGTGTTCCGCGGAACACAATTTGGGAACCCCTGTTCTAGACGAATGGCATCTGTTCATTGACTCTAGTAAGCGGAGTCTTAAAGCTGTTTTGTTACACAATGGGAACGTTCACCCAAGCATTCCAATTGGACACTCAGTTCATCTCAAGGAGTCATATGAGAACATGGTAATACTTCTGAATGCAATCAAGTATGATCAAGTGGAAGATTTGTGGAGACCTAAAAGTGGTAGGACTTCTCCGGGGAATGCAGGGTGGCTTTACCAAGTACATGTGCTTTCTGTGTTTATGGGACAGTAGAGCAACACAGCAGCATTCTGTAAAGAAGGACTGGCCACCACGTGAAGCCTTTGTGCCAGGATAACATAGTATGAAGTATGAGCCATTAGTTGATCAAGAAAGGATTATTTTGCCCCCTCTGCATATCAAACTAGGGTTGATAAAGAACTTTGTCAAAGCGCTTGACACAGAAGAAGCTGCATTCAAATATTTGCATTCAAAATTTCCTAGCGTTAGTGATGCGAAGATGAAAGAAAGTGTTTTTAGTAGTCCCCAAATAAGAGTGCTTTTAAAGGATGAACAGTTTTTGAGCACTCTCAATGCAAAGGAACTAAGAGCCTGGAATTCTTTTAAGAATCTTTGTGACAACTTCTTAGGTTCAAAGTCCCCTCACTATGAAGCAATGGTCACCGAGCTGCTGGATGCATACCAACAACTTGGGGCTAGAATGTCTCTGAAGATCCATTTTTTGCACAGCCATCTGGACTTCTTTCCAGATAACCTTGGCTCAGTGTCAGATAAACACGGAGAGCAGTTTCATCAGGACAGTGCAATGATGAAAAAAAACTACCAAGGACGATGGGACCCTTGCATGCTGGGTGACTTTTGCTGGATGCTAAAACGGGAAGGCTCTACTGAGTATAGACGCAAATCCAAGAAAACTCACTTCTAATAAAATGAACTATATGTAGCAGTTGATATGTAATAATGCATGTGTGCGTATCCTTTTTTGTTGTTCTGTTCTGTTCTGTTTTACTACAAATACAAATAAAAGTAGATTTATAAGTAGATTTTCAAAAATTTCTTCGCTCTGAGATACTGAACTTTCATGTTTTGAGTGTATTCTGCCTGTAAACGTCTAAATAAGGGTTACAGATATCTAGATAACCTGACCCGATAGAGAAAAACTAATGTGATTTTCAGATTCAGCACTCCAAAATTAGTTTAGATCACCCATTAAATTGGGAGAAGCAGATTTTTTTTTTTTTTTGTAGACCAGTGTAATGAGTGAGGAGGGCCAGAAACTGGCACAGCGCTCAGACCAACTAATGCCGTCCATTGATGTAACCTCTGTATTATTATTATTAGTAGTAGTATTAGTAGTAGTAGTAGTAGTAGTAGTAGTACCAGTGTCATCGGGATTCGTTAAATAAAAAGAACAATTTTATAAACATAAGTACTCTTTGGCCATGGCATTTCCCCTTAGCGATACCCTCGCAAATATCTTCTTACATCATCACGAACATCTATGGCTACAACAACGCCCCACTTCCTTTATTCCTCATCTATATAAGAGATATATGGGCGATATTTTCCTTTGTTTTAGACAGAAATCCCATATAGAACATTTCTTTATCTCAATAATAAACACAGAACTATTAAATTTACCAACTATAAGGGGTTCCAAAAAACCTTAGCCCCCCCCCCCATTTGCAGCTTACATGTTTACTTATATCGAAATAGTTTTTAGTGAATATAAAAATATATAAAATTCTTTATTTATTGCAGGTATTAAAATTACTCTAGCTGATAAAGTGATAATACTGGGTGATCCAGATAAATGGGACCCATAAAAAAAAGCCAAATATTCTTAATATTTAATTCCTTTCATAAAACTATATATCATTCGAAAGAGTAGAGTTACAAGTTTATTATGAAATATTTATTTTTTAAAAATGACTCATTTCAAATGTGCTCCATCAGTTGCCAAGCATTCCAGTGTTCTCGCTTGTAAGTTCTGCATCACTTTTGCAAGAGTGTGCGGTGGTATGGCCTGTATCTCATTTGTGATGGCGGCCTTCAATTCTTGCAAGGTCGTTGGGTTATTTCTGTAGACCCTACTCTCTAAATATCCCCAGAGATAATAATCTAAGGGAAAAAAATCCGGAGACCTTGCGGGCCATTCAACGTCTCCAAATCTTGAGATTAACTCGCCTGGAAACGTTTGACGCAAAACTGCCATGCAGTTCCTCGTGGTATGGCAGGTAGCTCCGTCTTGTTGGAACCAGTGGTTTTCTAGACAAAGATCTCTTAATTTAGGAATAAGGAAATCGGTCAACATTTTTTCGTAGCGATCACCATTTACAGTGACCGTGTTTCCGGTGGAATCCTCGAAAAAGTACGGCCCTATGATCTGAGATGCAGTAAGACCACACCAAACAGTTACACGCTCACTATGCAACGAGACTTCGGTAATATTCAATGGATTTTCTGTTGCCCAGAAACGACAATTTTGTTTGTTTACAGTTCCATTCAAGTGAAAATGGGCTTCGTCTGACATAATCAAAGTTGCTAGAAAATTGGTGGTGTCATTTACCTTCTGTTGGATCCATTGACAGAATTGTCGTCTTCGTGCGAAATCTCCATCGTTTAGTTGTTGCACAGTTTGAATTTTATATGGAAAGAGCATTAAATTTTGCTTGAATATACGGTGTGTTGTTCCATATCCAACTCCTAACAGCTGAGAAGCACGTCTGATGCTTATGTTAGGATTATCCTGTACAATTTCATGAGTTCTGTTAATGATCTCGTCTATCCTTGCTGTGCGCACTCTTCAGTTGGTTTTCTTTTTCCAATGCTGCCAGTTAGGGAAAAATTTCTGACACACCGACGGATTACTTTCTTAGAAGGTGATTTTGACATCTGAAAATTTGTCTTGAAAGATCTTTGAGCTGAAACTACACTTCTTCCATGCTCATAATATTGCTCAGTTATGAAACGCAGCTGTTCCACAGTCCATGCAGTCATCTTGAAGGGTTAGTTTTAACTAACACTTTTATTTTGTTTTGTATCTTATCTTGTCTTGTATTGTCAAAACCTATACAATCCTGTACAAACTTGTAACTATCCTCTTTCGAATGATGAATATGATTTTATAAAAGGACTTATACTTTAAGAGTTACAGGGGTTTCTTTTGGGTCCCATTTCTCTGGATCACCCTTTATAATGGCTTCTCAATTAATTGGTGATTCGGAGAGGCAACGTGTGATAGATCGCATACGAGCAATAACATTTCGGGAAGCTCGTGATGCTGGAGCCACCTTTATAACACGTTCATGGGTTGCCAAAAAATTGCGAAGAAGTGAGGACTTCGTCAAAAGAAATTGGAATAAAACTTTGGATGAATGTGAAATGGATACAACCAAATCTGGGCGCCCAAATTTGCCACTCTCTCAAGAAACAAAGGACATATTGAAAGCGGTACGCGTAAGCGGAAAAACAACTGTGCTAAACTTTCTAGAGAGATCGAAGTGTTGAGAGGAAAGATCGTTAGTGGTGAGATCATTCGACTATACCGTCATAGACAAGGTTTAAAGCCTTGGCATGAACTTCCAAAGCCAAGAAAAACTCAACTTAACATCGATGACAGAATGTAGTTTGCCCATTATCTGGAAGATTGGGATGTGGATGATTTCATGCATTTAGCTGTCTCCGATGAATTTTTTGTTTACGTAACACGTCGGCCTAACTACCAAAATGATCGAGTGTGGGCCACAACACCAGATGAAATCGATGACAATGAACATTATCGCGAATTATTAAAAAGTCCAGACTGTGTTGGTGTGTTTGTTTTGTTCACTGCAAAGAAGCTCATGTGGGTGCTGAAGCCAAATGGTCAGAGTTGGGATGGACAGTATTTTCGTGATATTATTCTATCCCAGCATGTCATTCCTTTTCTAAGAAACCCAAACAATGTTATGGATGTCGATCAGGTCACACTTCTGCACGATAAGGCCCCCTGCTTTAAGGCATTAGCCACTCAACAGTTGTTGCGGAACCATGAGATCGATTTCTTTGGAAATGAAGAATGGCCAGGAAATTCTCCTGACCTGAACGTCTGTGAACACATTGGATCAGTTATAAAGGACAAGGTTGAATGTCTCTTGTTTCAAGAACCTGCAGCAAATCGATTTTCGAAGGACACAATGACACAACACATTGAAACTGTTTTAGCAAATTTGCGTAACGATCAAGATCTATTCACGTCACTTTTGGCAAGCTACCCAAAGAGAATTCAGACTGTCTTGGAAGCCAATGGCGGGAACACCAAGTTTTAATTGTTTCTCATTAAATGCAGGATTAAATTCTCTTTTGTAAGGTATGTTTAGTTTTACTGTAGCTCTAATGGTTTTGGCCATGGGCGGGGGCTAAGGTTTACTGGAGCCCCGTATATAAAATTAATAGTATCAAATTACTAATTTACCGTACATTTCATTTGTGCTTCTCCTATCTGTCTTTCCACCATGACATCGTCTTCCTTCAGGCTTTTTCTCTAACAACCTTTTCCCTATACACCCTTTTCATACATCTGTTAAAAAATTTCTTGATAAGATTTAGCAACCAGTTCACAGTATCTCAACTGTTTAAATTTCCTTTTTATAATTAATTATTGAAGTTCCAAACTAAAGCCGATCTATTCGTTTTCCTTACTTCTTCGTACTTTCAAAGTGATTTTCGCTTTATATTTACCAACACCCACTATATTGGCAGCACCTGCCGCCAATGCAAACTCATGATGAACATTGAGGGATTTCTAGTCATACATCGTGCCCTTTACATAAACCCTCAAAATCACCTATCAAAGACCATTGCTTTGCTGTAGATCACCTCAATGACCCCTCTTCCTTTCAAATCATAAATACTACCAACAACAACCAACTCACCGACCATCACATTTTCGAATCTTTACACATTTGGAAAACTAGACTTGCACTCAACCATTACAGTTCTGGGTTTGAGCTACCCATCGTAAAAGCATTGGTTTTTAATCATTTTAAATTTTGTAAATTATTAAAGTTTACTGCTATGACTTTACAAGCTAATATTCACAACTACAGGGTGTCCCATAAGTCCGGCATCATAGGAAAAATAATAAAAAAAGGCAAAACAAAAGCTTTTATTTACAGAACGTGCTCAATATGTCCACCATTGTTTTCAATACACAAATTCAGACGTGATACCCAGTCAGCAAGCACACGGTGAATGATGTCAGGAATAATGGTGTTACATGCCCCAATAATGCGCTGCCGCAAATGTTCAACACTCCTAATTTTCTCTGCGTATACCAGCGCTTTCAAGTGGCCCCAGAGATAAAAATCTAGTGGCGTGAGATCCGGGCTTCTAGCTGGCCATTCCACAGGCTCTCGACGTCCTATCCAATGACCAGGGAATTGGATATACCCTCACTGGTATACCAGTGAGGGTTGTTTTGAGACCAGTAGCGGGTGTTCTGTCGATTTACCTCACCATTTCCATAAAAAACAGCCTCGTCACTGAACAGAATGGTGGACGGGAAATTGGCATCCCGAGCATAAGAAAAATATGAATTATGGTTTGTAGAAATAGAAAAATATGAATTTCTCCTATGATGCCGGACTTATGGGACACCCTGTAGAAGTATATACTTAGGGATTTCTGAAGTAAGTCCTTATTATTGTTAATTGTATCCTACTATATTCTGCTCTTATTCTAATAGTTTATAGTTTCTTTTATCGTTTCAATGTTTCGTAATTTTATAGGAGTGAAAATGGAAAAAATATTTCCGAAACGTTTTCTAAACAAAAGCAATAAATGTGTGGATTTTATATATATACTCGTATATGTGTGTGTGTGTGTGTGTGTGTGAGAGAGAGAGAGAGAGAGAGAGAGAGAGAGAGAGATCAGCAGCTACTTTCGCCTATACAGGGTGTCCCAGAATTAACTATCTATTTCAATGAAATCGGACAAATTTTTTAAAAACACACTTTTATTTATGTTTATCATGTTTAATATGTGTTAGAAATGTATAAATTTCTATTTTTTTTTCATAATTTTATTTTCATAATTTTTTCATTATCTGGTCCAATGAAAGACCGTCTGAAGTCATAGAATGGCAAAGAGACTCTCCAAAAGTTAATGTGTGGCTTGGAATGACCAAATCCAAAATTTATGGTGCTCCATCTTGTTGAAACACAACATTATCAAGAATGCCATCATCAAGAAGCTGTGGTTCGAGAAACTGCTGAAGCATATCAAGGTAGACGGTACCTGTTACAGTTGTTACCGCAAAGAAGAATGGGCCATAAATTTTGGATTTGGTCATTCCAAGCCACACGTTAACTTTTGGAGAGTCTCTTTGCCATTCTATGACTTCAGACGGTCTTTCATTGGACCAGATAATGAAAAAATTATGAAAATAAAATTATGAAAAAAATTTAGAAATTTATACATTTTTAACACATATTAAACATGATAAACATAAATAAAAGTGTGTTTTTAAAAAATTTGTCCGATTTCATTGAAATAGATAGTTAATTCTGGGACACCCTGTGTAAAGGGTGTTTATAAAGTCCCTATCTAGTTCAGTGAAAACTAGCAAAAAGGGTAAAATTCAATAACAATATAATAGATGGCATACATTTAATGAATACTTAAGCATATGATTCTACATGAGCACATCAGTATCTCTACAGAGTTCGAATCTGTCAGCAGCATTGCGGAACACATTTTGGAGCATAACAGGGGTTACTTTTTAACTGCTGTGACGATATGAACACGTAAATCTTGCAGATCTATAACCTTCGTTTGATAGACGTTTGATTTCATAAAGCCCCATGCAAAGAAATCCAAGGGTGTTAGGTCAGGAGATCGAGCCGCCCAGGGCCTGTTGGTTGCCTCCACGTCCGATCCACCGATTTGGAAATCGTTCATTTAGGTACTCCCGAACAATGTTTGCGTAATGACAAGGTGCACCATCTTGGTTGAAAGATGACGGTGTTTAAGATGCCATCTGAATGAAGCTGGGACATTTACGTGCTCGTATCGTAACAGCAGTTACAAAAATAACCCCTGTCATGTTCCAAAATGTGTTCCACAATGCTGCTGACAGATTCGAACTCTGTAGAGATACTGATGGTGCTCATGTAGAATCATATGCTTAAGTATTCATTAAATGTATGCCTTCTATTATGTTGTTATTGAATTTTACCCTTTTTGCTACGTTTTCACTGAAATAGATAGGGACTTTATAAACACCCTGTACACTTTTCCATTTGTTTAATTACCTCATTCGTTTTATTATTATTCTTTGAACTTTCTGTTGCATTATTTCTTCCTTTTTATTATTACTTTTACAAGAAAGTTGATGGAAGTTGACCGTAAATAATAGAAATGTTTACGTGAAAAGTTGGACTAAAAGTTACAAAATGTTTGTTATCGATTTTGCGACAGAAAACTATAATTGCAGAATGAAAGGGTAACTAAATTGTTTTAGAACTGATTGAAAACTTGGCGGTTGGGTTTGGCTTCACTATTTCATTGGATATACTCGTATACTTAATTTTTAATTCCAAAATTAAAGTAATTTAGAAAGATATTTATAAGTGTTCGAGAGAGATGCTCATTAGAATAAAACTCTGCCCAAGAAAAAAATATTTGCCTGCTCTTGTAAATTTAACCTTTCGCCTACAGTCACCAAAACTAAATTTTCTGCTTGACTAGTTATCAACACTCTGCTTGCCAAGTGTCCTTAAAATCTCTCCGGTGGTTTATAAAATAGTTCAGTTCATTCGTCACCTTTATAACTGTACTGCCACAAAATTTGACAGGACACTGTGACCTTGACCTCTAACCCATAGAATGATCAAAGTCAAATAGTTTCTTCCTAAGTTGGGGCTCGGCATAGCTGTTAAGGTTGGCTAAGATAGGCCTACTCGTTTTATGAGATATTTTGTTAAATGACATACATATATACGGGGCTCCAATAAACCTTAGCCCCCCCGCCCATGGCCTAAACCATTAGAGGTACAGTAAAAGTAAACATACCTTACAAAAGAGAATTTAATCCTGCATTTAATGAGAAACAATTAAAACTTGGTATTCCCGCCATTGGCTTCCAAGACAGCCTGAATTCGCTTTGAGTAGCTTGCCAAAAGTGACGTGAATAGATCTTGATCGTTACGCAAATTTGCTAAAACAGTTTCAATGTGTTGCGTCATTGTATCCTTCGAAAATCGATTTGCTGCAGGTTCTTGAAACAAGAGACATTCAACCTTGTCCTTTATAACTGATCCAATGTGTTCACAGACGTTCAGGTCAGGAGAATTTCCTGGCCATTCTTCATTTCCAAAGAAATCGATCTCATGGTTCCGCAACAACTGTTGAGTGGCTAATGCCTTAAAGCAGGGGGCCTTATCGTGCAGAAGTGTGACCTGATCGACATCCATAACATTGTTTGGGTTTCTTAGAAAAGGAATGACATGCTGGGATAGAATAATATCACGAAAATACTGTCCATCCCAACTCTGACCATTTGGCTTCAGCACCCACATGAGCTTCTTTGCAATGAACAAAACAAACACACCAACACAGTCTGAACTTTTTAATAATTCGCGATAATGTTTATTGTCATCGATTTCATCTGGTGTTGTGGCCCACACTCGATCATTTTGGTAGTTAGGCCGATGTGTCTCGTAAACAAAAAATTTATCGGAGACAGCTAAATGCATGAAATCATCCACATCCCAATCTTCAAGATTGGGATGAGAGTACTGGACTGGGATAACTTATTTATGGGTAATGACACAAATTTGCGTTGGGTGGCGTTTAAAGAAAGTTTTAGGAATATTGAAAGGGAGTTTATTCCTCGTAGGCCCAAGCGCGTTAGAAATCGTGGTAGGCCGAAGTGGTGGACTAGGGAAATAGGCGAGTTCATAAACGAGCGTAATAGAGCGTATAGACTTAATAAGCGCAATGGCACGGCAGCTAACTTTAATAGATATATCGAGCTTAGACGTCAGGTTAAAAGATCAGTTAGGAATGCCAAGCGTAATTTAGAGATACTTATAGCTGCGGATAGTAAACATAATCCAAAAAAGTTTTTTGAATACGTTAATAATCGTAAGCCGGTAAAAGATAACATAGGCCCTCTAGTGGATTTTAATGGCGCTTTGGCTTCTGACGCTCAGGCGATGGCGGGTATTTTCAATAACTTTTTTGCGACAGTTTTTACCGTAGAAGACGTGAATAATGTCCCCGACGTGGACGATATCGTTCCATTTAGTAGCGAGACTATTTTGGATGAAATAACTGTTTACGAGGCTGAGATTGCGCATTATATCGATAGGCTAAAAGTTAGCAAGGCTCCAGGCCCTGACGCGTTTTATCCCAGACATTTGAAAGATTTGAAAGAAGTTATCGTAGGCCCCTTAACGAAGATTTTTAATCATTCACTCGAAACGGGGATTATTCCTGAAGACTTCAAATTAGCTAACGTCACGCCTATTTTTAAAAAAGGCGACCGCGCAGTAGCTAGCAATTATAGGCCCATTAGCTTAACGTCAATTGTCGGTAAACTTTTGGAATCCGTAGTTAGGGATCGTATCATCGATCACTTAGAAAGTAGAGATTTGATTAATAGTAGTTAGCATGGGTTTCGACGCCATAGGTCTTGTTTAACTAATTTGTTAGAATTTTATAACGAAATAGTGCGCGAATACGATAGGCATAGAGCAGCTGACGTTATTTATTTAGATTTTAAAAAGGCGTTCGATACAGTTCCGCATAGGAGACTAATTGCGAAGGTTAAAGCGCACGGTATACGCGGTCAGGTAGCTAACTGGTTAGAAGAATGGCTTCGTGCTAGGAGGCAGAGGGTCGTAGTTAATGGTAGTGAATCCGGGTGGTTAGATGTAGGTAGCGGTGTGCCACAGGGTTCAGTGTTAGGCCCATTGCTATTCGTAATTTATTAACGACATAGATGTAGGATTGACTAGTAACGTGTCAAAATTCGCGGACGATACTAAAATAGGCGGTAAGGTTGTTAACGAGGACGATAGAAATAGGATCCAAGACGATGTAAATAGGATTGTGGAGTGGACAGATAAGTGGCAGATGCAATTTAACGTAGACAAATGTAAAGTTTTGCATATAGGTTCTCGCAACAATAATTACGCGTACACGATGGATGATAGGGAGTTAGCGAGCGTTGACGAGGAAGTAGATTTAGGCGTACGTGTATCTAAGGATTTAAAGGTTAGGAACCAGTGCCTGGAGTCTTGCGCAAAAGCTAATAGGATTTTAGGCTTCATAGCGCGTAATTTCGAATTTAAATCGAAGGATATTATATTGCCCCTTTACAAGTCCCTAGACAGGCCTCATTTAGAATATGCCGTTCAGTTTTGGTGCCCGTACTTGCGTGAGGATATTGATAGGTTAGAAAGGGTTCAGCGTCGTGCCACGAAACTTATTCCGTCATTGCGCAATAAGCCTTATGAAGATAGGATTAAGGAGTTAACCTGTATTCACTCGAAACTAGAAGATTAAGGGGGGAGCTTATTGAAGTTTTCAAAATCGTTAATAACATCGATAACGTAAATTTTGACAAATTGTTCACTTTCGATAATAGTAATACTCGCAATAACGGATTTAAGTTGCGTGGCAGACATTTCATTACTAATATCGCTAAAAACTTCTTTACGTTTAAAGTAATTGATAAATGGAATAATCTTCCCGCGTCAGTCGTTCATTCTACCAGCGTTAATATGTTTAAGAACCGTCTTGACAGACATTTTAAAGGTATTAGCGTTGTTTAATATAAAAAAACAAAGTTAGCAGAAGGAGCTCTGGTGGTGGTGCTCGAGGATGAGTCTGTTGACGATGAATGCCAGCTTGTGACATGCCAGCGTGTGATGCCAGCAAAAAAATAAAAAAAAATAAAAAATAAAATAATTAGACTAACACGAACGTAGATGTAGCTCGTAGCGTAAACTAACTCACTTTTTGTTTAACGTTATCTATTTTTTTTACTTCGCATGTCTGTAACTCTTTTCTTGCATGTTTGTAGTTTGCATGGTATGACTGTGAGTTAAGACTGTGTTTGCATGGTTTGTAAGCGTTCTTATTTTACTTCTTTTCATCTTTCACCCCTCTCCTATTCTCTCCGACTATTTTTCTGATTTGTCGGCAGTGGCCGACGGATGATGATGGTGAGTCTTTTTTCTCTTTTTCTGAATGAAAGTTAACCCGCGAATGATAGGTGTTGCTCCTTACTTAACCCCTTATTCTCTTCTCTTCTCTTAACTCCCTACTCTTTCCTTTCTCTCGGGCTAACCTTAGAGTGGATCTTAGGGTCTTTGTTAGCCTTAGCTTCTGTAGATCTGTAGATAATGGGCAAACCACATTCTGTCATCGATGTTAAGTTGAGTTTTTCTTGGCTTTGGAAGTTCATGCCAACGCTTTAAGCCTTGCCTATGACGGTACAGTCGAATGATCTCACCACTAACGATCTTTCCTCTCAACACTTCGATCTCTCTAGAAAGTTTAGCACAGCTGTTTTTCCGCTTACACATGCCGCTTTCAATGATGTCCTTTGTTTCCTGAGAGAGTGGCAAATTTGGGCGCCCAGATTTGGTTGCATCCATTTCACATTCATCCAAAGTTTTATTCCAATTTCTTTTGACGAATTCATCACTTCTTCGCAACTTTTTGGCAACCCATGAACGTGTTATAAAGGTGGCTCCAGCATCACGAGCTTCCCGAAATGTTATTGCTCGTATGCGATCTATCACACGTTGCCTCTCCTAATCACCAATTAATTGAGAAGCCATTATATTATCACTTTATCAGCTAGAGTAATTTTAATACCTGCAATAAATAAAGAATTTTATATACTTTTATAATCACTAAAAACTATTTCGATATAAGTAAACATGTAAGCTGCAAATGGGGGGGGGCTAAGGTTTTTTGGAACCCCTTACTGTACAAACCGAAGTGATTACAATAGTCCTTTGTTCCTTTGTATCGAAACGGGGCTTAACAGAATGCATTTCTTTCCTTTTTATTGTTTGTGTATTTTTCCTTTACCATTTTTTTAATGCCAGCGTCCTTAGCTCAGTGGTAACACCGTCTTCTTATAGGTAAAGTGAACACTCTGAGGTCGGGGATTCGACTCCCATTGGTGATGGCTAATAATAATGCAGGAGTTAGCACAGTGGGTCGCATTATTTGGTCTGAGCACTGTGTCAGTTTAAAGCCTTCCTGACTGATTACTATCATTTTACGCGTTGTTCTTTGTATTTTAATACATGAAATATACTTTTGTGTTAAATATTTCAGTTAAAAGTAATAAATATAATTTATATGTTAAATTGTCAGATATGCTTACTGAAGACTTGGAGATCTTTCATCTATGGATTCTTTAGCATCAGGGTTATCCAAATTGGGGTTATGCAGGAGGTTCCATATGATCTCTTGAACCCATATTGCTTCAGACTTTGGGAACGTTGTGACAATAACATCAGAAGAATGGCACTGAAAAATAAAATGATTATACGCCAACTAAACAGTTATTTGAAAAATGTTGTATTGTACAGTATTTGTGGTCGTTATAGAGATTATAAAAGTAATTATAGCAATACAGAAAGTAATTAATTAATTATAGGAATTAATGCAAGTTTAGAAAATGAATGGCATGTTTAAGAGTTTTGAGCATTTGGAGTTACCCCCGAGGTCAATGCGTGTCATTATGATGATAATGGGAATGAATAAAGACTCTTTCTGTATATATAGACAAGTACAAGAACATTTTTTTCAGTTGAATAATGGTGCCTCGACCTGTATAAAATTTTGGTATATATGGTAAACTCCGCCCACAAAATACCACCAGCGATGGTGCCAAATTCTTTATACTGATCCCAATTAATTATTAATTAAGTAACTAACTATTTTAAATTTGTACTTCAGCCTTCGTAAAAATATCACCCAATATACGTGGATGATATTTTTACAAAGATCACTGCATTACTTTCTAATACTGCATTCTAATTATGATTCCGTCGCAACACTGCAGAAAAATAATCAGTGCAGTATAGACGGTGTTAGACATTAGATCAAGGTTCATATATTCACACACACATAAAAATTTGCATTGAAAGATTGGATCGCCTGAAGATCAGGGCCCCCAGCCTTCTTTAGTTAGCCTTATAAGGCTAACTAACGAAAATATCACGACCTAACCTAACCAATCCTTAGGTCAACTGTACGCCCTTAATGACTGGCTAGGTTAGGTCGTGATATTTTCGTTAGTTAGCCTTATACGTAAGGCTAACTAACGAAGGCTGGGGGCCCTGATCTTCAGTTGATCCGAAATATTTACTACTATAAATTTAGAATTCAAATTTAAATAAAAATCTTATTAGAATTAGAAACTTTTAATTTCAATCCATTTAAATAACAAATTACTCCCATCTACGCACAGAAAGTTACTTTGGTACAACAAACCAAATTTATGTCAAATCATTTAATACATAATTCTTGAAGTTTTAAATGATTATTTTTCAGTTGCATTGACAATAGAGTACACTCTTATTGGACTCGACCGAATTTCTCAGTACAAATGACTTTCTATTTTCTTAAGCCTGTGTACGACTACACGCGACTTAATTTATTATTACGTTTTAAACGAAGCGGAAATAAACCCGAGAAAGTCCGCTTGACGAAATGTGTTCAACTTTAAACGGAGAAATATTATCTGAATAGATGACGACTCACTTTTCAAATATTTTGGTCTGCAACAAAGTCAGGCGTCATGAAACGAGTACCAAGAACAAAATATTACTGGTCGCGTCAAAGAAAACTTAAAATTTTTTGACATACATATGACAAATGACAAATGTTTTGCCCCTCCGAATATTATCATAATTATAATATATATCCCATTTCTTTACGATTTTTAGCCAATGTGCTCAGTTCCTATGACAACTGAAAACCATTTGTGAAGAAAATATTTATTTTCTATTTTTTCCTTTTCTTTTGCGATAAAGTGGTAGGTCTGCCACTTATGTATGACGTACCTATAAAGCAATAGTACCAACCTAATATCTAGAATTCAGTAATATGAGCTATTTTAGCTGTTATATTTTATAAATATCTGTAATTAAATGTGTTAGAACACATGTAATCATCATAAAACATACGCATATTTACGTAGATATTATGAATTTGTTGAAATTTAAGCATCAGTCATGAATATTTATATTGCAGACGTTTTAGAAGTAAAATTACGTCTACAAGAAAACTATCGAAAGGGACCTTTTTTCCGTACCTTTTTTTGTTTATTGCTCCATTATATTTAAAATATAATTATTTTTCTCACATACTCCCTTCAGTTTAATATAATAACATCTTAATAATTATTATATTAGAAAATTTCAGATTACACACGTGCTGTAAAATAAGCACACCGGACAAAAAATTAGTCACCCCTAATAGTACCGATAGTAGGAAGTTCAAGGTCACACAGAGGGCGCTGATGTAGCATTGGTAAGTGACAAGTAGCGGTGACGTAGCACACAGGATCAGATCTGTTTCGTGAGGTGGTGAAGAACAAAGTGTGTGTTGGATCTAGTCTGCAAAATGGGTCGTGAGGCAGACGCTACTCAGTGGCAAAAAGGAGCCATCGTGTTTGGCAGAGCCCACGGACACAAAATGTCTGAAGTAGCCCAATTTGTTGGTGTGTCAACGCGTACTGTCCAGCGAGTTTACAAAGAGTCGTGTAGTTCGCAATCAACTGAAAATCGACGGCGTAACTGTGGCCGGAAAACAATTCTCGATAATAGGGACCGCCGCCATGTTTCTCGTCTAGTAACTGCAAATCGTTTTCAAACCAGAGAACAATTGCTCCAAGAAACCAATGAGGTTCTCCAGCGACCAATTTCCGAACGGATATTGCGACGAGAACTGCATGCGATGGACATCTGGAGCAGGGTACCACGGAAGAGGCCGCTGTTAACAGCAGGTCACAAATTGGCACGTTATAAATGGGCTCAGAGGCACAAAAACTGGACTGCGGCAGATTGGAAACGTGTAATTTGGTCCGATGAGTCCCGTTTTTGTTTGTTCTCCAATGATGGGAGGCGACGAGTACATCGCAGGTCCAATGAAGCCTTTAATCCTGAATGCGTCGAAGGTGTTGTTCAGGCTGGAGGTGGTTCCGTGATGTTCTGGGGATGTTTTTCGTACCACGAAATGGGCCCTCTCGTTCCAGTGACGATGAATTTGAACCAGCAGGCGTACCTCTGCATACTAAATGATGAATTGGTATCCTTTGCCCTACATCTCCAGGAGCAGCATCACATTGCCACTCCTGTCTTCCAAGACGACAATTGCCGTGTGCACAGGGCGAGAAGTGTGTCTGAGTGGCACGACGAACATTCTGCAACACTGTCTCACCTCGAATGGCCCGCCAAATCCCCTGATTTAAATCCTATTGAAAATCTGTGGGATTATTTGGAACAGAATGTGAAGCGCAGGAATAGACACCCACGGACTCTGGCGGAACTTCGGGACCGGCTGATGAACGAGTGGCAGCAAATCGATGTTTAGTACATGCACAACCTCGTAGAGTCTCTGCCTCGCCGGATTCGTGCGGTTATCAAGGCCAGAGGCGCCGTCACACGTTATTAGGTACATTCTGAGAGGGGTGACTAATTTTTTGTCCGGTGTGCTTATTACGATGAAATGACGTACGGTAGTTACTATTTTTTATCCTTGTAAAGTCAAAAGTCGGATGATAGAAGGGACCTACAAATGAACCTGAATTCAGAACCAAGGATCGCTACAAAATCGAAAGACAGTGAGGGTTGGTCTACATCAGGGATCTTCTTTGAGCCCGTACCTTTTTGTTTTGATTATGGATGTGTTGGCCCAGGGGATAAAAGATCAATCCCCTTGGTGTATGCTCTTTGCAGACGATATTGTTCTGTGCAGCAACAGGAGAGAAGTAGTAGAAAGAAAATTGGAGGAATGGAGGAGGGCTTTTGAAGACAGAGGGTTGAAAATCAGCAGAAAGAAAACGGAGTACCTGAGGTTCTACGAAAATCAAGACTCAGAAATTAGTTTAGAGGGAGCGAGGTTAAAGAGAGTAAGTAAGTTTACGTACTTGGGATCGACAGTGGCTGAGGACGGTGAGCTGGACACAGAAATAACACACAGAGTGCAATCTGGTTGGAAAAATTGGAAGAAAGTCAGGGTGTTGTGTGACCGAAGAATAGGCGCAAGGGTTAAGGGAAAGGTGTATAAGACTGTGGTAAGACCGGCTATGATGTACGGGGCTGAGTCTTGGGCTATAAAGAAAGATCATGAGAAAAGACTAGATGTAACGGAGATGAGAATGCTGAGATGGATGTGCGGAGTGACAAGGTTGGATAGAGTAAGGAATGAAAGGATAAGAGGCACAACAAAGGTTGGAGAAATCTCGAGGAAGATACAAGAAAGTAGACTGAAATGGTATGGACATATGATGAGAGGGGACGAAGATTATGTGGGTAAGAGAACGATGAATATGGAGGTGCATGGCAGGAGAAAGAGAGGCAGACCGAAGCGAAGGTGGATGGAGAAGGTGAGGGACGATTTGAGGGAGAAGGGTTTGTCGGAGGAAGAAGCCCAGGACCGGGCTGTGTGGAGGAGGCTGGTCAGAAACGCCGACCCCGCATAGAGGCGGGAACGGGCGAAGAGAAAGAAGAAGAAGAAGAATGTTGTTTCACTTCGCCGATCTCACTGGAAGTGGTTTGAAAACGTGGGTAAGCCATTTATGCTTCCCAATTTAAAATATAGCGGTACATTTACCGTAAAATGCATTTGAGTAGTATAAAAGATGGTATCTTTTAAACAGGTCTTTTAAAATATGTTCATAAAGAATGGAAAAAAGCTATTTTCAATTCTGTTTAGTTCATAGGGCAACTGAAAACCAACATAATATATACTAGGGCAGGGGTGGGCAACCTTTTTAAGTGAGCGTGCCAAAATCGTCAAATCTTTGATGCAAAAGTTAATCTTTACCATTTTTTAGCAGAAAACATTAAATTAAAATATAAAACTCAGCGAAGAATTTGGATATTTATTTATTTCAATTTTTTTTAAGGTGAGCCCGGGGAATCGCGTGCCGGAAAAAAGTCGTTGGCGTGCCACGTTTGGCACGCGTGCCAAGGGTTGCCCACGCCTGTACTAGGGGCACTCAATATACTGTATTTCGCCTCACCCTTTTTTCTTAGCTAAATAATAGGCCATGGGCTGAAATGTCTTGTGGGCCGTAAGTTTGAACTTTCCGCGCTTCACATAACCGGATTTTTCCAGTTTGAACCGCCCATCCTTGTATAAAACCGCTTTTAAACACCCTTGTATAAAACCGATGGTTAACGCAGTTTCGAAAATGGCGTCTGACAGTGATGTGCGTCGTAAACAGAGAGCTGTTATCGAGTTCTTGACCGCAGAGAAGGAAACAGTTGGAAATATTCACAAACGTCTACAAAACGTTTACGGAGATGCTGTTGTTGATCAAAGCACAGTTGGAGCTGGTCTAAACGTATGAGATCATCGGAGAGAGGGAGAGCCAGCCTCGATCGTGAGCCACGCAGCGATCGCCCGGCATCGGCTGTGACATTTCACACTGTGCAACGTGCTAACAGCATCATTCGATCAAGTCGGCGAGTCACATACAAGGAGCTATCACTGGAGCTAGGAATTAGTGAAGGAAGGGTGAATATGATAATTCAGCAACTGGGATACTCAAAAGTGTGTTCATGTTTTGTTCCTCGCGAACTGACTGAAGATCACAAAGCCCAAAGAAAAGAAATTGCTTCTGAGTCGTTGGTTCGATACGAGACAGAAAGGGATGGCTTCCTTTCACAAATTGTGACTGGAGATGAGACCTGGGTACGCCACTTTGAACCTGAAATAAAACGCCAATCCATGGAGTGGCATCATGCAGACTCCGCACGCAAGAAAAAGTTTAAAATGGCTCCCTCTGCAGGAAAGGTTATGGCCACCATCTGGGACATGAAAGGGGTGATTCACAAGCAATCAACTCAAAGGCATATATTTCTACCCAACAGAGACTCCAGAGACGTATAAAGCCGACCGGAGAGAAAAGTGGAAGACGTCCTTCTTTTGCACGATAACGCAAAACCACACATCAGTTTGCAAACAAGAGAGACCATCACAAAAATGCATTTGACTGTGTTACCTCACCCTCCATACAGCCCGGATCTGGCACCTTCAGACTTCCATGTGTTTGGACTAATGAAGGATGCTATTCGTGGAAGAAAGTTTCAGTGACGATGAGGTTGTTGAGGAGGTTAAGAGGTGGTTCCAACAGAACCCAGCAGACTTTTACCAGCAAGGAATAAAGGTCCTTGTTTCGAGGTGGAGGAAAGCCGTAGAAAAGGATGGAGACATGTGGAAAAATAAAAACTTGTGAAAAAGGTATATAACTACTCGTGTACAAAATTTCTGGAACTTACAAGGAAACTTGGAAAGAAAAAAAAAGGTGGGGCAAAATATATTGAGTGGTCCTCGTATATACTCTTCACAAATAAATATCGCAGTAATACATATAATTGGAACTGATGTTCAGAATGTAAATATGGTAGTTTAATGTGATCAGTTGGATTTCTTTTTTTATGCTGTTCCAACACTTTCGATGTATAGCGTCACTAAATGTACGTTTCCATATTAATTCTGCATTATATCATAACATTTGGGAATAAAGACTAAATATGTAACATCATGGTGACGTCAGAAACAAAGCTCTGTTTTTTATGGACAAGTAATATGGATAAACAACTGCAGCAAAGTAATTACAAAATTATAAAACTATGTTGTAAATTCTATACTTTTTTAATGCAAAAAATGTCTTAAAATAAAACAAAACCACAAAATTAGTCACTCGAGTAAGTAATAAGTATGTTTAGCAATATTCTCGAGGTTATCACTTAGAGTGAATTTAACTTATTTTCAAAAACTACCGACATGAAGAGACAAAGTGTTTATCATGAAACAACAGAAGGTATGAGAGGAGCCTTTATAGGAGTAATAAAAGCCTGATCATCCATTAATGAAGTTGCTGAACGTTTCAATATCCACAAAAAACAGTACAACGCTGGGTTGCACGTTACCATACCGAAGAAAGTATTTCTTCCAGACCTCTCTCGTAGAACTTCTGAAGCTCAGGATGCAGCTGTAGTAGGTAATATTCTAAGTTATTGTGACCAGACAATATAAAACAATAACAATGGCGTGTATGTTGTTCTGTATAGCGTTCATATGCGTACATATTTCTACTATTATATGCAAATTTACAAATGAATGTCAATAAAACTATAAATCTGTTTTCTCAGTAAGTGTACGTCGAAACTATAGACTTATAAGCTAAGTATTATTATTATTATTATTATTATTATTTGCTCTCATTTTTGTTATTATTAATAATGGCATTATTATTATAGACGTCTGTAGCTGGAATTGGTAGTTACAAAAATTAAAGAACATGTCGACATAGTAAGTGATGGCCTGCTATTGAGTGTTAGGGCCTATTTTATTCCGCAGGGAGAACCATTTTATTTCACACATGATAATAGTCTTATACATACAACTCTCGTAGTGCGTCAATGGATTGGTAACAACAATAACATAGCAACAATTGAAGGTATAGATTACTGCATAATATTAATCTTTTAAGGCACGTTACTTGTCCATTGGGGAGTCTGCGAAGAATTCCAAATTATTTTGAAAGTCTTAACATCTACTACATGCGGAGACGTCTCAGCGATGTCAAAGAAGCAGATGGAGGATATACAAATTATTAAATATTACATGGCATTATTTGTTTCATTCCATTCCTTATGAGCGTAACCAGGTATATTGAATTTAAACGTTAGGATAGAAGGTTTAATAGCGCGATAGCACAAAACTTCTTGGTTTTATAACATCATTAATTTTTGGAATAATAGTTAAGAATAGTTAAGACATATTTTTTGGTATCGCGTGCTGATCCGTAGTTGGACTTAGAGTGAGCAGGGAAAGGGCAGTAGTATGGCCGCAAAATGGTAAAGTGCAATGCAGTTGCAAGATGTTGCAAGAGTGCCAACCCCCACCCACTTGTTGCAACCCCACCCCCTTTGTTGCAAGGCGCCCCATAATTCTAACCCCCCTTTGTTGCAAGGCATCCCCAAATTGGGGGAGTTCCTCGGGGAGCTAACTGACGAGATCAAGGATGCGTATGGAGACATCGCATACACCGACTCGTTTGTGTCAACAGGTCCAAAACCTATGGGGTACGGGTGAGGGTGGGGGAGGATACGAAGTATATCGTGAAGGCTAAGGGTATCACGCTTAACCATACGAATCGGGGGGTCGTTAACTTTGATTCGTTGAGGGAACTAGTGCGCTTAGTAGATGATGAGTGCGACCGGCCGCCCCAACTGACTGTAGGTACCCAAAACTTTCGAGCACAGAAGCTGGGGGGCGTGAAGGAACTTAGGGGTACGAAGGTGTGCCGTAACACCTATAGGAAACGTTACCAGGTGCCTGGTACCCATGATACCGTGCCCTTTGGTTACCATAATCTTTGATATGTCTATTGTTAACTTATTTATTACACGTATTTGTAAATATATATATATATATATATATATATATATATATATATATATATATATATATATATATATATATTATAATATATATATTAGAGTAGGTTGATTTTGGAACTGTGATCTTGGACTAGTCTAGATAGAAAGGTATTAATGTATAAAAACGTTGCAACCAACTCATATTTGTGAAAATGATTGTATTTTTGGAAGATTGTTAATTATTTTTAAGTTGTAAAATTGCCGAATTTTACGCAAAATCGTGCGCGCGGCATTCGCGCAATGTAAACAAACAAATATCGGACCTTATTTCATCAAATAATCAATTAAAATTCTGCTTTTTTAACAAAATGATGCTTGAAACTTATTGTAAATGCATTATAGATGTTTATTAGTGTATTATTTTATTTTTTAATGATATTTACCTATAAAATGTGTATTAAATTAAGTTATTTTATGATGCGTTCATTTAATTGTGTTTATTTTCAGATATTTCATAAAAATGGGTAAAAAACGGAAGTCTGCAGTGTTAACTCGGAGTGATAGTGCCAAAAAATTCAGTGGCCAGCCTTCCCCTTTGGATAAAACAGAGCTTCCTACCCTCCGCCAAGTTATTCAGTACAGTTATTTCCTCCAAAACAGCCACCCGGACTTGAAAGACTATGATATTGCAAAAATGATAGCAAAGGATGTGATTGAGATCTGGCAGGCAGTGAACCCGCGGCTGCCCCTGTATGAGGAATATTATGTAGTGAAATTGGTGGATAAAGTGTGCTTCAAGAAAGCAAAAGAGATAAACAGGAAATCTCTTTCTACAGTCCAGGAGCAGAATCTGGAGGAAAAGCTGGATAAACTTTTTGACATTTCTGCTTGCACCTGTAAGCTACCTGTTCGTCCCTGTGATGGCAATGCTGTGAAGTGCAAGAAATAAAATTTTCAAACACAGCACATAATCTGCACTTGTCCTCCCAGTAAGAAGGTAATGCTATTATTTTTTTATCTTTTAACTGGCCTAACTTAGTACGATTAGGTGCCTTTTAAATGGAAGGAAATTCAATGCTTGTAATTGAAAAATATCCGCATTTTCCTCCTATAATCTTCCTTTCCCTCCCCTTGTTAATAGAAATTAATATAATCAATATTTTTTCAGGATTTTATCTCTTATTTTAGATCCGCTATTTAATATACTTTAATATTTCAGGTTCCAGTAGAGGAGAGGGAATACTTGAGAGATCAGAGGGCCAAAATAGGACCCAAGGGCTCTTTCCAGCTGGGATCTGTGGATAAAGCTGCTGTGAAGAGAGACCAGAGGGCTGCAGCTGAAGCAGAAAGATTACAGAGCCAGATTCAACAGCAGCAGGAAGTGGATTTGGCCACTTGGAAGTGAGAGAAGCTGCTTTCAAGAAAATTCTGTCCATCAGGTAAGCATTTATTAATTTTAAAAAATGTGAAAAAAAAAATTTATTATGGGGATTTATTTAATAAAAAAAAAGGCCCGAGTTCTATAAATCCCCATAATCGAATTTTTTTTCACATTTTCTTATCCCAATTCCCCCCTTCCCCTCTGATAATGGAAATAATCTTACCTTCTTTCTGAAAAAAAATTTGATTATGGGGATTTATAGAACTCGAGTTTTTGTTTTTTTTAATTTAAGTTAAATTAAATCAGCAATTCTGAGACTAATAGGGATTAAATCTTAAACTGGAATAAAAAATAAATTAATTATTATTCTTTCAGAAGTGGGAAGTCAGCCAAGAAGAGGCTGAAGAAGATCACAGCCATCAACATTGAAGCTACCCACGGGTCAGAACTAATCAACCTTTCTCCCGCATAGGAGAAAAATAGTAATGGCTACCTTTAATATTGCGTGTTGAACATTTATGAAGTGGTATTCGGCAAAGTGCCAGATGTGGTGGATACTGAAAAACTCCCTATTCCCCCCCTCCTTTGCCACTTTTAAGGCTACATGAGCCATGCGAAGGACAAGATGTTCAAATACTCTACGGTATTCTGGCGAGGGCGTTGTAGGATTTCGTAGTACAGACGATGTATTGAAGTATGTTATAGACCTAACCTTTATAAAGGCACACATATACCGCGAAGTAGAAGAAGCAACACGATCAGAAGATAAGCAACGGTTATGGATAGAGTTTTGTTGATGAGTGGGATGACAAGCGATATTATGTCATGTTACATCATACCGACTACTCGTACCCTACGGTTGAATATGTAAATCTTGTCATCATGGAGAATCTTAAGTATTTTTAACACTATATTAATATATATCATGATGATTTGTAGTGAGGTTGTGGCTAATGGGCTGTGAGTTTTTAACATACTTTAGAGACGAGTATCGCTTGTTAAACAAAAAGGTCAAATATGGGCATATGTCTCTCTCAATAGTGCACCGGATTGTGAAGAGTTTAGTTTGTGGAAATGAATGTCTGGTGAGTGATATTAAAACATAAATTCGATATTGTTTCGGAAAATCTGTTTGTCCAAGAGCACAAGTGTTCGAACAGGCCTGTACACGCTTTAGCAGTGTGACACGTTCCCCCCAGCGAGCCGCCCACCCGTGTACCTCACGAAACACACGAGTTTGAACAAGCCCGTACACATTTCATCAGCGTGACTCACTCCACCCGTCGAACCGATCGTTCACCTGTGGCTCATAGTCATCTCAGAGCTTGAACCGAGTGGACGTGCAAACATGATGGAACTTCCTTGAGAAGCTTCTCAGCGCATCGTACGATGTCTCCGTGACGAAGTCATTGCGTGTACAGGCGTGAAACCGGCACCATAACTATGTATCTGAAACGATTGCAGGCAAGCAAGCAAACGTAATGTTATTTATTTAAGTGTTGAGGAGATGAATAGAGTCTTCGTGATTGTTGAGAAGTGGGAAGAGGACCGTTATAAAATACCTGCAGGTCTAGGTACAAGAAGAGAGCAGATTAGTGACGCCCCTCATATGCCGTTGTTTGCACGTTGTGTATAAATAACGAACAGCCATGCATTGATATACGACTGATGTGGAAGAATGCATCTGATAATAACGTTCTTGTCCTTACGCGAAACCGTTTCATCCTCGACAGAATGTTTGAAATCGTCGGATTCCGCAAGCTGAATTGAAAAGCTCGGGACGGTAAGAAAAAACGTCGATTGGAAAGGTTTGTTTATAAACTTGTATTTAATAATGATGTTGTGGTTAACGATGACCTCTTTGTGCGTGCTTTTGATTGTATTCTAGCCGTGTTTAAAGATAACTTGCCAACCGAATGTAAAGTGGGCACGAAAATAGTATTGAACGATATGAAAGCCATTTATGTCGAGTACATGCACCGTATAAGTTAAACGGTGAAGTGTTGCTTGGTCGGTTTTACCACGTAGTACAAAGTAATATCAATGTGGATGTAGACACTATTACATGTGAGTTTAGTGTTTTGCGCCGTAGAACATAAAGGATATATATATTTAATTATTTAATTGTGTATGTATATATATATATATATATATTTCCTGTACTAATATGCAATTGATTATACGTTTCGTATATTATTATTTTCAAATATTAATTATTTAATATAACTGTATATATTTTTCCTGTACTAATATATTGATAATGCAACGTTTTGTATATTTTTTAGTATATATTTCCCGTTCGTGATGCTATTATTATTTTTTTATCATAATATATACCCCATTGTATATTTATTTCCATTAATTCGCCTAAATAAACAGAATGATGCATTGGAGTTTTATTTATTCCTTTTTGTTTGTACACGGTATTTAATTATATCAATTGGCTGGCTTGTAAAGCGGATTTGTAAACCAGAATATATGCATTAATTAAATAAATATTGCTATCTGGCATCTCAACCTTCTAAGCCAAATGGCGGATTATGTCAGAATATATGCTTTAATTAAATAAATAGTGCAAACTGGCAACTCAACCAGATACGCCAACTGGTGGTGAGAGGGGAGAAATAAACAACATGATCGAGTGTTGCAATAACGGGGTCCTGCCCCTACGAGCCGTGGAAAGATGTTTACACTCCACCTTAGACCTACGGTTTAACACGGATCATTAGGGCACCCTGGCCAGCAATCACGATTTTTAGATTAACATTTTTCCGGAAATTTGCATATATGGGCTCGCCTTTGCTTCCCGTACGAATTACTCATTCTGGCGAAGCTTACACTCCACCTTAGACTACGGTTTAACATAGATCATTAGGTCACCCTGGCTATCAACCGCGGAAGGTCTCGCCGAGTCTCGAACCCGCCTCCACCTTAGAGTTTAACGCGCGACGCACATAAACAGTATAGGTGTGCCGTGTACACAGCGCCAAGTGGCTGATATTGCACTCTACCATTGCGGCCATACTACTAAGGACAAATGATACTTTGATTAAGCGATGCTCTCATGAAACGATGCTTCCTCCTATTGAATAAATAATAAAATCCTTGAATAAAAAAAAACACACGGTGTACATTAGATTGTGTGGTTTATTGTTTCATGATATCCCTTTTTATCTTCCACTTCTTACTACTCAAATTTTATTATGTATGTGTGGCTACATGAGGTAATGTGTATGCATGGTATGAAAATTATGGTTCTGGTTTGCATGGTGTGAGAGTTTTACTTGAAATTTTCTATAACTGTTCACTTCCTTATTTGTTCTACTTTATATATACTTCCTATTTCCTACTTTACTTCCTACTTTACTTTGGTAGCCTATAACTTCTGTAATACTTCTGTAAAACCTTATGTAGACCACTTCATAGGACCTTTATATAATACTACTAAAATGTATTATATGAAAGATGTAGCGGTATATTTTAAACTTTGAAGCATAAATGCATTACCCACATCTTCAAACAGATTCCAGTGAGATCAACGAAGTGAAGCGACGTGGGTCAGGTAAGTGGTGAATGGGAGACCAATGTACTGATTTCGATTCTGTAACCATTCTTCGTTCTGAATCCAGGTTCAGTTGTAGGTCCCTCTATCATACGACCTTTAACGTTGTAACGGATAAAAAATAGTAACTAACATAGATTATCTCGTCGAATATTTTACTGCATGATATAATCTGGAATTTTCTATCATAATAATTATTAAGATGTTATTATATTACATTAAAAGCTGCGAAAATAAAACGGATTCCTTCGATAGTTTCCTTGTAGATGTAATTCACATTATCACTTTTAAAACGTCTTCACTGTAAATACTTATCAACGTTGTTTAAATTATTCTACGAGTATTTCAACAAATTCATAATATCTACGTAATATTTGTGTTTTTTATTATAATTACATTTATATATTTATACAATTTATACACTAAATTATAAATATTTATAAATTATTACAGCTAAAATAGCTCATATTACTGAATTCTAGATTTAAGGTTGGTACTATTGCTTATACGTCATACACAAATGCCAGACTCGCCACCTTATCGCGAAGGAAAAGGAAAGTGGTTTTCAGTTGCCATGAGAAGTGAGTTCATTGTAAAAGCCGTAAAGAAATCTTATAATATTCGGAGGGACAAACTTTGTCACCGACTGTATATAAGTTGTCAAGGAGGAAAGGACAGTAAGCATGAAAATATTTATTTTTAAAGTGACTAGTTCCTCTCTCATTTGAAATGATACATCATAGTCGAAAAGGCACTGAGATTTGACTTTTTTTATTCCAGTTGAACCACGGTTTCTCTGCGAATGTACTTGACTATTTGCCAACTATTCTAATTGGTTAATCCAACCGTGCTCAGATAGCACAAACCATCTAAGTTTATTATCAGAAAAATAAGCATGATTACAGTGGAAATGTCAGATGGTTGAATTAACTTTTTGTCGTGTTGACAAAGAGTGAAGCATGTATATTGGTTGTTGTAAATGCTTTTGTGTATGTAATAATTATATATCAAATATAAAGTCGTCTCATTAATGGCACTAACAGAGCCACACGCGAAAATCCTAAGCCAATAAGAGCATATACTGTACGTAGCAAGTACTTTTTTTTGGCCTTTGAGAAACGTAGGTATTTTTAATATATTACCTTTTATAAGCTTATCTCTTATTTTTCTTAATAATAAAGTTATACTAAAAATTATTAATAATAATATTGTAAAACTTACCCGAAATTTATGGATGAAATTCGCAAACTTGACGAAATTCGTCGGTAGAATCCATTTTTCGGTTTGTCGATCATGACTCCGTCTTTGTACATAAAGAAACATCTCCTCAATTTGTCTCCCAACTTCCCATTCACCACCTCCATTTCGTGGTCTCCGGGTAAGCGATGAGTCTCAGTCATTTTGATGATCTACCGTAGATCGTAAATATAGTATGAATAGAATGTATTAATTATAAGCAGAAAACTGTTTTCATCCCAAATGTTGACTTTTTCTTCAAGGCAACACGGGCTAAATATACATAAATTTCAATGCGTTTCTAAAAAGAAACGCGCTATTTTCTGGTATTATGTGCGTTGTTCGTAAACTACTGTAAGGGTTTAAGTTTATATCAGCGTAAATGACGTTTATATGTCTTTCAAATTTTCCAATACTTTGCGTTATCTTAACTTAAAAATATACAGTTCATACACTTCATCTTTCACCTCAGATAAAATAATTAAATTAATTATGGTTTAAAATCATAATTGACTTTTAACACTGTCAGAAATTACCGCATGATTCACATGTTATTTCAATACATTATTCATTGAATATCACAACAGCGTTTCGAATACGTTGATTTTAAATATACTTTCAAATTCCCCTAACGAAAGCGTACGAGGGAAAGTTAGAATGTCTCTGTCCCTAAATGCTTATTTATACTTATATACAATACACACGCGCAAAGTACGGCTGTGAATCATTTCGCAAGCAACATGATAACACTCAGTAATCTTAAACAAAGTATTTCTGCGAACGCAAATTTAACTATGAGGTTTTGAGGACATAAAGAAGAATTTTATAACTTCATTAAAAAAAAAAAAATCTCATTTTGTACCTGTCAGAAGTTCTCTTAAACAAATCCGCAAAAACTTTGACCTTTACAGTTAAGATAACGTACTGATCAACCTATTTATGAGAGAGTTTCAAGATAAATACTAGAAATAAACACTCCTTACTATCTATAAGTGCTGTTACATAAATATTTAAAAGTTTTTAGGAAGAAGTTTGAAGATTATAGGGAAATTCTTGAGTTAAAGTGGCTTGTAAACGCCTTGATATATATATATATATATTATTAGATATATATATATATATATGTGTGTGTGTGTGTGTGTGTGTGTGTGTTTGTGTGTGTGTGTGTGTGTGTGTTTAATGCTCTACTTATACATGTGTATTATCGGAAGAAAATTCGCCTAAAAACAAAATTTCTAGCAAACATAAATTAGTAATGGGTTAAGATTATATTTTGCTTTAAAAATGTTACCGCTGTCACTAAAATTAATAAAATATCCAAAGAAAAACAGAATATTACCATTTAGTCATTTTTTATGCTGTTTGTAAACTTGAGACTGAACGAGGAACATCCATTGGACGTAACAAATAAATGTATAAAAATGGATCTGTAAATGATTTCTTCTACATACAGTATACTGTATAGTGTGGAACTGCTATTTGCGAGCAAATTTTATCTTCTATTTTAGAATGGGATTATTTAATAAATCTTTATTGACAGAGCGCAGATTATTTACACGAAGTTAAAAGGAAGATAAAATAGGTAAAAGTAAGTACAACAAAGTGTAAAATTAAGTACAAAAAGTGTAAATCAAGTACAAAAAGGTGGAAAATTAAGTACAAATACGATGGTTACTGACATGGGATGCTGTATGAAATAACAAAAAAATCTAGACATATAATTAGAGATTAGATATATGTATACAGTATAAACACTTGAGCTAGGATTGCGCGAACATTCTTTATTATAAGTATATAAATTCTATATATGAATACTGAATACCTTGACAATGTCCAAGAAATTTGTTGCGATACAAGGCTAAATTATTTATCTTTCAGTTTTCCTGGAAACTTTTTACATCGCGTGTTGAATTCTCTCTTCTCTTCTCTAGGTTCTTCATGTACTTAAGATAGGATTAAAGAGTTAGACTTGCATTCACTCGAAACTACTGTAGAAGATTAAGGGGGGAGCTTATTAAAGTTTTCAAAATCGTTAATAAAATCGATAACATAAATTTTAACAAACTGTTCCCTTTCGATAATAGCAATACTCGTAATAGCGGATTTAAATTAGGTGGCAGACGTTTCATTAGTAACATCGCTAAAAACTTTTTTACGTTTAAAGTAATTAATAAATGGAATAATCTTCCCGCGTCCGTCGTGAACTCTACCAGCGTTAATACGTTTAAAAACCGTTTAGATAGGCATTTTAAAAATATTAACGTTGTTTAAAATAATAAAACAATTAGCAATAGGAGCTCTGGGGGTAATGGTCGAGGATGAGTCTGTTGACGATTAATGCCAGCTTGTGACATGCCAGCGTGTGATATGCCAGCAATAAAATTATATTAAAAAAAAAACTAGACTAACACGAACTTAGATGTAGCTCGTAACGTAAACTAACCCACTTTTTTGTTATACTCTTCATGCTTTTTTTTTCTTTTCTTATCCTCTCTTTACTTGCATGTCTGTAGTTTGCATGGTATGATAGTGTTTGAGTTAAGACTGTGTTTGCATGGTTTGTAAGCGTTCTTATTTTACTTCTTTTCATCTTTCACCCCTTTCCTAGTCTCTTCGACTATTTTTCCGACTTGTCGGCAGTGGCCGGCGGATGATGATGGTGAGTCTTTCTCTCTCTTTTTCTGAATGAATGTTAACCCACGAATGATAGGTTTTGCTAAGTTACTTAACCCCTTATTCTCTTCTTTTGACCCCCTACTCTCTCCTTTCTCTCGGGCTAACCTTAGAGTGGATCTTAGGGTTTTTGTTAGCCTTAGCTTCTGTAGATCTGTAGATGAAGAGCGCAATCTAGTATATTATTTGGTTCTCTAATGTATGGATATGATTGTCTTGTATCGAAATGGTGATATTAATATTTCGTTATGGATGATTTCTCGAGTGGTACTATTGACGATTTGGTACATATTAAGGGGAAATGGTTAGTTTGTAGATATTATCTAGTTTTAGAAGTTTTAAATCGTGGAGCATTATGTCAGTACTTTCTTTATGTTTAATTTTTTTTTTTTTCTTATTATTCTTCGTGGCTGAATTAAATATTTTCATGCACTTCTGTATGCGCTAACGCTGTATTGTAGATGTGGGTATTATACCATTGTGTGGTATATGAACTTGTTTGGAAAATGCTACACCTATTTTTATAATAATAATAATGTATGCGACTGGCTGATTTGTTGCATTCATCGTCAGTGAATGACAAGTTTATGTCAAGAGTAATTCTCAAAAGTTTAGTTGATTGCACGTATTTAAGAGAGATTAAATTTATATTAAGGTATCAAAGGATCGTTATTTGTGCGTGATAATTATATGAGCTTTTTATATAAATATATGTTAGGCTAGTTTGTTAACATTAAATCATAACTATATTCTTTGGAGTTCATTGTTGGTGGAAGTTTTGAATGTTAATAAGTAATGATTGTATTGTCGTTTGCATACTGGTATATAACAGGACGAGTTAGTCAGTGATAATTGGAAGTCCCTTCTGTAAAGGAGGAAAAGGATTGGTGTCAGGATACTCTCTTTGGGTACTCCGTGGGATATGGATTTTAGCTGCGAAGTATGAGAATCATGTATTATAAATTGGGTCCTGTTACCTAAATATGAAGAAACCATCTTTAGGAAAGACTCCTCAAGCGGTAGTCTCCCATTCAAATATTACCCGCACCCGCAACCTTCTATAAATAAGACTATTTCCTTTTATTGTTTTAAATCACCTCTAGAAAGAAGTATTGAAGACCATTTCTTCTATCGAAAGAAGTTATGTATTATTAAAAAACTTATTATATAATCTGACAAGAAACTTTTATACCCAAAAGAAGAAAAAACTTCTAGAATGCACCCTCAAAAGGAAGTTATTTCATCTACATTAAGAAGGTTTTGTTTCGTGGCCATTTCGTTCAGACTGCTATAAAGTTGTAATACAACAGTTACTGCGTGACTGGGCGGATGTTTTTGTAGAAAACCGAATTGTTGTTTGTCTACTCTATGATTTTGTTTTAATGTATTTTTTTATGATATATTTTACTTTTTCATAGAGTTGACTGGTGGTTGGAAGGATGAAGATGGGTCTGTAGTTCGAGGGGAAAAATTTATCACCTAATTTAAAAATAGAATATATTCTTGCCTTTTTAATACAATCTGAAAAGATATCACATTGAACAACAGGTTAAGGAGTTTTGCGAAGGGGCTACAGTTAAATTCGCGAATAGATCATAAATTCTGTTTTGGACTGTCTAGTGCACACTTTTTTATTTTTCATTTGTTTTGTAGCTGTTATTAAATCATAATATGTTGTGGTTGGTGAATGAAAGAAAGCATGCGTTTGGGGAGGGATCTTGAAGTGGGTAGGATATCAGGAGCAAGATTAGCCCCAACTTCAGTGAAACACTCGTCAAAAGTATTTACATATTTTTTTCGTATACAACACGTAATGGATTAGTACAAACACAAAGGAATACAAAGGACACCAAACAGCAACGAACCGGCTGGTCCTTACGAGTCGGTCTGTTTAAAAAGGAAGGTTAAAAGACGCAAGAAAATTTAAAGACAAATGGAAATTTTAAAGCAAAGGCTTTGTCTATTTTTTTGTTAATGAGATTCAAGTATTATTTGAAGTTACTTTTATGTTCTTGAAATTTACATTTGTAGTAATTAACTTTTGCTTTAAACATTAACCTTTTACCGCACTGTGCGTCGAATACGTAACGTTTCAAATACACGCATTTAGACTCAACCCTAAATGCTTTTAACCCTAAATGCTTTTAAACCGTCGGACAACCATCAGTTGTTTATCCCAATGGTAGGAATATATTTGGTATATAATGCTGAATATATAATTCATCAAAAGTAACCCGTACTGATGAAGCAAGATTCACCAAAAGTAACCCGTATGGCTTCCTGAAGTCTTTTAAATTTTGTATTTATATCTATAAATATTTAGGTTATCATGAAACTGAAGATTGTAGAGCATAACGTTTCAAATTTATTTAGGTGATTATGCTTTGCGCTTCTTTATTTATATTTGTGTATTTTAAGGGTTAGTCTTTGTTTTAATTGTGATACAACTTGGGACAGCAATAGTTATCCTTGCTTGAAGTATCCCTGTATCATGATACGTATGTGGGATGGCTACCGGAATAAATTCTTGTACCGTTTTTATACCTATACTCAGTGTTGGGAGTAGCGGCGCTACTTGTTTAGTAGCGGTAGAGGTAGCGCCACTGCTTTTCAGGAAAAGTAGCGAAAACAGTAGGGGCGCTACATTTTAGAGGCATTCCAACTGCTACTCGCTACTTTTAAGCGAATGAAACCATTTTTGTTCTTATAGTTTATAAGGTAATAATATTACAATAAATAAAAGCAATGAAAATTAAACTTGAGCACTAACAACGACGTGGTGGTGCTTGGAAGTCTGCCTGCGTTATCACCGGAATGGACTATATTTCGCTTGGTCAGCATCGCGTTCCTAATGCTGTCGCATACATGTAGTCACACTTATTTTATTTTTATATAAATAAATAATGCGTATTTGAGTGTTTTTATTATTTCACTAGGGTGTAGTCTAAAAGCAGCATGAAATCCTTTAATTTGTTCCTACGTTTACTAATATTTTTTTAGAAACAGAGGTGTGATGAAAGATGTCAGATGTAACGATGCATTTATTTCGTATTTTACTAGAAATAATTTCAAATAAGTTTGTACCTGTGTGGTGCTGTATGCCTTCATGTAAAAAGAAAAAAACTGTGGATGGGAAAGAGTGATAGAAGTAGTGTGTGTGTGTATGAGAGTAAAGAGCTAAGTAAATGGTTTGATATAAGTATTGGATAGTCAAGGATGCGTGATGTTTCTGTGGCTGTCAATCCGTTTATGGATGGAGTGATGAGAGGTGAAAGTGCGACTGCTGAAGAAGACTGAATTTCGGTGTGATGGGGCCTGTCAGAGCTGTTGTATGCGGATGATGCTGTAGTATTTGCTCAGAGTCGGTGTGATAGGCAAGAGGATGTTAGGAATTTTGTGGCAGTGTGCGAGAGAAGATTGTTGAAAGTGAATGGTAGTAAGAGCAAATAATGATTGTGGAGAGTAAGGAAAATTCGAAGTCATGTGATGGTGAATGGTGAAACACTAGAAGTGGTAAAGTACTTTAAGTATCTGTGATGTGATGGACAAAACAGGCACGAATGCGGATGAAATTAATAGTAGAGGGAATCAAGGAAAAAAGGTGTCGGATACGCTGAAAGCGGTTGCGAGAATGCGGAGACTGAATAGAAATGCTGAAAGATGTTAAATGAAGTTGTGTTAGTACCGACACTTTAGTATGGTTGTGAAACATTGGCATAACATGAAAGGGAGAAGGCAAGAGTGAAGGCAGTTAAGATGGATAACTTGAGAAGTATGTATGAGGTGCGTCGGATTGATAGAGTAAGAAATCGTGTGGAAATTGGGGAAAGTGTGTTAAGGTGGTCTGGACACGTTGAAAGAATGGAAGGTGACAAAGCTGTGAAAGGAGTGTATAAGAGTGTTTGCGAAGATAGAAGGAGAAAAGGAAGAAGGTGGATGGATATGGTGAGTGACTGCGTGAGTAAGCGTGGACGTGATCTGGTCGATGGACGAAGGCTCCATGTACGTTGGAATAGAGGTTTGTTAGAAGCATGTAAGTTCAGGACACTGTCTCTTTTATTTTCGAAAAGTTTGCTTCGCAGTTCGTGCTGACAGGCTTCTTTTCATTTTCCTATTGTCCTTCGAGTTTGTTGGGAGGTGATGTAGTAGCACTTTTTACCATATTTGCAGTTCCCATATGTTGCGTAGGTTTTGCAAATAAATGGTCGCGTGGTAGAATTTGCAGTTTGTTTCATTTGCGGTGTTTGTTTCATTTGATGATTATATTATTTGCCGATAACCTTTGTATATTATCGGGGTTGCCCTTTTGTTCTTCGCTATTTTTAGCATAGTGTCCTCCGTTTGATCTTCGTGTTTTTTTTTTTTTGTACGTCTACTTCTTTCTTATTTTCGTCCTTTTTTGTGTTGGTTTTCTCAGTGTTCCTGTTTCTCTTTTTTTCGTTTCTTTTCCCGTTCCTCTCTTCTCAACATTATCATTTTCTCCTTTGGTTTCTTCTTCAGTCTCTCGTTCTGATCTAAATACCGCAAAAGAATTCGTTTATTTCTTCACAGAAAATTTTTATCCCGGTTATCTCTTTGACACTCGTTATAAAGGAGCTCAGATTATGTTCCCATTCCAAGCATTTGTAGTCAATAAGAGATTGGCAGAGATCGCATTTTATTGCCCTTGTTTCGTCCGTTGTTAAATTAAATGTCTAACAAAGGGACCTATATCCATTTCGTCGACAAGACCAAAACATCGACACTAAAAAAACTAACAACCTAATCTAACCTACCTTAATCTAACCTAATCTAACCTAGCCTAACTTGATCTAACATAAGAATAACTTGTCGATAGAATGTCAAGTCAATCGGATGTCGTAAGGCCATTACAAAGTTCTCTAAATCGGTTTCCCATTTCCATGTTCTTTAATAGAAGACCTTTTCCTGATTCGGAGTGTTTGGTTGTGGGAAAGTGCCTCCGTTACTCTGGGAGATGGGTATCGCTTGTTGATTGGTGGACGGGAGATCGCCCGTCGGGGATAGCTCTGGGAAATTGAGGGGACCCTTTGTTTTGTTTCAACTTTTAACTACCCTGAGATTTCATTCAGATATTAATTGGTTAATTAGCTTTTTTGACAAACTCTGCGATTTCACGGTTAATCTGTAATATTTTGCCTGCACCAGGTATCAATACAAATACTGATACTTTTTTCGTTTTTCTTTTAATTAAGGGATTTTCTTTGTACAGTATTTTAACTTTTATTCGGACTACGACAGAAATACGAGTTACCGTTTCACTGGACAATATATGATATATTTATATATATCGTAAACATTAAGTTTCGGGACACCAGTATGTTGGGCCCCTGACTGCCCAAAGTTGATGACGTATGAAATAACTAACCAACCTAGAACGACCACCTAACGTAGTATAATTTAATCTGGATGTAGGAGTCGCTCTGATTGGCTCGAAGTAGAAATAGGAGGATCACCGAAACCTGGTGTCCCCGAAATTTAATATATATATATATATATATATATATATATATATATATGATGCAAACCCACAGGGAAAAGAAAACTTATTTCAATCCCTTTCTTGTATTCGTGTATTCAGGTTTGCATCATTTCACGTGTTTAATTGTGAAATTCATCCCATATATATATATACAGTATATATATATATATATATATATATATATATATATATATATATATATAAAATTTATTAATTTCACAATTAAACACGTAAAATAAATAAATGATGCACATCCACAAGGAAAAATGAAGAGAGATTCCAAGGTCTTTCGTGCATTCAACAGTACACCTCGTCAGGGAATGAAGGAAAAAGGCAAGAAGCCAAATTATATATCTCTGTACAGCGTAAACAAAATAGTTAGGTGGGATTAGTAAAATATTAACACGTAATAATTAAAGGAGAAAGATATTTTAAGAAGATGTGGTCCATTTTATAAGTTCCGAAATGTTATTGAAATTACTTATGAAATTGATGAATGCACATTCCAGAATGTTCCTTTCAGTTATGTCTTTATTTTCAACAGAAACTTTGTAACTCACCCAGTTAATACTATAATTATATCTATACGTATGGTTAAACACTGCATTACAATTATTTGCTGTCCTGCACGCATATTTGTGCTGTTTTACTTTGACGTCTAAAGTTTTTTCCAGTTTGACCTATATAAACTGAGTCACATTGTGTACATCCAATCGAGTAGACATTAGACACAGCCAGCAGCATTAACTGGGCTGTTCTTTATTTGGCGAGATTTAACAGTACTTTTATACGTAGAGTAAGGTTTTAAGGTCGGAAGATGTTTAAAATTTATATGGTAAGGTAAGCTAAGGATATTTTAGGATCAAATTCTTTTTCAATTACACTATTACAATACCTTTTCTTTTAGCTTTGCCAGATAATTTTCTAGAAACAGAATAGGATAGTATAGTTTAATGCCGATGTTCATAATATTGCATGACTCAGAATCTAAAATTCTGAACTAACAGTTCTTAATGTTCTGAGAAAGATAGAAGAAAAATTGAAGATTCTATTGACGGGTGATGGTCAGAATAAAAATGAACGTACGAGTTATTATTAGTACAGTAGGCTTCCGAAAACCTTAAATTTGAATTGATTTGTGCATCTCTGAATTTTTAGATGCAGAAATGATAAGCATTCGTCATTTTCCTTTTCAATAGTAAATTTTATAGGCGGAACTAATTATTGAGCTTATCAAGGAATTCATTAACATCTAAATTTCAGGTCAAGGCATAAGGCATTATCTACAGATATAACAGCACCAAACAATGTTGAAATTAACAGCAGTAGGTAAAATTCAACTTTGAAAAAAATTCCATATATAAATTGCTATCACGAGTGAGAAGGGATTTTGCACCGCCAATCCAAATGACATAGCATAAAACTTATCTTCAAACTGAACTTTACGTCCTTTGACGTAAAACTTAATTAATTCAATAAGTGTGTTGTGTTCACAGAGAAAGAATACTTGGAAATCTTATCTTTTAGAAAGTTAAGCAAGTCATAAACAGCGACTTTATTGAATAAAAACATATAAAATAACTAACCAGTTTGAAATTAGGATTAATAGGAAATTTCAGTTTGTTATAATCACCACAGCTTTTAAAATACCTTTTGCATTTATAGAACTTGTTATTTTTTTTAATCTCTACAAACTATTTTATTTACGCTGTACAGAGATAGATATAATTTTTTGCTTCTTGTCTTTTCCCTTTCATTCCCTGACGAGCTGTACTGTTGAATACACGAAAGGCTTTGCCTTTTATATTTCCTTGTGTGTGTGCATCATATATATATATATTATATATATATATATATATAATATATATATATATATATATATTAGACCCCTCTGCAGCATCCCGCTCATTTGCGGGATTTGGTGAAAGAGGAATTGCTGTCCGATCTCCTTCTGCCCTCGTAGCCAGCCATGTATGGCTGGTCAGGGACTTTGCACAGGAATCTGTCCAGCTGGTTCTTGAAGTTATTCAGGTCGGTGTGCTGGAGATTCCTCACTTCTTTTGGTAGGACATTGAAAAGCTTTGGGCCTCGTATTCTGAGGGTATTTTCCATCCTCGTTTTCATGGCCCCTTGTCCCACCGCCCCTTGTCCCACCCTATATTATATATATATATATGTTTTGAATCCTCCGTCTATGGCCATGGGGTGGTTCGAATCGACGGGGGTTCTGGTTGGGAGGCAGCAACGGATATTTTCTCGCGATAGTTTTCTTCTATAACATTCTAATTTTTCTCTCATTTCTTTTTTCTTTTTCTATAATACTCTGATACTTTCTCTGAAGGTTCGCCGATTTTCTTTTTAACTTATCGGGAACTATTTTCTCTACTTTATTTTACTAAGTTCTCTGAAGAGAGCAAACTCGAAGGGGAAAAAATAAGTTTCTCTCACTGTAATTTACCTCTAAAAATGTACAGGTAGTGCTGTGAATTTACAGGGGTAGAGGTTCGACCTCTTTCGACCATGCTCAGGCCGAATCTAAAAAAATTAAGGAGGCAAGGGGCCTCTGCCCCCTCCTCGCAGTGAGGCTGCTAACAAAAGAGTCTCGTAGTAGTGACCAAAGAAGAGTGCAGTAATGAAGTGAAGTTAATTTACAATACATGTATCATATAAGTCTAAATGTTGGGGAATGCAGTGAAGGTTAAGTTCCCCCCTTTACACACATGATCAGATGTTTGAAAGATTCCAAATAAAAATTAAAAATACAAAATAAAAACTAATCGTATTTTCGCCGAGTATACATTTCTGAAGGCGATATGATTTCGTAGTAGTACATCAGTACAATCTAAGTACATCATTGAGTACGTTGTAATTTTGGTTCATTACAATTATGATTACAATTACCAATTAATTCATATTCACTTAGTATCGTTTAATTACACTTCCATTTAAAGTACATTACATTATATTAAATTATTACATTTAATTACAATTTTATTAAAGTACATTACGTCGTTTACAATTCTTACAGTGTTTTTATTTATATATATGGTTATTAGTACAACACAAAGTACATGGGCACATACGGTGTATATTCATATATACATGACACACATGATTTAACATAACGCATGATAATGTGTTATAAATTGAAATTAGAGCGAGAGGAGATTTTTCGTTTTCAGATGCTCGATTTATGCTGATTAGCGGAATTCGATCACTTGCCTAAGCGTTTTCGAGTTCATTGCGGGAGGTGAATAATAAAAAATAAAAAATAAAAGAATACACGTGAACGTATGTACATGTACGTAACTATGTACGTAATCATGATCATCAGGGGACAAGTACGAATGCACAAAGTATTGTATATATGGGTAGTCTACAACAGTTGACAATGATACAATAGGTAGCTGAATGAATGAGTAATAAATAAACAAAAGATAAAGGACAAGAAAGGACATGGATGTACGAATGAACACGTATAAATAATGGAGGATTTAAAAGGAAAGAATTAGAGGCAAAGAGTGGTAATAAGGACTAAGTACACTACGGGTTAGATGCAAGGCAATCATAATTAATTATAATAACTTCTATAACAAATGAAAATGGAAATATGGATACGACTAAATTATAGAAATAATAGATCGTAGGGTTGTGACACAAACAAAAATAAAAAGCTACAAATAAAATTTTATCCAAAATCGCCTGATGCGATTTTGGTTCTCATGTAAAAATGAATATTGATTATTCATTGTTCATTTATATATATTATATATATATATATATATATATATATATATATACAGGGTGTAACAAAGTCCGTTCTCTTAGGGAAATAAGATATAACAGAATTGAACGAGAAAACAGTTTTAACTACAAATTACAAACATACAATCAGCTTACCAATTAATCCAGTACATGCTCAAATTACATTCCACGTAGCTGTTCATACATTTCTACTCGTCTTTGCAAGCTGTCGGTTACGTTTTAAAGTGTTTCCGCACCTATTCTATTACACTGATCTGTATTTTTTTTTAACTACTGGATCGTTCGAGGCCTTGATTCATAAACAACGAACTTCAAGTGACCCCACAAGAAGTCAAGTGGTGGCTTTGGGGTGACCATCCCACAACCTCGGGGTCCTATCCATCTGTCACGAATATTCTTATTTAACCATTGTCCCAATGAACGAGCGAAATGCGGAGGTGCACCATCTTGCTGAAACCAGAGTTTTCGTCTAGCATCCAAAGACATTTCGTCAATGTACTTTTGCAAAATTTCCTCCATTCATCAATTCTGTTATATCTTATTTCCCTATGAGAACGGACTTTTGTTACACTATAATTTACATATGGAAAATGATCGAAAAACTGGTACCAAACCTCAAACTAAACCCAATTACCATTCAAACACGCTGGAAAATAGAAAATTAAAGGCCCGACAAGGGACCGCTTGGTTGTCAGGGGGCCAAGACTTTTTAACCAGCTTCTACAGGACCTCAGAAACGTTACATGGGTCAAAGTTGAAGGCTTCAAGAGAAGACTAGATGCCTGGCGCGGGACGGTACCAGATGACCCGGGTGTACCTGGCTATTAAGGTAGGTTGATTTTCCGCATTTTGTTAGATATCGACTTTGGACTAGTCGAGATAGTCAGGGCTTAATATGATAATAACTGACAAAACATTTCAGATCCCTAGCTTTAACCGTTTTTTGAGGAAACCGTTTCAAAAATCGTCAAAAAATCGTACCGAAAAATATCGCATTTTCGCAATTTTGGGGCGGCCGGAAAAAACATGCTATTTTCATTAAAAAATCCTGAAAAAAAGTTACAATTTTATTGAAAAAAAGTAAAAAAAACGTACAGAGTCAAATAGACACATTTAGATCCCAAGATCATCATAATTTTCACTGTAAGAGCCCTTAGAAGCAAAGGAAGGCTTCATCTGGCGGCTTAGGGCTTTGGCCAGAATGTGTTTGTGCCTTGATTCGAGTCCATAAACAGTATGGGAAGCTTCAGATGTCAGCTTCACGGCCCTTTCAACACTCTGAGAATGTGAAGGCAGATCAGGCAGCTCCAGCTTGGTGCCATTCAGCAATGCTTCTTGAAGCTCCTGGTCAGAAAAGTCTTCTGTGAGAGCAGGTTCACAGCACAGATGCAACTTTGAGAAAGGGATTAGTTCTGACCAGTGGGTAGCTTCAATGTTGATGGCTGTCATCTTCTTCAGCCTCTTCTTGGCTGGCTTCCCACTTCTGAAAGAATAATAATTAATTTATTTTTTATTCTAGTTTAAGATTTAATCCCTATTAGTCTCAGAATTGCTGATTTAAATTAAACTTAAATTAAAAAAAAAAAACCCGAGTTCTATAAATCCCCATAATCGAATTTTTTTCAGAAAGAAGGTAAGATTATTTCCATTATCAGAGGGGAAGGGGGGAATTGGGGTAAGAAAATGTGAAAAAAATTCGATTATGGGGATTTATAGAACGCGGGCCTTTTTTTATTAAATAAATCCCCATAATCAAATTTTTTTTTCACATTTTTTTAAATTAATAAATGCTTACCTGATGGACAGAATTTTCTTGAGAGCAGCTTCTCTCACTTCCAAGTCATCAGACTTCATCATGGAGTACAGCACATTCTCGGGCAGCAAGGCAAAAGCATTGTACTTCAGGTTCTTGAAAGCAACACCCTGGATTTCTTCAGACTGCTGCTTGATCCCTGGATCATGTTGAAGATGTACAGCAGCTGATTGTGGAACTTGCTGTCCCTTTTGATCTCAAACCAAATGACTGCATACACTTCCACAATGAACTTGATGGCCTGGTAAAGCTTATCCTGTAGTTCTGGAGGGTAAGCACCTCTGGTCCACAGACACATCAATCTAATTGCCAAAGTCAACCATCTTGCATGGTTTAATGGTCCAATTTTCCAGGCAGCAAATCTTGGGTTGACTTTGCCCCTGGAAATTCCAAGCACATACTCCAAAGAAGCCTCTGGTCGCTACTGAGATCATTCAGTGTCTCCTCAGCAAATTCCATGTCATCCAGGGGGCCACTGAGTTTGGTGAATTCCAATTGTGGCAGATCTTGGTAGTCAATTTCACAGAGTTTTCCCAGCGGACCAGTGACAGCAGTGGGACTTTTGGTACTGCCATCAAGATGCTTGAAAACAGCTCTCAAAGGAAGCTCATTCTGATGGAGTGACAGCCAATGGTGTGCAATTTCCGCTCAATTTCATTTTCCAGAGCTGTTACAAGGCCTCCCTCCCAGCCAGTGTTTTGTATTTGTGTTGTCAAGGAGGACAGCTTTCAGGTATGAACACTGTTAAACTCCTCCAAGACACTAGCAACTTCTTCACCAAGAAGAACTCCAGTCGCACCTTTAATTGGGATGACTCTGTGAGTAAGATATGTTTCCACTTTCAGTTCCCGGCTCCTTTGTGAAAGTCAAATGGTGCTCTCGTCCCTTTCCTTTCTTCAGCTTAGTCTCCCCATTTTCATCCTTAACTTCTCTGTACAGCAAGTGTCCTTGTCAACTTTTCCATCAACCCCAATACACACTAACCTTTCCAGACCCTCATTGTGCTTTTCATCACTTTTCACATTCATTCTAGCTTTTTCCCTGTCCATTTTCGATTATCAACTATTATCTGTTTCACATCAAGGCCAGGCTTAAGCAGGTCCATAGCTTGTAAGTCCAGGAGGAAGGCATTAGCAAGACTTGCACCAAGATTGGAAGAAACATCACCCCTGATCAGTTTCATGGCATATCTGGGGTTTTTAAAAAGCTGTAACCTACACTTGGGTGCCTCCTTGGCTTGAACTCTTCAGCTTCACCACCAGATGGCTGAAATGAAAATAAAAAATAAATTACTAAAGCGAAAATGGGGAAAATAGGGAAAAAGTATGGAAAAATATGGGTAAAAATCGACGAAAATGGGCGGAAATAAGAATAAATTACTTAAACGAAAATGGGGGGAAAAAAGGGGGAAAATAGGGGGAAAAATGGGTAAAAATTCAGGTAAAAAGTCGGCGAAAATGGGCGAAAAAAAGAATAAATTACTAAAGCGAAAATGGGGGAAAAAAGGGGGAAATAGGGACAAAAAGTAGGGATAAATTTGGGTAAAAATGGGATAAGATATAATAAAAAAAATATATTACCTCTCCTGATTCTCCTGAGCTGGATTCAAAAGAAATATCTTGTGAAGGTGTGGAGGCAAAAGTGGTCAAATCCACTTCCTGCTGCGTGTTGAATCTGACTCTGTAATCTTTCTGCTTCAGCTGCAGCCCTCTGGTCTCTCTTCACAGCAGCTTTATTCACAGATCCCAACTGGAAAGAGCCCTTGGGGTCCTATTTTGGCCCTCTGATCTCTCAAGTATTCCCTCTCCTCTACTGGAACCTGAAATATTGAAGTATATTAAATAGAGGATCTAAAATAAGAGATAAAATCCTGAAAAAAATTGATTATTAATTTCTATTACCAGGAGGGGGAAAGGAAGATTACAGGAGGAAATGCGGATATTTTTCAATTACAAGCATTGAATTTCCTTCCATTTAAAAAGCACCTAATCGCACTAAGTTAGGCCAGTTAAAAGTTAAAAAAATAATAGCATTACCTTCTTACTGGGAGGACAAGTGCAGATTATGTGCTGTGTTTGACAATTTTCCTTCTTGCACTTCACAGCATTGTCATCACAGGGACGAACAGGTAGCTTACAGGTGCAAGCAGAAATGTCAAAAAGTTTATCCAGCTTTCCTCCAGATTCTGCTCCTGGACTGTAGAAAGCGATTTCCTGTTTATCTCTTTTGCTTTCTTGAAGCACACTTTATCCACCAATTTCACTACATAATATTCCTCATACAGGGGCAGCCGCGGGTTCACTGCCTGCCAGATCTCAATCACATCCTTTGCTATCATTTTAGCAATATCATAGTCTTTCAAGTCCGGGTGGCTGTTTTGGAGGAAATAACTGTACTGAATAACTTGGCGGAGGGTAGGAGGCTCTGTTTTATCCAAAGGGGAAGGCTGGCCACTGAATTTTTTGCCACTATCACTTCGAGTTAACACTGCAGACTTCCGTTTTTTACCCATTTTTATGAAATATCTGAAAATAAACACAATTAAATGAACGCATCATAAAATAAATTAATTTAATACACATTTCATAGGTAAATATCATTAAAAAATACAAAATAATACACTAATAAACGTCTATAATGCATTTACAATAAGTTTCAAGCATCGTTTTGTTAAAAAAGCAGAATTTTAATTGATTATTTTGATGAAATAAGGTCCGATATTTTGTTTGTTTACATTGCGCGAATGACGTGTAAAATTCGGCAATTTTACAACTTAAAAATAATTAACAATCCTCAAAAGATACAATCATTTTCACAAATATGAGTTGGTGCAACGTTTTTTATACATTAATACCTTTCTATCTAGACTAGTCCAAGATCACAGTTCCAAAATCAACCTACCCTACTGGCTATGTGCGATGGAGAGCGCAAGAAAGCAACTCGCTTCTCCACCAAGCTAGGCCTAGAGGCGGGGCCACCAGCTTCACCTTCATGTGAAGAGAAACCAATACAAGGAACATCAACGAGGTTAACAAGGATATATATATCCTAGATCCTGTCCCAAAGCTGGATCCTATCTGCTTTGCAGATAGCTGGTGAGGGAAGCTATATTTTTGGGACCTCTTTGCGAGTGACCCGTTGCCCACGTCGGGCTAGCATCATGAAAACGAAAAAAACTATAGTAGTTGTCATTTACCATTACTTATTCCGACTATCGTGGATTTAATTTTCCTAGAAGAGTTCCTTGTTCCATGCACGGTCTGTGTGTATCATATATATATATATATATATAATATATTACACTATGTATAAATTAATATTTAAATTCTCTATCAGTCATGGCAGATAACTTGTTGAAAATAGTCTCATATAATGTAAGGTCAGTGAGGAATTCAACTGTAGATGTTCATAAAATCTGCGACAGTGCAGATTTGATACTCCTGCAGGAGCACTGGCTACCTAAGCAAGAGCTAAAATGCCTCTCTACCATCCATGATGACTTTATGTACCATGTGTCATCAGCAGTGGACTTGTCAGATGAATTAATGTATGGTAGGCCTTTTGGTGGTGTTGCTTTCTTATTAAGGAAAAATTTGTCAAAACATATAAAATTTTTAACAAGCGATAATGTAAGGTTGTTAGGCATTGAATTACAAGTGAACAATGATTGCATATTAATTGTAAACTGCTATTTACCATACAACAACGCCAGTAATCTAGATGAATACATTGATTTGGTGTACAAAATTAAGTCATTATCAGATAACCCCAAATATTCTCACTGTATAATAATGGGGGACTTTAACGCACATATGAACTCGGAATTCTTCGTAGAATTGGGTAACATGTGCGAGTTGGCTAATTTAAGTATAAGTGATGTAGATGTATTAGGGGTAGCCAGTGGTAATTTTACATACGTTAGCGATATGAGTGGACCATCAGGTGGATTGATCATTGTCTCACTAGTAATAATCTAAAGGATCGAATTGTTAGAGTTCATATTTTGCATGATTTCCTTCTTTCTGATCGTAAGTAGTATAGCCGCAAAAGGGGAGAGTGCAAGAATGTTGCAGGTTATTATGTAATGTTGCAAAGGGGGATGGGGTTGTTGCAAAGGGTGTTGTTGCAAAGGGGGTTGTTGCAAAGGGGGTGGGGGTTGTTGCAAAGGGGGGTGGGGGGGAACTTGGAGGCGGCGTTATCCCCCAAGAGAAAGGAGGAGGAGGAGAGAAAGGAGGAGAGGTGTTCACCTGGCAGGAGCCAAGTGCACATTAAGACTTCAGCCGAGTTGGCGTTGTTTTACAGGCTCCTAATCAGCCAGTTGGCGTAAATGACTTGAGTTGCCAGATACCGCGATACCATTGTATACATTATTATAGACTCCTAATCAGCCAGTTGGCTGTAAATGGTTGTCAGATACCTCTTTTTAGCAGTATTATTGTATACATTATTATTATATACGTCTAATCAGCCAAGGGAGGAGAGGTACACATGCAGGAGGTACACATGCAGTAGTTACACATGCAGGAGAGAGAGAGCTGAAGGAGGGAGAGAGACGCCTGTAGGAGAGAGAGAGAGAGAGCTGAAGGAGGGAGAGAGCGCCTGTAGGAGAGAGAGAGAGACGCCTGAAGGAGAGAGAGAGAGAGAGTAGTTGCCTTTAAGGCATATTATTTTCGTTTTCCTAACCTAAGAGGCCACTAAGGGGTTTACTAAAGGGCCAAAAAAAGAAGGACCAGAGGTCCTTGCTCGGCTGGAGCCGAGCTGGGAATGAGTCTTCACCAGCTTCTCGATCTTTTATAAGCCTCTATTCTGGCTGAGTTGCCAGATCACGCTTTGTATTGGGGTGCTGAGTTGCCAGATCGCACCATGTATTCTAATAAGCATTGTGTACCACAATATGGTAGATAAATTAAATAATTACACACTTAATTGAAATATAGATGTATATAGTGTTTTACAATAGATGTATATAGTGGATTATATGCAAAATATAACATTAACTTGAGCTTCCTTGAAGTTGAACTTATCGAAACAAATAACGTAGTTATCCATAATTCAACCAACCATAGAAAACAGAATTATAGAAATATATATATATATATATATATATATATATATATTAGCATTGTGTACCACAATATGGTAGATGAATTAAATAATTACACACTTAATTGAAATATAGATGTATATAGTGTTTTACAATAGATGTATATAGTGGATTATATGCAAAATATAACATTAACTTGAGCTTCCTTGAAGTTGAACTTATCGAAACAAATAACGTAGTTATCCATAATTCAACCAACCATAGAAAACAGAATTATAGAAATATATATATATATATATATATTAAGCATTGTGTACCACAATATGGTAGATGAATTAAATAATTTCACACTTAATTGAAATATAGATGTATATAGTGTTTTACAATAGATGTATATAGTGGATTATATGCAAAATATAAAATTAACTTGAGCTTCCTTGAAGTTGAACTTATCGAAACAAATAACGTAGTTATCCATAATTCAACCAACCATAGAAAACAGAATTATAGAAATATATATATATATATATATATATATATATATATATATATATATATTAAGCATTGTGTACCACAATATGGTAGATGAATTAAATAATTACACACTTAATTGAAATATAGATGTATATAGTGTTTTACAATAGATGTATATAGTGGATTATATGCAAAATATAACATTAACTTGAGCTTCCTTGAAGTTGAACTTATCGAAACAAATAACGTAGTTATCCATAATTCAACAAACCATAGAAAACAGAATTATAGAAATATATATATATTATATATATATTATGAAAATCATACCAAACGTATATTATTTTAAACTATACGTAAACCACAATATATATATTTATATAGTTAATCAGTTGGAAGAATCAAACATATAAAATAACAATATGTTTATATAGATATTCAAATGGAAGATTCAAAGGCGGAACAAATAACGTAGTTATCCAACCAACCATAGAAAACAGAATTATAGAACGATGCAATTCGAAACACATGAGCTTCATCCCTGCGAAGAAAATTGAAAAACGAAATTTAAAGAAACGAAGAAAGTTGGAAATACCCAAAACATAATCCGATAGAGGAAAGGATTTCCGAGAATCTGCCCAACTTGGTCGACCATATTTTACCTTTCTACGAGTCAAATCAAACAAAACCTCACCTCACTCCTTGTTTTCAGCATTCATTCATTTCACGTGTTTTATTGTGAATTTCATCCCATATATATATATATATATATATATATATATATATACAGTGCCCGCGAAAAGTATCCGATCACTCAAGAAAATACAATATTTTCCCTTAATATTCAGAGACACGTAATTCACTTTCTATTTGTTCTAGCGACATCTGGTAACTTTGAGGTTGCTCGCTGATATGAGAGCTATCCAACGCATTCTCAAATTAGTGTTCTGGTAGCCTTCGTTGCGGTGGCTGTGTCTCAAATTTGTCAGATTTCACTGTTTGTGTAAATTTCTTGATTTTTTTTTTTTTTACAGAAAGTGGTGTAAATAAAATTTATATATAATGTGTGCTAAAAAACAACTTAAGAGTGATTGTCGAGGTGCTATTGTTGCTTTGCATGCATGTGGGAAATCACAGAGACAGATAGCTAAGGAATTAAACATATCCCAAAGTACCGTTAATTTATGGGTTTCACGGGCTAAGAACAATGGTGGCCTAACCACGCCAGTCCCTAAAAAACGATCTGGCAGACCGAGAAAAACAAATTCGCGAACAGACAAACTTATGAAACGTTTAGTATTGAAAAACCCAACAATAACTGCGAAAGAAATAAAATTTAATATGAATAATTTGTTATCTGGTGTTTCTGAACGAACTATCCAGGAGCGGCTCCAAAAAGAACTCGGATTACCATCTCGCCATGCTGCTAAGAAACCGTTCATTAATGAAAAAATGCGTAAAAAACGTGTCGCATTTTGTAAAAAATACATTCATTGGACTGTTGATGACTGGAAGAAGGTTTTATTTAGCGATGAGTCGACATTTTTGACATTAAGAAGTTGTCCAAAAAAGGTTCGCCGGCCTATTGGCTCAAATAGGATGGACCCTAAATACACCCTAAAGACAATGAAACACCCTCCAAGTGTGATGGTTTGGGGTTGTTTCGGTTACTATGGGCGTGGAAACTTATATTTTCTTCCGAAGAACACAACTATGAATGGTGCACGGTATTTAGCAATGCTACAGGATAAACTTCCAATGGCAATGGCAATCCAAAGGACAAAAACATACATGCATGATGGTGCACCATGTCACAGGGCCAAAATAGTGACAAAATGGATTACTGACAATAAATTTGATATTTTGGATTGGCCTGGTAATAGTCCAGATCTCAATCCGATAGAAAATCTGTGGCTAATAATAAAAAATAAGGTTGAATGCCACGACACTGGCTCAGTCGAAAAATTACAAGAGGCCATCAAAAAGGTATGGTACAAGGAAATATCAGTGGAAGTTTGTCAAAACTTGATTAAATCCATGCCAAAATGTCTAGAACAAGTCATCCAAACCAAAGGACAGATGACAAAATACTAATATAAGGTTAGTATACATTTAAACATTGTTTTTTATGTAAAAAATACAAATTTCAAGGGTGATCGGATACTTTTCGCGGGCACTGTATATATATATATATATACCCTTTGGATAACCTTTGGTTAGCTTCCGCCCGAATTGTTCATTCTGACGAAGGTCAAGCTTTCCACTCCACCTTAGACCTACAGTTTAACGTGGAACCATCAACAGCCCCGCGTCTTAACCACTAGGACACGTAGGGTGCCCATTTATCTGCCAACCACTTTCTTTTATTATGTGTAATGACCACCTTAGACCTACAGTTTAACGTGGAACCATCAACAGCCCCAGCGTCTTAACCACTAGGACACGTAGGGCACCCATTTATCTGCCAACCACTTTCTTTTATTATGTGTAATGACCACCTTAGACCTACAGTTTAACGTGGAACCATCAACAGCCCAGCGTCTTAACCACTAGGACACGTAGGGTACCCATTTATCTGCCAACCACTTTCTTTTATTATGTGTGACCACCTTAGACCTACAGTTTAACGTGAACCATCAACAGCCCGCGTCTTAACCACTAGGACACGTAGGGCCCATTTATCTGCCAACCACTTTCTTTTATTATGTGTAATGACCACCTTAGACCTACAGTTTAACGTGGAACCATCAACAGCCCCAGCGTCTTAACCACTAGGACACGTAGGGCACCCATTTATCTGCCAACCACTTTCTTTTATTATGTGTAATGACCACCTTAGACCTACAGTTTAACGTGGAACCATCAACAGCCCCAGCGTCTTAACCACTAGGACACGTAGGGTACCCATTTATCTGCCAACCACTTTCTTTTATTATGTGTAATGACCACCTTAGACCTACAGTTTAACGTGGAACCATCAACAGCCCCGCGTCTTAACCACTAGGACACGTAGGGCCCATTTATCTGCCAACCACTTTCTTTTATTATGTGTAATGACCACCTTAGACCTACAGTTTAACGTGAACCATCAACAGCCCGCGTCTTAACCACTAGGACACGTAGGGTGCCCATTTATCTGCCAACCACTTTCTTTTATTATGTGTAATGACCACCTTAGACCTACAGTTTAACGTGGAACCATCAACAGCCCAGCGTCTTAACCACTAGGACACGTAGGGCACCCATTTATCTGCCAACCACTTTCTTTTATTATGTGTAATGACCACCTTAGACCTACAGTTTAACGTGGAACCATCAACAGCCCCGCGTCTTAACCACTAGGACACGTAGGGTACCCATTTATCTGCCAACCACTTTCTTTTATTATGTGGAATGACCACCTTAGACCTACAGTTTAACTCCGAACCATCAACAGCCCCGCGTCTTAACCACTAGGACACGTAGGGTGCCCATTTATCTGCCAACCACTTTATTTTATTATGTGTAATGACCACCTTAGACCTACAGTTTAACGTTGAAACCGAATGTTATTTTTAAAATATAATTATGATATATTTCTTTATACCCTCTCGATTACATTAGTGACTAATGATGCGGGAAATTGAGTAAATGGAAATATTATTTTCTCGAAAACTATGGGTGATAGAAAACTTCTGAAACCATATTTGGAATCAATATCAAAAGTTCTATACGAATCACCAAATAATTTTCAAAGGAGAATAAGAGCATTAATTCTATTAGTGAAAATATAAAGATGCAATTACTCGTCCGTACCCGTTATAGCGGAATGGTACACGTCATAGCTCCACCCAGCTACATCGGCAGCCAATCACGACGAACATCTGGTCTTTTGGGCGGAGCTTGGCGAATGTGCATATAAAAGGGGATATTTTCAGTTGGGAGTAACAGTAGCTATTTTCGCATCAGTGAATAATCATTCCTCAACCATGGACCTGTACGTCTCCCCAGATTTGTATGAAGAAAGTGATACTGCAGCATTAACCGCAATTAGTCTTTTCAATGCGATTGATTGTGGCGAATTATTTTCGACGCAAACCGTAGAAGATATTTGCAGTGACGCTCCTTACAATCCGACGCAAGGGACTACCATAGAAATGTAAGTGTCCATAATTCGATTTTATATATATACGGAGAGTTGTAGTATTTCGTCAAATAGATACTAGTCAAAAATGTCAATCAATGTTATTTCCCCATCATGCTAAAATCGAAATTGGTAATCGAATCAAAGATATCTTCACATAATGGGGATCTGTCTGTATACTCTGTATATGTTTTAAAAGCATTATTCCTTTAAGGTCCGATGAGGATTTGACACGTGTTATACAATCTTTTGAAGAACCTCGGAATATGGATGATATACTGATCAGTCAGCAGTGTCACACATCCTCCACCATGGACCTGTACGTCTCCCCAGACTTGTATGAAGAACGTGATACTGCAGCATTAACCACAATTAGTCTTTTCAATGCGATTGATTGTGGCGAATTATTATTTTCAACGCAAACCGTAGAAGATATTTGCAGTGACGCTCCTTACAACCCGACGCAAGGGACTACCATAGAAATGTAAGTGTCTATAATTAGAATTTTATATATATATGGAGAGTTGTAGTATCTCGTCAAATAGATACTCGCCAAAAATGTCAATCAGTGTTATTTCCCCATTATGCTAAAATCGAAATTTTTATGGCGTTCACTCCTCGAACCAAAGATATCTTCACATAATGGGGATCTGTCTGTCTGTATACTCTGTATATGTTTTAAAAGCATTATTCCTTTAAGGTCCGATGAGGATTTGACACGAGTTATACAATCTTTTGAAGAATCTCGGAATAGGGAGGGTATACTGATCAGTCAACAATGTCACACCGAAATAATGTAAGTGTTTTTCGATCTTTTTGGGATAAGAAGACACAATATTTTTCATAAATTTATTAAATGAAAGAAATCAGTACAATAAACGAATATACCGTTACAAATATACGAACAAAAACATTATAATATACAACGAGTACGTACAATTGGAAAACGGTTTTTTATCTGTCTGCATACCATTTCATCGTTTCGGTGAGTGTGACACGGGTCAAATAAATTTAAAAAATTTATAAATTCTTTATCATTTGACATATGCATGAGAAATGAGACACAGTACATTCCGCAAACATTAGTAAAATATCCCTGCATACGAAATGGGTTCCATACAACTTCGGGAATATGTAACTGAGCGAGAAATTTTACAATAATAGGGTCACTCCAGGGTTGAGTACCGAGTGAATCAAAATAGTACAGGCGCTGTCTATTTTTAAAATAGACAGCGATCCAGTGAATCCCTTCATTACCGATGATGTCTGTGTTCACAATAAGACTACCGCATTCTCGCGTACTTGGCAAACTCAATGTTTCATTCTTCGCAAACACGCCGATAAATTTGGAACGTGTGACTCGCTCCATTACTTTCTGAAGTGTATTAGCATCCATTTTAAAAGTCAGTGATAACGCTTCTAAATCTATCTACTTCTATTAGGGCTTGCGATTCGAGATATACTAGTACACTAATAGGAGCGTCTATAGGCTTGGCGAATTCCAGCCGCACTGAGATGTTACCGCTCTGCTGTGGTGTTAAATGGGTATTTACGCTAGCAGATAAGTCAGGTGTAATGTCAAACGGATAAAGGTTAAATTGATCAATGAATTCTTCCTGCGTTACCCCATTACCAAGCTCATCACAATCACCTGCAATATGGGTCAGATTACTATAGGCTCTGGCACAAAGAGGTAACACAGCGTCTGATGAATAGTCCGTACCCATTGTTCCACCCAAAGCAGTGCCATTAACGTATAGAGTTATATTTTTAAGTCCGAAATTCTCGAATTTAAAGGCACTCTTTTTATATTTTCCATTCACCGAAGCGTGGTCCTGCATGCCGATTAATATCCTTTTAGGAAGATTTCCCAGGGCAATGTTTTCTATCTGCTTCGATGCCAACCCTGCAGGAACCGTATATAGTTTGATCTGCACTCTGTTAATAGGATATTTCACTGTAGCGTTTAGTAAATTTTTCTCAATTTCTAGTTGTTTTGGTGAACTTAATTTCACTCGCCGTACGCGGAGGTATGTGTCCATAATGTGAACCACAACGGACTTTGCACCCTCTTCTTGATTCGCATCCAGATTTAAGCAGATCTCAGGACTCGTGCGGGTGAGCTTTATTTTCATATCCACCCCGTTCACAAGCAACTTCTCCTGGAAAGTGAAATCTGTGTGCAACCGTCCAAAACACTCGTATATTTTCTTTTTAGAATTTTTAAATTTGTCCTTTATACTATTTTCATCTTTAGTTTGATAATATCCCTCCGCACTTAAAAAGGTAGCCTTCGCTTCTTTGGAAAAGTTGAGGACATTTTCCAAATAGGCTCGTAGATGATAGTACCCCGTGCCTGCCGATATGTTGGTCTGATTTAAATATACGTCACACTGGTTGAATATGGCGTGCAGAAAGTTTGTTTCAGGGTATACAGCATATTTGTCATCGCAGGCCGTTCCATCAGAATGGGCTATACGTAGCTTAGCGTACATGTGCACACAGCTTGGATCAAAAAAGTAAGGACCTGAGCTGGGTATCACGAATTCTATAGGTGCACTCGGTGAACTAATTGTGTTTAAAGGGTTAATTGTAATAAAGTCACTGTGCTCAATAGAAACTTGGGTTGGCGGGAGCTCAAAAAAGGACAGCTCCGATTTACAGCATTGTGAACTACATGGGTGGATGAAGCGTGCCATGGCGAAATAGTGACTCCTCTCTCGACAAGTGGTAAACAAACTATGATTCATGAGATCAATATCCTTAGCTTATATCAGTCAAAAAAGTGGTCAACCATAGGTTTCATTCGCTTACAGCATTTCTTTTTTGATAGCCTTTTACGTTTAATACCACGTGACCCCTTCTTCTTCCGGGGAGCCCTCTTCTTCTTCCCGCCACCACGCATTTTTCTCTTTGCATCTTTGATGATTTCGTTCCGTGTACGCTTTAAATGTTTTTTTAGAGCTTCTTTAGGTTTAGCCCCGGCCAATATGTCTTCTGCAGTGTTAAGACCTGATTGTAGCGCTTTCCTTCCAAGGTATCTGGCACCCCTCTTCAGCAAAGGAACAGCCGTACGTAGTATGGATGAAAAAATGGATCCAAGTCCACTACCGCGCTGGTATCGCATCCCTCGATAGACGGTGAAAGGCTTTCTATCCATTATAACTCAGTGCGTCGAAAGTGTAGCTTCACTGTTAAGCTCCCGTTACCGAATGGGAAGTTTTCGCCCTCAATCGTTCTTATATATATTGTGATATTGGTTATTAAATTAGTTGCGACATTCACATAATGGGGCCTGTCATATGTAATACTCAAACTCCTTCCTCTATGGTTGGGGATGTGAGCAATGCGCAGCAGGCGTGCCTGGGTATCCCCAACAAACTGGTGCTCCACTATATTACTGTAAATATAGCACATGTCTGGGGACCTTTCAGCCAATTTCTCCATCTTCAATTGATACATTAATCTGGACAAGTTATACTGTGTCTCGTGAAATGTGTCTCTTTGGAAGGCTGCGCTATATCGGCCGTTGGTTAGAATTTTGAACTTTCTATGTTCTTTAAGACGTCTGTTAGTCTTTGATTTTAGGATTAGTGTATGTGCAGGGTTGTTTACGATTTCATATACTAAATCATTCGTAAGGTTTGAGTTTCTTAAACTCACGTTTAAGCCTCTCACAACATCCTCGGCCGAACCATATTGACCCGGCCCTAGTCTTACTTCTGTACTGTAATACCGTGTAATCTTAGTCCGAGCGATGCGCATAGTTTCATCCATAGCTACCCCAGCTTTTTCACACTCGTCAATGTCTCTAAGAATCGTAAAAACGGTTTCTTTATGTTCAATATTTAAAAAGACGGTGTCCAGCTGAATTTCGCATATCCCCACCTCATACGAATCACGACCCAATTCAATGTGCCCATGGAGTTCTGTTACAAAGTTGGCTAGCGTGTTGTTAGGGTGTACAGACAGGGACGAGGAGGACGGGAGTGTGACGTAGAAATGGTTAGGAGCCATGTTGCATACTATTTAAGCTTCATTATTGCATCAGCTTTTATATAGGTGTTGAAGCTTTCTGGGTACCCTAGCCATTTCACCAGGTACATTTTTCTCCTTCCTGAACCTTTGCTTCCTAAAATTTTCTCAATTTTAAACACATTTTTTTCTAAATTAAACGCAACTTTCTGCAATTCCTCGCGGTAAAAGCCTCCTGAGATTTCTTCCCCATTCAAATCTTCAATGTAATACATCATTATTACACCTTTAGGTCTCACAGCCCTAACTTTAAAAATCTCGCGTGTCCATCCTTGCTCAAAACCCTTTGCGAATTTATTCCCCGAACGCGACAGCCTTACATAATCATTGATTTTGAAGCGCACAGAGTGTGGTGGTGGTGGTGGTGGTGGTGATCCATCTCTTCTCGGGAGCGTACCTCTTTCTAAAACTTCGTTAGGTGTTGCCCCAATCGTGCGATGGTGTGAGCGGTTGTAGGATGATGCCAATGATTCCAGAATGTCTAGAAATCTGTATGTGTTTTTATGTGTAAAATAACGGTGCATGCGTTCCTTTATGGTGCGCTGAACTCTTTCAGCTAAAGAAGCCTTATGTATAGAATTGGTTGTGTAATAGCTGATATTAAACTCTGTCAACATATTCTGAAAAGCACGGCCTATAAACTCCTTCCCCATATCCGTACAAAAATAGCCAGGAACCCTGTTTTCTTTTAACATTAGCGTTTTGGTGGCTTTAGCAACTGTTTCAGGTGATTTATTTTTCAGAGGAACTAGCCACAGATATCTAGAGAACACGTCTATTATGAATAGAATGTAGCGGTAACCATCGTTATACACAGAATATCTTTGCATGTCTGTTAAATCTGCTTGCCAAATAGAATCAATCGAGGAAGCCGTTGTCTTGGCTGTTTTAAACCTTTTTCTCACAGGCTTATGAAGCGTATAAGCGTCCTGCTCCCTCAAAAATCTTTCAACATCTTTTTTTCCTACTCCGTAAACACTTCTGTACAGTCTATCTACGCCGCCGTAAGAGGATGGGGTAGAAATGTCATAATAGCGTTTAGTTAATACGTTAGCCATTTGCGTATTTTAGAGGCACGTGGGTAGGGTTGGTTTAACCTCTTCTTGCTCCTCTTCAAAGGTGTTACCGCCGGGGGTGACGGCGCCTTCAATTGTGTCACAGGCGTTGCATGTTCCAAGTCTTTTAACCTGTTCAGATTTCCTATCAACGTTTTAGGGACATTTATTTGTTGTAGTCTTGCTTTAATATGCTTCCATCCTGATGGTGATGGCCTATCCCACTTTCTCACCAGATCATGGACAATGTCTACGATATTCGATCCCTGTACCTTTGATCCTTCCACAATGATCTCCCCTGTATCGGTCCATTGTATGGCGGGATCCTCATTCAATAGATTATAAAGACTTAAGCCTTTACTCCTCAATGTAAGTGGGAGGGTTTTTTTAATACATGTTCGATATGTTTGTGTGGCTAATCTTTTTGGTTGGTCAGCTGTGTCGTCGGTACAGATCCTATGTCGCCATCGTCCCCCGTGCTGTGCCTAATAACCACAGGAATCTCTGTAGGGCTCTTATAATTTTCGTACTCGTGAAGAAATTTCTGCAGAGCTTCTTGGTATAGATTTTTTTCTCATCAGGTGTTTTTTCACTGTTTAATAGGGTTAACAATTCGCTTTCCATTCTTTTAAGTCTGCTTTTACGGGGATCTAGATACGTGTCTGGATTCCTTTGCAGTGAGGCGTACACCTCGTGGGGAATCAACTACCACTTTCTTCATTATATTAATCTAGTCAGTAAAGGACCCAAAACTGAAAATAAGAGGGGAGAAATGACCCTCCTGTTTGTACAATAATTCGTTTTTCTTCTTCGCTACAGTTTGGCTTTTACGAGCGAGTGCACGTATTATGTTCTTGTAGCGGCGTAGGCGAGCCTTCTGATGGGTTTTCATTGATACATTGCAATTTATAACGTTAAGACAGATTTCACAGATGCATTTTAAAAAGTCGGCATCGATATTTTTAATAAACATCTGCTGCATTGCGCGGGGCAGTCGATGATAGATTTTTATTAATTCACGGTATTTCTTTAGTCTCTTTGTCATTCTGGAATATACACCGTTTCAGGCTCGTTTGGAAATATATTCGTTCGCAGAAGCACTCTAAACGTGTTTCGCGGATGAAGGTCGCAAAGCAAATATCCGTAACGCGTGCTTGTAGCTTCTTTATAAACTTCCAAAAACTCCTTACGCTGATTCGGGAACATTTGATTGGCTAATACCCCAATTTGTGATACATCTCCACGTTGTGCGAATAAGACTAGATATTGCGTATTTAACGACACATCGCGCATGTATCTATTTTTGAAAAATAGATTCCGATTGATGAAGAACACGCTTATGTTAAGATGGTGGGAGAATACTGTAAATGTCTCGGCAAACGTTTTATCCATCTCCAACATGAGATCGTCAATTACAATGATTGTATGTTCATTTCCCTTTAACGAATTAACGTCATATACGCCTTTGTGGAACAAAATATCATCTTGGTACTCGTTGAACACCGATTGATACGTCGAATAGCACCATATAACTTTATGCGCAAATTTCGAGAACATCTCCCCCTTTTCTTTAATGATTTTAACCATAAACACACTTTTACCACATCCTGTAGGTCCAGATATAATACATGTGGATGGGCTCGTGAATCTGAATTTTTCTACAGAGTCCATTTCTAACACGTCACACTCCTAAGTGAGTCATTTACAAAATATTACAAATTTTGAGTGCTGATCCTTATATTTCTTCTCCCACAGAACCGTGAATGACGATGAGGTAGAGCAGCCCATCATTACGGATGACCTCGACGACAGTGTAGTTGTGAACTCCTCCCCTGAACCCTCACCAGCGATACCGGTAACACGTCCAAAGCGGAGGTATGAGATACCCACGTCAGGTATAAAGCGACCGAAATACGCGTCTGTTGCAGCGGTAATAGATCCCCAACTCTCAACCTCTTACGCAACAACACCCCCAGCAGCACCTAATATATCCCCTTATTCATCCGCCGCCCCCCGTTATGTTAAGTCTACAATAATAGAGCCCCAACCATCAACCTCCTACGCAACAGGGCCCCCATCAGCAGCACCTTCCGCTAATATATCCACTAATTCATCCGCCGCCCCCCCTTTCTGTTGAGGATGGTATAACGCTGGAATTGGTGCGATCCGCAGCCCCACCCCAGCCTTGACTAGAAATCGGTATAGAGTCAGGGTCGACCCTAGAGTCATGTATAGCAGTGGAATTGAGCGCGGACTACGCCGGGTTGTAGAGCATTATAGAGTTTGCTCTTCAGAATCGTGACGAGCGTGAAGTCAGGACGAGTCTGTCCTTTGGATTCGGGTCAGATGACGGTGATGTAGACGATTATTGGGTGATAGTGCCATTTAGACGTTTGGCGGCTGAAGATGTAGAATATATATTAGGGCGTATAATGCAAGCCGCCCAAAGTAGTATAGCCTTCAATATGGACAACTTCACGGTAAATATTGACCATGTATACCGTGTTGCGGGTCATAGTGCCATACCGTATACTCTTAACTTCAATTCTCAAGCTATTTATAGACGGCATATAAACGTCGATCGTGGTTGCGGCTTTATAGCAGTACTCTTAGCACGTATGTTTACTGTACAAAATACACGAACTCAAAAAATTGGTTGCCTACAGTCGTGGAGCATGCCCGTAAACTAGCTGTAGACTGTGAACTTGAATTTGACTGTAATATGGGTCCTGAAGAGCTGAGAAGGGTAGAACAGGAAATGAATGTCCGCATAGTTGTGTTTGGGTTGGATGATCGTCGTATGGCTGTGTATGTTTTTAAAAGCTGTGTGAGAGATCGTACAAGGCCCCTACTTATTTTAGGATTGTCAGGACAACGTATCTCCCCATCCGTAATATAAGGTGGCTTTACGCGAGTTATGACAAAAGTAAAAAATATGGGAGACATCATGATTTGTGTAAGGGGTGCCTCGAGTTTGCGGATGATATAGTGAGACATTGTAAAGAATGTCACATGGTATGTGAGCAGTGTAAAAGCACCAAATGTGAAAGCCGTGTAGTTGAAGCTGAGAAGAGAGACTGTGATGTGTGGTAGACGCACATTTTTCAATAATAGCTGTTTGATTTCCATAAATCAATTGGCACGTGCAGGAAAATAAGAATCTGTGAATGTGGTATGTTTCACACAATGGATAATGGGAAAATTTAAGCACAAGTGTGACGTAATTCACTGTCCTACATGCCAGGAGGAATATAAGGCGGATGGAGTAAAGCATGTATGTTATATGAAAGATGCTAAGCCTAAAAATAACCCTTGTATAACTGTATACTACGATATAGAAACATATACGAACGCTGAAACCAAAGAGGTAATTCCACATTTACTTGTGAGCCAGACTATCTGTGATGAGTGTATGGATATCGAATGTGACGAGTGCCCCAAATGTGGTAAACGGACAAACGTTTTTAAAACGAATGTCAGCGATAGTCCTGTGAAACTATTTGTGTCCTATATTGTCAATTAGCGACAAGTTCAAAAAAATGACTGTGTATATTCTCGCCCATAACGGGGCAAAGTTTGACACGCAGTTCCTTTATAAGGAGTTGCTTGAACACGAATCCTCTGAGATATTTACAGGTGATCCATTGAAAAGAGGCAACAAATTAATACAGATGCAGATAAGAGGCAATGTACAATTAAAGATACTTATTATTCACACCTTGTAAATTAGCAAAGCTACCCAAGGTGATGGGAGTAGCTGCTGAAATTTCCAAAGGATACTTCCCATACACTTTCCTCACCAGCGAGACTTTAAACTACGTAGGCCCACCACCCCCTAAACATTATTTTGACTGTATGGATGAACGTGAAGACTTTGATCGATACTACGACAGTTTTAATGAAAGTAACCCTTATAATATAGCTGATGAATGTGAGCGTTATTGCGTGAATGATGTGCGCGTGCTTAGAGTATGTACCAGGCCTTAGAAGGATGTACATAGCCCGTTTCAAATGCGATCCACTGCAAGTCGCAACCACCATCGCATCATTATGTTTTACGGTGTTCAAGAATAACTTCATGCCGAAAGACACCTTAGCCATTATTCACCGAAACAATCCCCGCAGTTACGGGCACAAGGCTATTTACTGGCTCATACACCTACAGCAACAGACAGGTGTATACATAAAGCACGCCCGCAACACGGGTGAAGTACCCATTAAGATTAATGGACGTGTTTTTTGGGTTGATGGGTTAAGTGAAAACCGTGTCACTGGTGTGAAGACTGTGTACTCCTTTAACGGTTGCTGGTGGCATGGATGCCCCTGTCCTGAGTGCGGAATCACCGGAGATATCCACGGTAGGTCTCCTGCCGACTGTCTTGCATCGACCCGCACCCGCGATCAACTTATAGGATCACAGTTCACTCACAAAGTCTTGTGGGAGCATGAATATGATGCACGGATGGAGACAGACGAGGTGTACCGTGAGGAAATAAAAGCGATCAAGCGTTCAATGCTGCTGGATCCTCTCAAATGTGGTGATAGCTTGTTTGGAGGACGTACAAATCCTTTCAGACTATACTTCCCACCTACGGAGGGCGTGAAGCTCCATTACTACGATTTCTGTTCTTTATACCCATACGTGATGAAGAGCAATCCGTACCCCGTGGGCGCTCCTGAGAAACTGGTGGGGCCTAGCCTACCCTCCATCAATGAATTTTCAAAAAATTTGAATGATCGTTACTTTGGATCTCTTTCGTAGACGTACTCCCCCCACACAATTTATGGATGCCGATCTTACCTGTCGTTATCGACGACAAGCTCATGTTTCCCCTGTGCGTGAAGTGCGCGGAAGAGGATAACGGCGAATGTAACCATATACCCCACCAGCGTAAGATCAGAGGCGTATATACAAGTCCTGAGTTGGCCCTAGCCGTGCGCCATGGTTATAGAATACTGAAGATACATGAGGTGTGGAGGTTTCAGAAGCTACCCAACCTTTTCACACCATATATAAACACCTTTTTGAAGGATAAGGTTGAGGCATCAGGGTATCCGCGAGGAGTTGATACCGAAGATGAAAAGTCTGCCTATATTCAACGTTACCGCGACCGCGAAGGTATACAACTTGATCGTGACCAAATTGTAAAGAATCCTGGCAAGCGCTTTAGTGCAAAGTTGTGTCTAAACAGTCTATGGGGAAAATTTTCGCAGAATACCGGCAGAGGGAGCATTCATTTGGCACAAAGTTATAGCGATGTCTGGGATTATGCCAATGCCCCCGATAAAGAGGTCATGGAGATCGCAAATGTAGGTAATACTTACGTAATAAAGTACAACAACACTGAATTTGCCACAGATACCTCAAGGGTTACAAACATATCTGTGGCCAGCTTCACAACAGCCTACGCCCGTATAAAACTTTGGGGTCTATTGCATTCTCTTGGGCGGAGAGTATTGTATGCCGATACAGATAGCGTGATATTCACAGAGAGGGAGGGTGAATACATGCCCACTATTGGGGAGTTCCTCGGCGAGCTCACTGATGAGATCAAGGATGAGTATGGGGACAACGCATACGCCGACTCTTTTGCCTCAACAGGACCTAAGACTTATGGGGTACGGGTCAGGGTGGGGGAGGAAATGAAATATATCGTGAAGGCAAAGGGCATTACGCTCAACCATGCGAATCGGGAGGTTGTTAACTTTGAGTCGTTGAAGGATCTAGTATGTTTGGATGAACAACATCCCCAACTAATTGTAGGCACCCACAATTTTCGGGCGCAGAAGCTGGGGGGCGTGAAGGAACTTAGGGGTACGATGGTGTGCCGTAACACCTATAGGAAACGTTACCAGTTACCTGGTACCTATGATACCGTACCCTTTGGATACCAATGATGCTTCTAACTCACACGTCTTGTATATAAGCGTATCTATTTGTAAATATATATACATAACTTGAATATCTCGTTTATTAAATCGTATTTGTAAATATATATAACTTGAATATCTCGTTTGTTAAATAAATCATGTTTCAAATAGCGTTTCACTTTCTCCTTTGTGTGTGTGTGTGTGTGTGTGTGTGTGTGTGTGTGTGTGTGTAGGTGAAAGTTCTAAGCTCCGCCCACTGTAAGACCGTGACTCATGCTACTATCTGGGAATCCCTGCGTGGTCAGTCGACCGCAGTAAGCCCGAGAGATCAGACGTGTATTCAGATCAGACGTGTATTCAAATGGCTACCTTTAATATTGCTTGTACAACGTTTACGAAATGGTATTCAGTAAAGTGCCAGGATGTGGTGGATACCGAAAAACTTCCTATTCATCCCTCCTATGCCTCTTTTAAAAACACATTGGATTGTGCGAAGTTCCAAGATGTACAAATACTCTACGGATGTTCTGGTGAGACCGTTGAAGGCTTTCGTTGCACAGACGATGTGCTGAAGTATACTGCAGAGCTAAACTTTATAAAGTCTCACATACACCGTGAAGTAAAAGAAACAACGCGTGCAGAAGAGAAGCAGCAGGTATGGATAATGAGTCTTGCTGATGGGTGGTGTGACAAGCGGTATTACGTCATGCTACACCATGTCGATTACTCATACCCTACGACTGGAAATGTGAATCTCGTGATCATGGACAATCTTAAGTATTTTTATCACTATATTAACGTATATCATGATGAGGTTCGTAGTGAGGTGTGGCTAGTGCCCTGCGTGAATTTTTAACAGAGTTTAGAGACGAGTATCGTTTGATGGGCAGAAAGGAAAAATATGAACATATGTTCCTCTCAATTAGTGCGCCGGAGTGTGGAGATATTTAGTAAAACATAAAATGTTCCTAGTTCTTATCCAAAATGTCTGGTGCGTAGGCTGGTAGTGATATTCTTGTACCGGTACAACAATTCGACTCGCGGAACAAGCCCATTCACGTATCATCGAGTCAGCCGCCCGTCGAACCATTCCTGCCTACCTGCGTGCCTCACACGGCTCATAGTTATCTCAGAGCTTGAGCCAAGTGGACGTGCGCTCCTCGAATACGATGGAACTTCCTTTGAGCAGCATTCTCAACGCCTCGTACGATGTGTCCGTGACGAAATCGTTGCGTGTGTTCAGGCGTAATTCCGGTACCATTAGCTATGTACTGGAAACGGAATGTAGACCGACAAACAAACGGGTTTATTTAAGTATCGAGGAGATGAATAGAATCTTTGTGATAGTTGAGAAGTGGAGTGAAGATCGTTATAAAATACCTGCTAACGTAGGTACAAGAAGAGAGCAGATTAGTGACGCACCCTCATACGCCGTTGTATGTACGTTGTGTATAAATAACGATCGGCCGTGCATTGATATACGGTTGATGTGGAAGAATGCTTCTGATAATAACGCTCTTATTCCTACGCGAAACCGTTTCATCCTCGACAGAATGTTTGAAATCGTCGGATTCCGTAAACTGAAACCTATATTAGACGCGCGTGTTACGGATATGTTTTATTTTGATACAGTACTTGAATACGCATACACCGCTCTGCTCGATGGGTTTACCGAGTGTAGGGCTGGTGAGAATGGTCTAGTGCTGGATGTTTATTTAAAAACTTTAGACTCTTTGAAATACCATGAACTTTGGTACAAAGCAATTGATCGGTACAAGGCTGAGCTCACCTACACCGTTCACCCTGTAGAACTATTTCTTTATATAACGCGCAGTTGTCGTAACGATTTAGAAGATTATTTCAATTGCCGCTATGTTGAGTGAGTTCACGATTGAAAAGCTCGAGTCGGTAGAAATAAACCCTCGATTGGAAAAGCGTTCTTATAAACTTGTGTTTAATAATGTAGCTAACGATGAACTCTTTGTGCGTGCTTTTGATTGTATTCTAGACGTATTTAAAGATGACTTACCAACCGGTTGTAAAGTGGGAACAAAAATAGTATTGAATGATATGAAAGCCCTTCATATCGAATACAGGTTTCCCTATACTTTAAGCGGTGAAATATTATTAAGCCGCATATACTGCGTAAAGCAGAGCAATAATGATGTAATAAACTCGATTAAGACCGAGTTTAGTATTTTGAAAAAAAAGTTAATTGTATTTATATTTGCTTGACATTTCTCCTGTACTGATTATACGCATATTCTATTGAAATGTATATTTATTTGAAAAGTATATTTATTTTATAAATATATCTCCATAATTGTGTGTGTGTGTGTGTGTGTGTGTGTGTGTGTGTGTATTTCTCCTGTACTGTTATGTACATATTTCTATTGAAGTGTATATTTATTTGAAATGTATATTTTATTTTATATATATCCATAATTGTGTGTATATATTTCCTGTACTGTTATATGCATATTCCTCAAATGTATATTTATTTCTATATATTTATAATAAACAGAATGATGCAATGTTGTTTTACTTAATTGTTATGCCTTCTACTACCGGTATTCGAAATATAATAATGTATACAGTGGTATTGCGGTATCTGGCAATATTTAAGCCTTCTAAGCCAACTGGCTGATTATGAGTCTATAATAGTGTATACAATAATACTGCTAAAAGAGGTATCTGGCAATATTTAAGCCTTCTAAGCCAACTGGCTGATTAGGAGTCTATAATAGTGTATACAATGGTATCTGGCAACTCTGTCTTCGATTAAATGAATACATGGCGCTATCTGGCAACTCAAGCCATTTACAGCCAACTGGCTGATTAGACGTATATAATAATAATGTATACAATAATACTGCTAAAAAGAGGTATCTGGCAGCCATTTACAGCCAACTGGCTGATTAGGAGTCTATAATAATGTATACAATGGTATCGCGGTATCTGGCAACTCAAGCCATTTACGCCAACTGGCTGATTAGGAGCCTATAAAACAACGCCTACTCGGCTGAAGTCTTAATGTGCACTTGGCTCCTGCCAGGTGAACACCTCTCCTCATTTCTCTCCTTCTTTCTCTTGGGGGATAACGCCGCCTCCAAGTTTTCCCCCCATCCCCCTTTGCAACAACCCCCATTTGCAACAATCCCCACATTTGCAACAACCCCACCCCCTTTGCAACATTACATAATAACCTGCAACATTCTTGCACTCTCCCCTTTTGCGGCTATACTACTGACGCTGAGTGGGAAGAGACTCGTCCAACTCTCGAGTAACTTGTTTCGTACACCAATAAACAAAGAAGTAATAATCGCAGTAGTGCATCATACGACTTCATTTTCCCTAAATTAAAACATAAATCTTTGTAGTTGGTAAATAAACTATTTACAAGATTTCTCTTTGATTAAAATATTTGTCCAAAATACTGGTGTGTGTGTGTGTGTGTGTGTGTGTGTATCACATGTGCATGTAGGTATCCTTTCCGTAGCAACTAATGTGCACCATCAACTCGTATAAAAACAATAATAAATTGTAATAGTGATATTTTTTAGTGTTGTTATTACTGTTACTATTGTTTTATATTGTCTTTCCTACTACACTACATACGCTTAAGAATGCATTAACTGTCGCACTATCAAACACACGCATACATATATGTATATACAGGGTGGCCTATAAGTCCCAATCGGTTATAATTAAAGCGAAAACACAAAAAATCAAAGTAAAAAGTTAATAATAAGTTTAGAAACATTTATTGATTATTCAAAGTGCAAAATATTATGACCATCTCGACAAATATTCTTTCCTTAGTAATCGATTTTCACTTTAATTATAACCGATTGGGACTTATGGGCCACTCTGTAGATGTGTATTATTCTATGTTACTCTCTGTATAACTTTTGTATGCTTATATATGTAGCAACGAACAATAATAATTATTATTATTATTACGTTTTCATTACCGTTATAGTACAGTATATTACAGTAACTGTCGAGATCATGTAAACAAAATGTAAACTTGAACTTTGGTAATTACGTTAGGAATATGTACATACCCCTTATTGCAAAAGTGTAAATAGGTTTCATTTTCTCTGAATATAGATTCAAATTTGGTAAATTCCATTTTTATATGACAGTTGTAGGAAAAAGAGAGAGATGTAATCACAAGCAAAAGAGAGGAGAGAGAGAGAGATGTAATCACAAGAAAAAGAGAGAAAAGAGAGAAAAAGAGAGGAAAAAGAGAGAGATGTAATCACAAGAGAACTGCAATGTTTGCAACAGCATGTTTTTATACAAAACGATTCCATTGTATTCCAGAATGACTGAATGTATGTTGCATATTAACTGTAAATTTACATCTTACCCGTAATTTACTTTTACTTCAATACAATAATAATGATAATAATAATTAATATCCAATATCCAATGTTGATTATTGATCCCAAATTGCGGCTATTTAAATATGTTAATTCTCTTACACAAATTACTATGGTCATTATATCTAATATACTATTTCAGAAATGAAGCCTTATATATAATATATATATATATATATATATATATATATATATATATTATATATATATATATCCTATACAAGCGTCGTTCTTTACGTTGTTTATACTGCGTGTTCTTTGCAGTTGAATGTATATATATATATATATATATATTATATAATATAAACAGTTTTTTTGCGCACACCTACAGGTCGCTACAATTGGTGTAGAACAATGCGGTTTTCACCATTCGATGCGTCTTTTTATTGTGCAGTAGTGCCCATGCTAAAAAAAAATTCCCTAACATAATTCCTTCCCCCCTTTTAGGGGTACAGTTCTTCCCATGCCTGTACACGCCTTTTTTTTCATTTTTAATCATAATTTTGGCACAAAATAAGTCAATATTTACTAAACATTTAATATCATTCGATTCACAAAAGATTTATTTATCGATTCAATTTAAAAAAAATATATATTTTTAAAATTCATAAAGAACGTTTTGCAAAAAACTAAAAACAAACATGCATTTTTAAAATTCAATGATTTTTATACAAAATATTTTGATATTTGTTATAATTTTAGCATTTTTCGATTCACAAAAGATTTCTTTATCGATTCAATACAAAAAATTACATAATTAAAACGGGCAATTTAAATAAACACGAGTTTAAAGTTAAACGAGCCACACGAAATTATTTACCGTGACTTTTCTGCGTTTTATTACTGTGGCTTTTGTACAAATAATTTTACGTATACACAAACAATTTGATAGGATATTGATTTATCATTCTATTTTTTAGTTGTCATAGAAATACGTTAATTAAGTTATCTGATTAGATGCGCTTTTATAGTTGAAGATCATTTTTAGAAAATTATTTATTTTCCCCACTTTAAAATATTACAAAATTTCTATTAGTATCCTAATATCATTATGCCTGTCGCTGTAAGTAAGAAAATAGCAATTATTTTCCATTTTATGAAAATTTCGGACCCCCTAGGCCTACAAAACCAATTTTCCCCTTTTCTTTATCAAAAATTGTTGATTTTCGGAAGTCTTTCGGTTATAAATTTGTACCAGTCTATTGTTTATCTATAATAATAATAATAATAAAAAGACGTGTGGGTGTGTGTGTGTGTGTGTGTGTGTTCCAGCCATCAGCCATAACTCCAAAATGGAAGCAGCTACAAACACGAAATTTCACACACATCGATTAGGTCCCGAGGTTGTGCACGTGGGTGCTAATAAATTAAATAATTAATTTTAAAACATTAAATGACGTCATCAAGATCATTACGAAACCTATGGTAAAATTATTGAATACATGGTTAGGTTCATTGAATGCCAGGTTAGGTCATCTGTACGCTCTTGACGATTGGTTAGGTTAAGTCGTGATATTTTCGTTGGCTTTAACGAAAATATCATGACTTAACCTAACCAATCGTCAAGGGTGTACAATTAACCTAACCGGGCATTCAATTAACGTACCCGGGCATTCAATTAATCTAATCGGGCATTCAGTTGACCTAACCGGCCATTGAATTAACCTAATCGGGCATTCAGTTGACCTAACTGGGCATTCAATTAACCTAACCTAGCATTCAGTTTACCTAACCGGGCATATATATATATATATATATAGAGAGAGAGAGAGAGCGTTCAACATCCACCCCGGCAACGCCGGGTCGCTCCGCTATTATTGAATACCCGGTTAGGTTCATTGAATGCCAGGTTAGGTCATCTGTACGCCCTTGACGATTGGTTAGGTTAAGTCGTGATATTTTCGTTGGCTTTAACGAAAATATCGTGACTTAACCTAACCAATCGTCAAGGGTGTATAATTAACCTAACCGGGCATTCAATTAACGTACCCGGGCATTCAATTAATCTAATCGGGCATTCAGTTGACCTAACCGGCCATTTAATTAACCTAATCGGGCATTCAGTTGACCTAACTGGGCATTCAATTAACCTAGTAACATTCTAGTTGAGATGTTGGTACACAGCTTTCTAATGTTCACTTCTGAAGTATGTGGTTTGCAAGTTACGAATATGCACTAATAAGGGACTGGAATTAAAAATTCGAAAGTAGTGTGCCAACGTCTCTACTACATGTTGACCAATATTTGTATTACTTAATATAAGTGTATATATATATATATATATATATATACAGGGTGACCCAAAAGTCTGTTGCCCCGACGCATTCTACCTATGCGTCGGGGCAACAGACGTTTGGGCCACCCTGGAATATTTATTAACTCGGTAAATTTTCAAACTGCAAGCCATGCAGCCACATATACTATATATATATATATAATATATATATATAGTATATGTGGCTTCATAGCTTGCAGTTTGAAAATTTATCGAGTTAATAAATATTCCACATGGGTCACATTTACGGTTCACCATGTATACCACCTTAATTAACCTTAACCTTAGTTTTGCTTCTGCTCATATTGTTAATTCTAAAGAAAATCAATCTTGTTGTCCCACCTTAGACCTACAGCTTAACGTGAAGTCCGTAACACGACCCACTACGCCGTAGCTAATGTCGTAACACCGCTTCCCATTGATCAGCGAAGTTAAGCGACATTAGGTTGGATAGTAGTTGGATGGGAGACCGTCCTCCGCGTCCAGACCATGTAGCGACCCGTGGTTCGGATCCCACGTAAAGCAGTAGGTCTCCTCCGTCATATGACCTTAGCTGTTGCGAAGGAGGTTAAACAACCCCAACATTGTCTTTGAATGTAAAAAATTTAATTTTAAACTCGTATTACAACCCAACTCTTTGAACTTATTTGACATGTTGTTCACAATGTTTTGGTAATTTGGGTCCTTGTTGTTTCCCCAAAATTTGCTGATAACATCTTAAAAGTAATCCACGCTTCTTTTTTCAAGATTGTTCATTGTTCTTTCAAAGTGTTCTTTCAAAGTCAGTTTTCTAATTTGAGGACCAACGAAAATTCTTTCTTTCAATTTTGCTTCCGAAAGAGTTGGGAATTTACCACACAGATACTTAAAACAATCTCCATCTTCGTCCAAGGTCTTAACAAATTGCTTCATCAAGCCCAATTTTATATGAAGCGGAGGTAAAAGGACTTTCTTCGTGTCAACCAAACTTTCACGTTGAATGTTTTTAGAACCAGGTGTCAGGTTGACTCTGCGTGGCCATTCCTTTTTTATCCAGTGCTGAGTTCTTGCTCGGCTATCCCATTCACACAAAAAATATGGAAACTTCGTATAACCTGGTTGTTGACCTAACAACATACAAATCACTTTTAAGTCTCCACAAATTAGCCAACCGTGTTCATTGTATTTAACCTTAGCTAGAAGAAGCTCAAGATTTTCGTACGTTTACTTCAAGTGAACCGAATGAGCCACAGGAACGGATGCATACAAGTTACCGTTGTGAAGGAGGACGCCTTTCAGACTTCTTTTGGAGGAATCAATGAAAAGTTTCCACTCATTTGGGTCATAGACTGCAGTGCCTAGCTTAAGTATTAGTTCCGAAACATTGTTGCAATATACCAGTGAATTTTCATGAGAAAAATATTGGATGAATTCTTTTTCTCGATTTCTGTACCAGTAAAATGATGTCCTGGAGAAAGCAAGTTCTTTGCACGAAGTCTGGATCCAAAATCTCTGAAGAATCCTTCGGGAGACACCAATTTCTTACCAAATCATTAAGTTTACTTTGTGTAAACAATTGGGTTCACCAGATGTTTCGGTTTGAAAACAGTCAATATCATCGTTTCCGTCGTCATCAGACACCGAATCAGATGAAGTTATATCAAGAGTATTTGGTTTATTAGGTACAGGTATACCAGGTCCATGAGCAACAGGTCTTATAGTAGACTGAAAGTTTGGAGAAGAAATTTCCTTTTTATTTTTAGTATTGTAGCCTTGCACGTTACATGAACTATAATAGCAGTCATTGCTGTGATTTCTAGGCTCACGCCAAACCATTGGAATCCCAAAAGGTAAAGAATCCTTTTTACCTTTACTTCACAGTCTAAGTTGTTTAACACAAACAATGCAAACTTTATGTGGAGCCCATGATTTGTCTTGATCCCCAAGTTTCATTCCGAAATAAGCATAGTATGCTTTCTTGACGAAGTCTGTAATATCTCGCCTTTGTTTTTTCACAGTAAATTTTCCACAAATATAACAGAAAATGTTTGGGCTATTTACACACCCTCTGGTTGCCATAGAGACAAATAAACAAATTTTAAAAGGGAAATATAGTCACCGCGCACCTTTGAATAATAAAGAACTATAACCTCGCACGCACTTGACAGACCGACTTGTGGCTTGTCAATCACTTATATACTAGCGGTGCGTTTCTCGATTGTTCTAGAAGACGCTATGACGTCACTTCTGATCTGGAAGCATTTATAGGCAGTAGTTTTTAATCAAAATTTAATTGAGTCAATTTTAATGAAAATTACTTACATATGTAATATGAAATATGACATTTTGTGAAAAATCTGTGCGTGATGGCGAAAAATTAATATTATTTTCGGAATCAGCATGCAAAAATTACTATATAAGTGATAAAATATTTTGGACAACTAAACCATCTCACCTTGAAGTATGAAAATCCGAAAGATTTTTCAATGTTCCCGATTTTGATAACTGGAAACATATCCCACATAAGGGAGTTTGAGACATTCTCCCCCGATTTTATTATTATTATTATTATTATTATTTTAATAATAATGAGACCGTGAGAGAGACTTAAAATCCGTGAGACTCACGGATTTATCCGTGAGAGTTGACATGTCTGCGTTGGTAGGAAATGCAGGGATAAGAATAACCAGAGAATAGCTACTAACCTCAAAATGTGTCCTGCAAAAAGGCAAATCTTTTTGTGTGCATAATAACAGTAAATCTTAAAAAGAACAAGACAAGAATAACAAAAAAACATTTGGAGTTAAAAATTCAAAGTTGTAAAACGAAAACTATTTAGCGGCGGCAGGTTTTAACACGTACAATGAGAGTATAATTTTCATCAAGATGTGGGCAATCTTTCCATCAAACAAGATCCTTCGGGTGATGACAGTATTTTCATCAAACTTCGATGCTTGATGAAATACTTTTCGGGGAACCGATTCTTTAAAAACAATCGAAGTGGGTGGCTCCATCTGTTGGAGGAAATGTCAATTAAATACCATTTCAGTTTATTTTCATTAACCGACTTTAATTACACGCATATCACCTTTATGTTAATCAGGAACAACATATTAACAGCAATTTAAGTTTCAAGATTGAAGTGAGTAGGACCCAAAATGAAAACAGCTCAACTTAGGTTTTAATCAACCAAAAATACCGCTAACATCTTTGACACAACTGCAAAAGGAAACATAAGAACTACGTTAATTAAATAAATAATAGTACAAATACAAAGAATTGAGTTATCTTAGCATTAAAGGTACATCCAAGAAATACTTTAGTAAATCAATCAGTATCATTAAGTTAGAGCGCTATACCAAAGAATAATACTTATACCGGCAGAGCTGGGCACTTGCGGTTTTTTGCCCGTTTTTTTGCGGTACTGCGGTACTGCGGTACTACTACCGCACTACCAAACCGGTACCGCATAACGCAGTACCGCAAAGGATCGCTGAAAGTACAGCAGTACCGCTACCGCATTCAAATTTCCCGCGGTACTTTCCGCGGTACCGACCAACACGGTAGTACCGCAGTACCGCAGTACCGCAAAAAAACCCGCAAGTGCCCAGCTCTGCACGTTTATACGTACCAAAGAACTATTATCAATGATTTTATCAAGATGCTCTTTTATTCATTATTATTTATCAAACTTTTATTATGTTTTTATATTTATCATTTTATTAATTTTCACCTGAAAATTACTTAAACCTGCAAAACATAGAGGATATAGAATACGTTAATTTTGATAAATTACACATTCTCTATAGTATTAAATACATGTATAACTGTATTGGATTATACTTCACAAATAAAACACGGTTCAGAATTTAAGGAAGACCAAAAATTATTACATTCTTCCCCCCTCAAATTCTGAAACGATCACATGTAAGGCGCAGGTTTTCTAACCTAAATGTACATACTAGCTTAAACTAATTAAACTTAAATCTAAGAGTAACCATATCGATCAACTGGTCGTCTGATACGGAGGAGCGACGCAGAGGAGGATTGGTAGGTGAATCTTGATTTTGGGGAATGGGAGCTTGGTCTATTACTGGCGTCTGTGCATCTAGAATTTGATCTTGAGTCTCAACATCTAAGTTTTGTGGAACGTCAACGTTTTCAATCGGAACTTCAGGTCTCGTCTCGGTCCGGATAGGGGAATCGCCAGCAGGAGCAAGGTCTTTAATAGCGACCGTATCTTCCCGACCGCTGGGAAAACGGATATGAGCATATTGGGGATTAGATTCTAACAACTCTACTTCTTGAACTAATGGATCGTCTTTGTTTCTGACGTATTTTCGTAGCAATACCTTCCCAGGAGACGAAAGCCATGTCGGCATACTCATCCCAGACGTAGATTTTCGAGGAAAGGCAAAGAGACGCTCGTGAGGAGTACAATTGATTGAGGTGCATAATAACGAACGTAGAGAGTGCAGAGCGTCCGGCAGCACGGACTCCCAGGCGCGGATGGGCAGACCTTTGGATTCTAAAGCCAAGGTGACTGTCTTCCATACAAGGCCGACGTAGCGCTCGCACTGGCCGTTACCAGTAGGGTGATAGGGAGTCGAACGACTTGTCGGGACACCTCGTTGATGTAAAAAGGATTTGAGGTCTGCGGACATAAATGAGGCTCCCCTGTCCGAATGTACATACCCTGGCAACCCAAAAATCGAAAATAAAGTAGTTAGGCAGGATATCACTGTAGGGGAAGAAGTGTCGCGACAAGGAAAGGCAAAGGGGAAACGAGAAAATTCATCGACTACAATGAGCAGATATTTATTACTAGACGAAGAAGGCAGCGGACCTTTAAAGTCGATGCTTAAACGGTCAAAAGGTCGCATAGATCTAATCAACTCGTGTTCTTGGGGTCGATAAAATTTTGGTTTCAACCTTTGGCAAGTGTGGCAGCTAGAAATTACACGTTTGATATCGTCAACAGAATAAGGAAGATTGCGTACTCGAACAAAATGTGCAAGCCTGGTTACCCCAGGATGGCAGAGTGATTTGTGAAGTTCGTATAGATCACTTTGAGATGTGGAAGCACAAATCTCTCGTGATAAAGCGTCAGCTGCGGTGTTGAGAGAGCCCGGTCGGTGCACAACTTCATAACTATAAGGCATGAGTTCTAATCGCCAACGAGTTATCTTTTCGTTCTTTATTTTGCCTTTGTGTTTAATATCAAACATATATGAGACAGATTTTTGATCTGTTATGAGTGTGAATTGTTTACCTAAGAGAAAATGTCTCCACTTCCTGACAGCTTCTACAATAGCGTACGCTTCCTTCTCTACTGCGCAGTGATTTTTCTCAGCAGAAATTAGCGAACGAGAAAAGAAGGCTACAGGCCGGCCATTTTGATTGAGGGTGGCACCGATTGCTGCATCGGAAGCGTCAGTTTCCACGGTGAACGGCATATTTTCATCGATATTGGCTTTAACTGATCCAATTATGGCAGATTTTAATTTTTCAATAGCGGCGACAGCTTCCTTGGAGAGAGGAAACTTGGCATCTATCAAGGGGCGTATTTTCTGGGAAAACTGAGGAACCCACTTTGAATAGTAGGCGAAGAGACCAGTTAAGCGAGAAAGCGACCGTTTACATGTAGGTATCGGCATTTCTTTCAAGGGGGCGAGACGAGACGGATCTGGACGGAGTTCATTGTGGCTGATTTGATAACCTAAAATGCAAATAGTATCTTTAGAAAAGTGACTTTTGTCGTTGTTCAACGTCATTTTAAATTTTTGGGCAACTTCCAAAAATTTTGATAGATTTTTGTCGTGATCCTCTTGGGTACGACCGCATATCGTCACGTCGTCAAGGTACGAGTACGTATCTATTAATGTATTTTCTCTTATCAGACTATCTATTATACGTTGGAAGCACGCAACTCCGTTCGTGAGCCCGAAACTAAGACGTTTAAATTGAAACAGACGGCCATCTGCTTCGAATGCCGTGTAAGCTTTATCATCAGCATGCAGTGGCACACAGTGATAAGCACTTCGTAAGTCTATAGTGCTAAATACTTTATACGAAGAAATTTTGTTGACTAAATCCTCTATATTTGGAAGCGGGTAGGCGTCTAGGTGCGTAAATTTATTTATGGTTACAGAGTAGTCGACTACTAACCTTTTCTTGCTGTTACTGTTGTTAACAACGTGGACCTGTGCACGCCAAGGAGAGTCGCTAGGTTCTATGATATCTTCCTGGAGCATTCGGTCAATTTCTGAGCGTATAAATTCAGTATCCGACGTTTTGAACTTGCGTGACTTCGTTATTATAGGTTTACAATCGGGGGAAAGGTTGGAGAATACGCGGGGTGGATCAATTTTTAAGGTCGCTAGAGAGCAAATTTCCAAGTCGGGCTCAGAGCCCCCGAAATTCATTTTAACAAAGGAGTGTTTACCCAGGAAAGGTAAGCCAAGGATAACATCAGTACAGCATCCGGGAAGTACGAGAAGTCGAACATTGCCATAGGAACGTTTCCTTATTTTTAATTCCACTTCACAGAATTTGTTTATCGGAGTTGTGAGATTAACCGAGGCCATAGATATGGTTCCTTGATAGTCCTGCATTGGCAATTTCAGGTTTTGCGCGATGTATTCAGATATGAAGTTTTCGGAACTCCCAGTATCCAGGAGACCCTTCAAGAGATAATTGTTAACATGTAAGTCAACAATTGAATTCTTCAGAGTAGACGGCACACAAGCGAGGGTTGCTGAGTGAACAGACGCACTGACTGGCTCCTTTGTGGACTTGCAAACCTTTGAAAAATGACCTCGTTTTCTACATTTGTAGCAAGTTGCGTCACGAGCGGGACATTGCGAGCGATCGTGTCGTGAAGAGTTACCACAGAAGAAACATTTCTGGTTACGGCGAGGAGCGGCAGCACATGTTTCGGTTTCCTGAACAGATTCTCTCGATGTCTGCCGGGGGTCAACAGGGCAATTCTCACTAACGGCTTCTACCGTAGCTATAAGGCGACTTTCAGGGGTAGCAGAATCATAAGCTTGAGAATCTTTCATTGCAATCTCTAAGGCCCGAGCTTGATCCACTGCCGAGGAAAGAGTCAAGGTTTTGTTTTCTAGCAATCTAGTTCGGATACGAGGCGAAGAAATGCCAGTGATGAATGAGTCGCGAATATACTCATCTCGATAAGTGTCAGCTGTTACATTTTTGAAGTTGCAATCTATGCTAAGTTTCTGTAAAGACCGTACATATTCGTCTATGGACTCCGTGCCTTGTTGTTTGCGAGTAGCGAGCTTGTGACGAGCCACTACTTCATTGGCGGGCTGAATGAATGCATTCTTCAAGGCAGTTAAGGCCCCGTCGTAAGTAGTACACTCAGATATAATCTCAAAGTTTTCGGAAGAAACAGAGTTAGCCAAGAGTCCGAGATAAGTGTTACTACTTCCTTCAAGTGCATCCTTATATCGCGAGAAGACGAAAAGCCAATGTTTGAAAGTACGTGCCGCTTCAGGCGCAGTCGGTAGTACCTCAAGTCTTTCAGGCCGTAGTCCACGTTCCATCGCAACAACAGACGAAGAGTTTTTAGTTGATTAAATTGAAGTGAGTAGGACCCAAAATGAAAACAGCTCAACTTAGGTTTTAATCAACTAAAAATACCGCTAACATCTTTGACACAACTGCAAAAGGAAACATAAGAACTACGTTAATTAAATAAATAATAGTACAAATACAAAGAATTGAGTTATCTTAGCATTAAAGGTACATCCAAGAAATACTTTAGTAAATCAATCAGTATCATTAAGTTAGAGCGCTATACCAAAGAATAATACTTATACCGGCAGAGCTGGGCACTTGCGGTTTTTTGCCCGTTTTTTTGCGGTACTGCGGTACTGCGGTACTACTACCGCACTACCAAACCGGTACCGCATAACGCAGTACCGCAAAGGATCGCTGAAAGTACAGCAGTACCGCTACCGCATTCAAATTTCCCGCGGTACTTTCCGCGGTACCGACCAACACGGTAGTACCGCAGTACCGCAGTACCGCAAAAAAAACCGCAAGTGCCCAGCTCTGCACGTTTATACGTACCAAAGAACTATTATCAATGATTTTATCAAGATGCTCTTTTATTCATTATTATTTATCAAACTTTTATTATGTTTTTATATTTATCATTTTATTAATTTTCACCTGAAAATTACTTAAACCTACAAAACATAGAGGATATAGAATACGTTAGTTTTGATAAATTACACATTCTCTATAGTATTAAATACATGTATACCTGTATTGGATTATACTTCACAAATAAAACACGGTTCAGAATTTAAGGAAGACCAAAAATTATTACAAAGATTAAACACATTAAAAAAAATTCGAACTAATGCCAATGAAGATTCGAATTTTGCGAACCGCCAGTTACCCACTCATCCATAAGACATTACATTACACTGAGAGAGTTTTGGATACAGTACATACTCCTTCGCATTGGTTTCAATATGTATATTTTAATATGGGGTCACCTGAAGATCAGGGCCACCAGCCTTCGTTAGTTAGCCTTATAAGGCTAACTAACGAAAATATCACGACTTAACCTAACCAATCGTTAGGTCAACTGTACGCCCTTGACGATTGGTTAAGTCGTGATATTTTCGTTAGTTAGCCTTATAAGACTAATTAAAGAAGGCTGGGGGCCCTGATCTTCAGGTGATCCTTAATATGTATACTGTTTCCGTTTGTATATATATATATATATATATATATGAAAATTATTTCACGAAAGTAACACGTGAAAAATATTTATGATGAATAAAACCACGAAGGAAAGGAAACACAGAATGGTGCTCAAGCGCTTTCGTCTAATGACATCCTCAGGAACACTGAAGTACATACAAGGGTTACAGCCTATATATAGGTTACAGAAAGAAAAAAAATAATGAAAAATAAATAATATATATATATATATATATATATATATATATATATATATACACATGCAATAAACGGAGAAGTAAAAATAAAAATTAAAAATTAAAGGATTATCAGAGAGGCATACAGATTTGTAAGGAAAAAATATCGATTTTTAGCACAAGATCAAATGAATTATAAAAATATAAATTTATACTGGAAATCTGCCCGGGTTTTAACACTCTGCCCTTTATGGTCAAATTTCGATGTATATAAAAATAAAATGAAAATTAAAAGTTAATAAAGTAGCATACAAGTTTACCAAAGATTTAGCGTCCTACCCTTCTTATCTAAATCTGTTTTGAAGGAATTCAAAACAACAGGATCGAGTTGAAAAAGACCTTTGCTTATGTTGAAGTTATTTGAAAGTTGGATAATGGCAGACTCAAGAATATTTCTATTAACAATGTTGCTAGAGTGGAATAAAACTGAAGCATTATTCCAATCAATACAGTGGGATAACTTTGACAAATGGACAAAAATGGCACTGGACAACTGTCCTGTTGTAACGGAATATTGATGCTGTTTTATACGTGTGTGCAAATCCTTTCCCGTCTGACCTATGTAAAAGGAATCACATTGTTTACAACCAATTTTATAGATAATGCCTGAATTATTGGTAGGGCTATTTTTTACTATGATATTTTTCACAATATTGTTATATGAAAATACTACATTAATATCCAAAAGTTTAAGTACATTAGCAATGCCTAAAAAGCCCGGAAAAATGGAAGTACTAAAATATTTTTTGACAAAATACGAGTGTTATTATTGACATGATAGAAAGTTCGTTTTGCCTTGTTGAGACAAGATTCCATAAACGCAGATGGATAACACAGATCACTTCCAATACCGTTGATTTTTTCCAATTCGGCATCGATGTATTCCGGACTGGCGATCCTAAGGGCGCGGAGAAACATTGATGAAAAAATGGCCTTCTTAGTGGGGGTGTCATGTCCCGAGTAAAAATGTACGTAGGACAAATTGTTTGTTGTTTTCCGATAGATACTAAACTTAAAACCTGGGCTTTCCCTATGTACACGCACATCCAAAAATGGGATTGAATTGTCTTGTTCCACTTCTAAAGTAAACTTAATGGAGGGGACTTGATCATTTAACTGAAGGAGGAAGTTATCCAGGTCACGATTCATGGGCCACATACACAAAATATCGTCGACGTACCGCAACCAAGGGATGCCAACCCCCAGGATTCTCGGAATGTAAGTAATTTCGAAAAACTCCATATAAATATTGGAGAGGAAGGGGCGAGGAAGACCTTTACGGTCTTATTAAAACCCACAAACCTGGCAACCCTATGCGCCCTATTATTAGCTCGGTGGGCTCTATTACTTATAAACTCTCCAAATGGCTTGTCAAAGTCTTGTCCCCCATTCTCGGAACTATCTCTGATTCACATGTAAAAAATTCCATGGATCTTACTGAAAAATTGAATAATGCACGTACTGAAACTAACGATAGATTGATCAGTTTTGACGTTTGTTCATTGTTTACAAAAGTGCCGATTGACGATATGCTTGACTTTCTCTCCCAAGAATTACATAAGTATGACCTGCCACTACCTTCACACATTGTTTTGGAACTTATTAAGCTTTGCATCAAAGATTGTAAATTCACTTTCAATAACGAGTATTATCAACAAGTTTTTGGGATGGCCATGGGCAACCCCTTATCGCCCCTCCTCTCCAATATTTATATGGCGTTTTTCGAAATTACTTACATTCCGAGAATCCTGGGGGTTGGCATCCCTTGGTTGCGGTACGTCGACGATATTTTGTGTATCTGGCCCATGAATCGTGACCTGGATAACTTCCTCCTTCAGTTAAATGATCAAGTCCCCTCCATTAAGTTTACTTAAGAAGTGGAACAAGACAATTCAATCCCATTTTTGGATGTGCGTGTACATAGGGAAAGTCCAGGTTTTAAGTTTAGTATATATCGGAAAACAACAAACAATTTGTCCTACGTACATTTTTACTCGGGACATGACACCCCCACTAAGAAGGCCATTTTTTCATCAATGTTTCTCCGCGCCCTTAGGATCGCCAGTCCGGAATACATCGATGCCGAATTGGAAAAAATCAACGGTATTGGAAGTGATCTGTGTTATCCATCTGCGTTTATGGAATCTTGTCTCAACAAGGCAAAACGAACTTTCTATCGTGTCAATAATAACACTCGTACTTTGTCAAAAAATATTTTAGTACTTCGATTTTTCCCGGGCTTTTTAGCATTGCTAATGTACTTAAACTTTGGATATTAATGTAGTATTTTCATATAACAATATTGTGAAAAATATCATAGTAAAAAATAGCCCTACCAATAATTCAGGCATTATCTATAAAATTGGTTGTAAACAATGTGATTCCTTTTACATAAGTCAGACGGGAAAGGATTTGCACACACGTATAAAACAGCATCAATATTCCGTTAGAACAGGACAGTTGTCCAGTGCCATTTTTGTCCATTTGTCAGAGTTATCCCACGGTATTGATTGGAATAATGCTTCAGTTTTATTCCACTCTAGCAACATTGTTAATAGAAATATTCTTGAGTCTGCCATTATCCAACTTTCAAATAACTTCAACATAAGCAAAGGTCTTTTTCAACTCGATCCTGTTGTTTTGAATTCCTTCAAAACAGATTTAGATAAGAAGGGTAGAACGCTAAATCTTTGGTAAACTTGTATGCTACTTTATTAACTTTTAATTTTCATTTTATTTTTATATACATCGAAATTTGACCATAAAGGGCAGAGTGTTAAAACCCGGGCAGATTTCCAGTATAAATTTGTATTTTTATAATTCATTTGATCTTGTGCTAAAAATCGATATTTTTTCCTTACAAATCTGTATGCCTCTCTGATAATCCTTTGATTTTTAATTTTTATTTTTACTTCTCCGTTTATTGCATATATATATATAGTTATATATGTATATATATATATATATATATATATATATATATATTATATATATATATATATACAGTATATGTATATTATTTATTTTTATTATTATTATTTTTTTTTTCTGTAACCTATATATAGGCTGTAACCCTTGTATGTACTTCAGTGTTCCTGAGGATGTCATTAGACGAAAGCGCTTGAGCACCATTTTGTGTTTCCTTTCCTTCGTGGTTTTATTCATCATATATATATATATATATATATATATATATATTATCCTTGGTTAATTAATATGCAGCAAATAGCTCCACCTCGAATTCATAATTTTTGATGTTAGCATTCGGTAGTATACAACAATAGAATAAATTTGTTGAATGCCAGACTCCCCGCAATTCAAAATTAACGAAGTTATTGATTTTTTAAGTTTTAACCATTTTTTTTGTTTCACGACCTGCCAGCAGGCATAAGACATCCTCACTCTCAGCCAATTTTATGGAAATGTGTGGACGACCAATCACAGTGCACCTTTTTTTAACCAATCATAGGCTATTAAACACTCAAAAACAACCACGCCTTAATGAACCAATGACAGCTAATTAGAAATTTTAAAGCTATTAAACACTCAAAAACAACCACGCCTTAATGAACCAATGACAGCTAATTAGGAATTTTAAAGAACTTATCAAGTTTTTACCCGACCGTTTAGTCACGGGAAAACCTCGGCCTTTGATACAGCTGAGGTCTTTCTTTCTTTTTTAATTTTTGCGGCGTAAACATGTGCAGTGAGATTTGTGAAAGTTGTGACCTAGGCTACGTTGAAGTGTTGAAAATTTTAGGAGACGATTCACGAGCGGTTCACATTTTTCAAGAACACGGTGTCGTTCCCCATACGCGAAACTGTCCAGAGTGTTCCCAGCCCCTTTATTTCCGTAGTGACCGAGATGTTTCGTGTGTAAACGCAAATTTCCAAAAAACAAGCAGAAGAGTTTGTTTCCGTGCAAATTTACGGGCTCAATATGTCTCTTCAAAGGCACGTGGCTAGCGGTCACACATTCCGGCAAGTGTTAATCTAGCTTTGATAAGCGTTTTCCTCCGAAAACATTTTTTCCAATCCTACTGTGAGCAATACCTACAGTTAGCGCCCGCAAAATAGCCCCACCTCGAGTTCATAATTTTTTATGTTAGCATTCGGTAGTATGATGATTGGTTAGGTACAGTATATCAAAGTTAGGTCAATTGAATGCCCAGTTAGGTCAATTGAATGCCCGGTTAGGTCAACTGAATGCCCGGTTAGGTCAACTGAATGCCCGGTTAGGTCAACTGTACGCCCTTGACGATTGGTTTGGTTAAGTCATGATATTTTCGTTTGTTTAACGATTTATTTTTTTTTCGAAATCTCTTCATTTAGGTTAGGTTAGGTTAGGTTAGCAATAACGGTAGCGAAATTTAGTTATTAGGGTGTGTTTTCATGTGCTTTATTAAAAAATGCTACTCATTTGCCCCGTGTTTACTTGAAAATAAAACGACAAAAAAAAAAATTTTTTTCTTACTTTCAATTAAATGGAGGCAAATGAGTGGCATTTCTGAGGAAAACACATGAAAACACACCCTAATAACTAACTTTTGTACCAAAAGTCGAGGTGGGGCTATTTGCTGCATATTTACCATATCCTTTATAGCACCCCCATTGTTTTACTGTGTTCTTTTATAGCACCCCCCATTGGTTAGGTTAATTGAATTGGTTAGGTTAATTGAATGCCCGGTTAGGTCAACTGTAC